>WBMY01013880.1:0-111817 GCA_013397315.1 Donacobius atricapilla
ATGTGATAACCACTACAAATACTAAGTTGTGTTGTCCTGTAAAAGTCTGCAAAATAATGTGATCAGAGCTTCATTAAAGTTGGAATCAGTGTCCCCCTAGAAATGCTGCCAGAAATGTCTCCATGTGGCTGCCTCAGGTAGGTCTTGCTGCTTTTCTCTTCACTTGTTATTGCTTGAGACTGGTTTTTCTCCTCTGAATTTTATCAGCTTGTTTGTAACCCTCGAATCCTTCCTGCAGTCTCCTTAACCCCCTCCACCACCTCCTCATGGAAAGGACAGACCTCTGGCATGACCACAAACACCCAATCCACCTTGCCCCCCTCACCACCACTGGTATCTGGGAGCTGCTGGCACAGGCTATAGGCCAGGTCTGTCACACTTATGTCCTTGCAGTTTCCTTATTAAAAGCAGAAAGAGCTTATTTAATGTTTTCCTGGGTTTTTCTAGGGGGCTGGTTCTTTGCCCTTGTCCTTCAAGAACAGAAGTGCAGTTGGGATTTCCTTGAGGCTGACACTATAAGGTATGTAACAACAGAGAATCACATTATGTCCCTTCTTATGGGTCCCCCCCCAGCCCTTTACAAACTGCACAAGCCTAACAAAACAAGACAATAAAACATGCAAACATGCTAATTGAAATATTTACCATTAACATTTCAGTGCTTAGGTACTTCTCACTAAGAGTCAGCAGTATAAACCGGTGAAATCAGGCCAGTGCTACAGAAGCAAACACTACTTGTAACCTTGCAGTCAAATGAGGAGGAAATGGGAGGGGAGTGAGCCAAGCCTCTGCCGGTGTAATCAGGTGCAAAGCCACTGCCTGAATGGCTTTGCACCTGTTTACAAAGCCCAGCTCTGACCCAGCTCCTCAGCATGCATCAAACCAGCCTCAGCTTGTGGAAAAGTGGAGCAGTGATCCAGTCCCCGAGTCTTGGCAAATTTTGACCCTCCCCAGTTCTGTGGGAAGCAGCCTCCCAGCAGGGACCACCAGCTGCAGCTTCCTACACAGTCTTGGGCACTGTCAGCTGGTGCAATGCCTCAGCTAAGCTGGATGGAAGGGCTCAAAGATACTGCATATCACATGAATACACCAAATCTAGTCCTCTATTAAGGAATCATTTGCTCTGGTGCAAACAGGTCCTTGCTCCCAACAGGGAGCAGTTACAGCGCAGTCCTTCCCCCAGGTAGGGACAACAAAAGAAAGGACATAGATAATCATTGTGGAAAATGCATAATCCAAAAAGTACTGACTGCTGGAGCATGAGGCCACTGCTCCCACTGGCATTCTCCTGGGCACCTTGATGAATCCTCTCTCTTGCTCAGGCATAGAAAAAGCTGCTCTGAAAATAACATTCTAGAACACAGTAGATCAGTTGGCACTGAAAAATGTTTGTATTCAATTGTTCTTCAGTTCTGTTAGACTTTTGGACATCTTCCTAAATTTAACAGCAATGTCTGTCATGTAAAATCAATTCTGGATTTTTTTTTTTTTAAATATCTTTATATGACTATTCTGCCTTTAAAAGATAGAAGGCTGATGAGAGCAGGGAAACAAGGGACTAATGGATCCCAGTGGTGTTACAGGAAGAGATGTTAGCAAATGCCTCTGCTGCTGTTCTTACAGCAGTGTTATTGTAGCCACAGTGGCCCATGGGTGGTCAACCATTTAATACCTCCCTAAATTTTATCAGCTTCTACCTCATACCTGAAAAATATCTCCACTGACACTTCTTGTCAGCTTTATCCCCAGATGTAGCAGCTGATTTATTCTCAAATATTCTTCCCAGAAATCTTGTCTTGTTGGCACTATTAGAGACAGGCCTCTATTTCCCTATTTTCAACATCTTGCATTTCGTGGACAAGTTTTACCAGACACGAACCCCTGGACAACCCCTCTCAAACAGTTACACAACTGGAACAGCAGAGAGTGAGGGCAAGGAACTTCCAGCTGGAGTGTGACTGCACAGGTCCCACACCTGAGCCTGCCTCCATCTGGGCAAGGACAGCACCTCCAACAGGAACAAGGTGTTTGTCAGGGCTGGCTGCTCTGCTCCTGCATACAAACACCTCAAACTTCATTATAAGAACTGGGAATGGGGATCACATCACTAAGCAGGATCTCAGTTTCTATTCATGTGGCTAGAAAGAAAAAGGGGAAAATCCCTTAACCAGGTTTTTGACTGCCAGAGGCTTTCAGTTCTGCAGATCTCAATTAACAGCTGTCCAGCAGAGACACCAGTTCAGTCTGGTCTCTAACTGAGCTGTGCAGTCAAAGCTGTCAAAGCTCTGCCTCAAAGCTGCTCGTGGGGAAGCGGAGGGCAGACACAGCCAGTGGGACAAATGTAAATGCCTGCCCTGCTCTAGCCCAGCTCAGAAGCCATTCAGAAGAACTTGAGGAGATTAGTCCTTAAGGCAGAGGTGAATTTTAGCTATCATTCTTTGATACCACAGAGACATATGCCACCAGTTTCTGTCACTGTCAGTAGAAGGTAATGTCAGGCCTCTGCAGGCAGCCCTGTGACCTTCTCTTTAAAGATTTCACAGCTTTACACCATAACACTGATATCAGCCAGCTTTCAAAAACAGCCCCCAAGTGCACAGGCGTGAGCCTGCTCATGGTTACCCTGATTAAGCCAAGACCAGAATCCATTCCTTATTACTAATAGGGGAAACAGAACAAAAATGAAACTGCCGAAAATAAACCAAAGTAAAGGCCAACTTCTGCCCTCAGCTGTAGGTGAGCTGGAAGGGGTCACTCAGGGAAGACAAGACAATTAAGTCTGAGGAACAGTGCCAGGATGGGGATGCATACCTGCCTCTGCCTCACCCAGAACCACCAGCATGGCAAATTCTGCTTATTTCTTATGTAAGCAGATGGACTCTGGACTAGACTGCAATCAAACAGGGACAGCCTCAGCCAGTCTAGACACATCTGTGCCAGGGGCACAGGAGCTTGGCTGGATACTCATAAGCAGGGTGGCTGTAGTGGCTCAGGATAGTGTGGAAAAAGTAATTTTGGATGAGTTTTTCAACAAGGGGGTATAATCTCTGCCAGATGCTCTGCTGATGTGGGTAGGCAGAGCTTCCCAGATGTTAGTGCCTGTGATAACCAGTGACTGGCAGATAATGGTTTGGATCTGAATGGCTTTAATCACATCAGCATGTGCTGCATTTTAGGTTGGGGCAAGATGGCTTGAGGTTCCCCAATGCACCTTTCAGACACGGTGAAGGGAAGTCAGAAGGCAAAGCCTGATGCAATTGCCTGAAGCAATTAATCAATTTACTAAAAAAGTTCCCCTTGTGACATTATCTTTGTCTTCTTAAGCTTTCAGTTCATAGCTGTGCTCCTTTTTGGTTTGTCAGCCTACTTTCCCCCCCCTGTATTAAAACTGAAATATTCAAACCCTGCAGTGGATTCAGATGGGAGGACTATAGCATTGGATATACGCTCCACACCAAAACACAGTATAGCCTTGCAACATTTTCTTTTAGGAAACAACATTGCCAAAACACAGCAGTAGAAAGATCAGTTTAGGCCATGTTGGGATAACCCATCCTTGCTCTTGCTCCTCCAGGCATGGATGTACATCTGTGCCCTTCCCCCTTTGATGATTTACATCTCACACAAACCTGGCCTGGCACTCCAAAACCTAAGCCAACACAGGAGCGGGGTTGTCTTTAATCCACCTTGCTGCAATCACTAATCCAGAATTGTGACGGGCTGTACCTATCTCAGCACAACTGAGACTGTGCTATGTTTCTCACCATCCTGGCAACAGAAAACAAAGTGAATTACACCAGCAGCAACAAAGGACTAGGAGTAGGGGCAAAATCTAGGCTTCCAAGGAGAGCTCCAAGAAGTTTTTTCTGTGGGGCTCTGTCCTCTCTCTCACCATCTATTTATTCAGCCAGGATTTATTGAGCCACATTGTAAGGGAGATCACCCCTTACATCTCCCTCATTTTCATATGAGTTCAAGTTCACTGCAGCTGAAGGGAGTTGTGCAAAAGCATCCTGTTAAACTGTAACCAGCAGTCGGATGTGCCAGTTAATCATCTACTTTGAAGATTGTCCCTTTTGATAATAATTTTCCATGGCTGGAGAATTAAAGCTTAACTGGTCATTGGCTCCAAAAATGACCTTGTCTGACAGGGAATGTGGAAGAGGAAACAACAGTAACATGACCTTCTTCCAGTAAATTCGAGATGTGGACAGCGGGGAGAAAAACACTGCTGGCAGTTTCCAATTGACTCAGTGATTTATCTCAACCAGTCTGCAATGTCCCCTCAGTCATCTCCAGGCATGGAAGGAACTGCAGAGCAGTGTCAGAGAGCCCTGCCAGCAGGGCTTACCAGACAGGAGAGATGCCCTTGGAAAGTACAGGAACATCACAGCCTGTGGACCTGGCTGGAGAGCTTCCTTCCTGCAATACTGACCTGCCTTGAGGAAATATGATGGAAACATAGTAAGGATTTAAAAATCCAGACTACAGGCAAGAGAGCTTCTGAACAGACACCAAGTGTGACAATAGGTCTACACCACATTCACGATCAGTAGGCACAAATAAAGGGTAAAAACCAGTCCAGCTCCACTGGACTCACAACTTAGCGCAGTAAAATTGTGCTAAATTACAGTATCATGTCTATGATATTTATAGAACTATTTTAGCCACGATAAGATGGAAATGAATCCTAAATTTCCTAGGCAGACGACCAACACTAAAAAGCAAAGGACAAGGAAAAGACAAACACCACCAGATGTGATGATATGTTACAAAACTCATGCCAGAGCTCTCCCAGCAGCCAGCACTCACTCACTCAGACAAGATGCTGGGGAGTCAGGTCACACACATGGTTACTACAACAATTTTTTGAATTGGGCAAGAGGGAACATAAGTCATTATCAGATTTAAGGAAACTTAGTCACACACGAATGAGGGTAAGTGACCAGACAGATCGTCAAAGCAGAAAAAGCTCTTAGCATGAGTCCTCTCTTTTCAAACGCACCTTGCTTAAGATTTACTAACCCACATTGCTGACTGGGAGTGAAATTTAAGCTTAAAATCTGTGAAAACATTACTAAGTCCAATGAGATGATAAATCAATGAGGTGAAAAAACATCCATTCATTTATATAATTACTTATTTATCCATAATAAAATGGAATGTATGTTGTTCTAAAGCACTGGGAGAGTTAAATGTCTAAGGGAGTACTTCAATAATAATATATTTTTTAAACGTTTTGGATCAAGCAACACTGGAATCAGAAATTTCCAGAACTCCTCACAAATCAAGAGTTCCCCAGCCAAAAGGCCCCTTCTTTCCCTGCTTTTGCCCGCTGGTGGTCTTAGTTTCACTGGACAGCTGCAATCTGCAGGCTTGGAAGAAACTCCATGGCAGGGCTGCTGAACTGAAGTCTCCAAGCTTCCTTGTGCTCTTCTTCAAGCCAGCTTCCCTGGCTAAATTGCCCAAGAACTGGAAACTTGTTCTCTGCAGATCCACTTAGCTATTTTGCCCAGACAAACAGGATCTCAGGCCACCCACTCAGTAAGATCTTGCTCTTTTGGAGATTGCTTATGAGGAAACTTGGAGCTGCACTTTGAATACTGCAAATGTTCAGAGCCTGAAACACCTTCCTCTCAGAGACCCTAGTTTGACAGGAAATGCACCACCCAACTCCAATGGCTTGCAGATACAGCTTGAGATCACACAAGGAGAAAAACCCCAGCAAAAAGGAAGATGGGGACTCTTCTAAGAGTTCTGCAGCTGTGAGGCATCGAGTGCCCATTGTTGTACAATGGGAAAATTCTGCAGTGCCACAAAGAGCACAAAGATGCTGTTTATATCCACTGCCTGGTTTCAGCAAGCTATTTTGTACTAAATTTCCCTGCTGATCCAGCTGCATTGTGATAGCAGGTGTCTGCTAACATCTATCACATGTTACTGCATTTTTCCCTTTAACCTTCAGGTGTAAAGGACGCAATGCATTACTGTACAATAGGAGAGGAAGAAGACACTGCCTAATTTCCCACAGGATGCAATATTTATCCTGTAAGTGCCGATTAGCTGAATAACTTGCTAGATTTGTGTCAAGGCTTGTAAGGAGTGGTGACTAATCCTAGCTAGTGGGGATTAACCATGTTTGTTGTGGGAAATGTGCCAGACTTTTCAATTATATCGTGTCTTATAAACAGACTGCAATGGTTCTACATGAATACAACTGTGTTCTTGCCACAACATAGTGATAACAGGATATGTCCTTTCTAGTTTTTAATGCCACAGACTAGAGCAAGCCTCAGCAAGAACATCACCTGGAGAGACAGCAGTACAAGAGCCTGCTCTTCTCTTAAAGTAGGACAAAAGGAGCAGGAGAATAAGGTGTGAAGTTAGAAAGCCATAAATATGCACCTTAAGAAGCTACAGTTGAGAGTGCTCCACCTGTGTTACCCTCACAGGATAACACACACACACACTTCCTAGAAGGAGGGAGCAAGCCCTGGGAGGACATAGATGGCAGCCTGGACAAGGGGTGCTGAAGACTCAGACTCCAAGCAGCACCCAAGGCCACTCTCACAGTGGTGAAAAATCACATGACTAGAGCCCTCATCATCAGCAAGGGAAAAAAGCAGAAGGAAAACCAAGAAGTCCTGCTGGCAACACGAGCATCCCACTGTATTCTTACCCAGGAAAACCTCCCCATGCAAATCTGTTGTGAAAGGTGCAGCTCACTCAGCTTTTCCTTTCGCTGCCTCATCATAATGGGGAGACACAAGGCTCCTCACAGTACAGGAAAAAGGTCTGAGGTGTGGCACTCAAAGCAGGTTGAATGATACAGCCAATCCTGATCGCTCCAGCTCGTTTCCATATACCCATAGCTGGGCCAAGGGCTTGACTCAACACCGGTTTGCATCGTCTACTTGGTGTGAAAAATTTCTGGATATCACAGATCAGTCAGGTTGGGAAAGGCTTCTGAGACCATTATGTCCTACCTGTGACTAAACTCCCCAGTGTCAGCCAGACCATGGCACTGAGTGCCACATCCAGCCTTTTCTTAAACACCTCCAGGGACAGTGATTCCACATCTCCCTGTCCAGCCCATTCCAACACCTGACCACCCTGTCTGTGAAGAAATTCTTCCTGATGTCCAATATACTGCAGTTTAAGACTACATCCTCATCACCAGTTACCAGGCAGAAGAGGCCAATTCCCAGCTGGCTACAACTTTCTGTCAGGGAGTTGTGCAGAGTGGCAAAGTCATCCCTGAGCCTCCTTTTCTACAGGCAAAACAGCCCCACCTGCTCCTCACACGACTTGTGCTCCAGACCCCTCATCAGCTTCACTGCCCTTCTCTGGACCCTCTCGACACCTCAATGCCCCTCCTGAACTGAGGGGCCCTGAACTGGACACAGGACTCAAGGTGTGGCCTCACCAATGCTGAGTACAAAGGAAGGATCCCTTCCCTAGTTCTGTCGGCCACATCTGATACAGATATCAAGCAAACCACAATAAATACAAAAAAACCAACCAACCAACCAACCAACAACCCAAAAACCAAACCAAACAACCAAACCAAAACAAAAACAACAACAACGACAAAAAAACCCCACCAAACTACAGAGGCTCTTGCCAGTATTGCTTTCCCGTTCTCTGACCTGGCAGAGTCCAATTCCCAGGACCAAACTGCTTGTCTTCTGAGTGTAACCCTCCTGCCAGTGAGCCTTCATTCAGACTCAGCCATGTGAGCTTTATGATTTGTACAAGACAAAACTCCCCTTCTGTGCTCCTCCTGGAGCTCTCCTAATGAGCTACATATTAACACTTATTTCTCCCACAAGTATCAGTAGTTATTACTACTTAATAGTGTTCCAGCGTGCTTGGGAGTAACAATAGCATGGAGGTAATTAGAGGAAAAGGAACATCTTCTTATGAGTAAGGCATGCACAGCTGAACAGGGTGTTTTGCAATGGTATGGCTGTCCAGTGACAGCTGTTCCAGCACACCTGAGATGGCCTAGTCATTTTTCAGATTGGTGACAGATTGTCCCTGCTGACTGCACCCACATCACCCAGACCACAAGGATGTGGCTAGAAAGGCAGAGAAACCCATTACGAAACAGCCTGGCAAGGCTCTTCTGTGTCACCAGAGACATTTAAATCCAGATTCTGTTTCTGAACATTGAGAAGGTGTTTGAAACTGGGTCTTGAGCCTCACCTAGGAATGCTTTCACCAGCTAACTACAGGGAAAAGCACCACTACACACTAATTTTTTAAATATTTCCATATGAAATNATATTGGCACAGTGAGGCTCTCCTTGCTCATCTGTGGACATCTTACTATCAGCAGAGACACATTTCTCCTCTTTGTAAGCAGTTATTTAAGCAACAAAGTTAAACATTTCCATTTATTTCTTGTTCCCACATCCTTATAATCTTACGAGTCCTCCTTGTGACTTTTTTTCAGCTAGCTCTGAAATTTGCTGGGAGCTACAGAAGCCTTTCTTTTCAGTAGGCAGGTCCCCAGGATCACCTAGAGCCAAAACCAAAACTGAAGCATGATGTGGAGCAGGGCTTAAGCTGCTGCATTCCTCAAGCCTACCAGCTTGGGATCTCCATTTGCCTGATTGCACCTGGCAGCCAAGCTGGGCTAGAAAGCTTAAACCTGAGGTGGGAATAAGGCAGGAGCAGTTATAGGGGCACAGATAGGAAGGGCAGGGAGACCAGAGGTGGGTAAGGCTTGGGGTAGGAGAGGAGGTGATGCCAGTGAGATCCTATTCCAAAAATATTGGGCTTTGCTGCTCCAGACTCTTCAGTAGAACATGGAATGGGAAACTTCCTGTCAGCTTCAAAGAAAGCTTTGGTCATCTCCAGGGTGTTTTAAACAGCTGCTTCCACAGCATTTGGATGTCCTGTCTCCACCNAAGCACCACCATGCACTAATTTTTTAAATATTTCCATATGAAATATTTAATTTCTGGTTTATTAGTTCAGCTGTAGTTATTTGTGAAACAAACAAAAGTTGCAAGGAAAGGTGAGCTTAGGCTTCACACAGTTTTTTTCTGACTACTGTACATCACTAGTCCAACGTGGACAGACATCATCACCCCATTTTGCAGTCAAGAGAACAGAGGGGAAGNCTTAAACCTGAGGTGGGAATAAGGCAGGAGCAGTTATAGGGGAACAGATAGGAAGGGCAGGGAGACCAGAGGTGGGTAAGGCTTGGGGTAGGAGAGGAGGTGATGCCAGTGAGATCCTATTCCAAAAATATTGGGCTTTGCTGCTCCAGACTCTTCAGTAGAACATGGAATGGGAAACTTCCTGTCAGCTTCAAAGAAAGCTTTGGTCATCTCCAGGGTGTTTTAAACAGCTGCTTCCACAGCATTTGGATGTCCTGTCTCCACCTGCCCGCTCCTGCCTTCCCTGTGCTGAGTATTATGTAAATGAATCATGCACCAACCTCCTTCCTTGATTTATTTGCCAAAAAATTATTTGTGTGGGGTGACAATTAAAGAGGTAGAATGTGATATTCATCAGCTTGTGTGCCTCTGAAGCTGACCACATCCTGGAGCAGCAACTCCTCACAGAGTTGCTCCTCAGATACTGTGGTAATAGGTGTTTGGACAAAATATACACCATCAAAAACAAGAGTTGGGAGAAAAAAAGAGGAGACTCCTCGGAGAAAAGAAAAGAAAGTGTAGGGGTTGAGGAGTTCCATTTCTCACCATTCTTCAGTGGTTTCAGTCAAATGCAGATTGTAATGAAAATGTTAGAGAGGATAATATTTTACAGATATAAATTGTATTTATCATGTACTCAGTATGCACACTACATAAAAACATTTTAAATCCTTTTCTACTAAGCCCCACACTCTCCTGGAAGCAACAACAACAACAAGTACTCATATTCTTTGTTTAATTCACTTCCTCATGTATTTCTTCTAACACAGTGGTCGGAGAGTTGTGAAATACAAATAGCTCCTCTCTTTACTGTTCATCATTATGTACAATATTGACTGCTCCCACTCACTCATATTAGCTACATTTTGTAAACAGCAAACACACTTTATAAGTGCAGATTTTTTCCAAGGTTTTCTCAAGTCTGCTGATGTAAAACTTTGCATTAATCTATTAAAATTGCTTTTACATCCAAGTATCTTCTAACAGTCCATACCCCTTTCCACGGTCTCTAACCTGTACTTTTCACGGTCTCTAACCTGTACTTTTCACCACTATTACAAAACTACAAAACCCAGACCTACAATACCCCATTTCTGACCAAGATTTGTTTGAGAATATCTCACTTGTGGTGACCCAAACACTAGAAAACAATCCCTAAACCTCAGCTCTTTCCTTATTTTCCATGCTTGATGCTCTAATTGTGCTGGCACATCTTGTCCAGAAGGATAAGAGCTGTAAAATTGGTGAACATTCTGAAGGGGGTGGTTGCATACTTGCCTTTCTAGTATTTAAATAAATATTTTAGCAATATCAGCTATTGTTTGGAACTCTGGTTCTGCCCACTATGAACATTATCTAAAAGTACTTTTGTAAAAACTCTACATGAAACATTTGTGCCTTTCAGATCCTCCTTAAATACCTAATTCCTCAAAGTATTGATTTTGAGTATGTGTTAGTACAAGGACCTCTTTGCTGCAGCATCAGAGTGTTCAGCTTCTCAGGCAAGAATTGAATGGGTTGTTTTGCACTAGAAGAGTTAACAGCTGACAGGATATTTTTAAGTCAGCTATGTCAATTATTCTGTCAATATTTCAACTTTTCCACTGTCTTGGGAGTTCAGTGCTGGGTTTGTTGCTTTTCCACTCTAATGTTCCAAACCCTCTTGAGCAACATCCCCTGCCCCCCCCCCCAACCTCCCATTTGTTCAGCTTTTTAAGAAACCCTTTCCACTTGTATTGTGAGTGTAATCTATGCCAGAAATACTACCTGTAGGTTTTATAGCTGTATAAAATCTGGTATAAATATCACAACTCAGTCTTAAATACCACATTTTTGCAACATACCTTTAGTGTCAATGATGACACTATTTAGAACATGAACAGGCTGGTGGTGGCACAACATTTTCTCATTTCAAGAGAAATTTAATAGAGTTCCTTGGACTACAGATGCTTTGGAGAAATTAGTATTTGAAACTTGGACTATCCAACTGGACTGTTTCTTAATTACAGCAAAGAACAGGCCGTTTCTGTCAGCTGAGATTACCAAGAATAGAGTTGCTCCCTTCATCATTGCTTTGATAAGCAGATGGCCTTGGCCACTTCTTCATTGTGGAGCTGTAAATGCAGCTGGTTCAATGCAAGAAATGGCAGAAATGAGTTACAAGCAACAGGTTGGCCTTGCCCCTTGTCTCATGCTAGGAAGTGGTGCCTCTAGAGCAGGATAGGTCAGGAAAAGGATGCTTTGTCTTAGAGCTGATGCTTCTTCACTGCATTACATGGTACAAAGGTGTAAGATGATGCTGATCCTGTCATATCTTTGCCTAACAAGATTCCTTCCTTCTTTCGTTCTGATTTGGTATTGGGACCCTTACTACAAGAAAGAGTGCCCAGAGAAGAGCAACAAAGCTGGTGAAGGATCCAAAGAAAAAGTCCTGCAAGGAGTGGCTGAGGGAAATCATAGAGAGGCTTGGCCTGGAGAAAAGGAGGTTGGGGGGATCTTGTCACTCTCTACAGCTCCCTGAACCTCTGCTCACAGGTAACAAGAGACAGGACAAGAGAAAATGGCATTACATACTACATACTTGCAGCTGTTCTCTGTTACCATCACTGCACAGAATAAGTACTCAAAACATCTTGGATGGTGTTTCCTTACGGACACTCTCTCAGTGAAAAGATGCCAAAGAGTACAAAGAGTATAAGGACATTTCTTCAGGTATCAGAAGCACCCAGCTGAGAAAAATCCTGAGTGGGGCCCTGGAATAATGGATAATGTTTACATGATGGATCAACTAAGGATTCTTCCTAAAGGCAACTGTCAAGCAAAAGAAGCATTCTATCAAAAATGCTGAAGACTACAGCTCTAAGGAATAAGATCTAACACCTGCCCTGGTTATTTAAGGATATATTTTTGTAGTTTGTATCAGACCATGTGTCATTGTTCTTTTTAAGATGACACCCTCTAAAGAAGGCAAGTGGATTACTCAGAGGCAGGTCCTGACCAGTACTGCTGTGTAGAAGCAGGCAAAGGGGATGGAGGGAAAGTCATCTGGCTGATTTTTGGATGGGAAGTCATCATCCTGGTAGCTATAGAAACAAAAACCATAAGCACAGCTTGCAACCACCTGGCCCCAGGCTATGCCTTGCCCTTCTTGGAGCAAAGCAGGGCTGGGTGTGGGCAGCGCTGAGCAGAGATCCTGCAGGAGAACATGAGCTCCTCAGGAGGTGATGTTTGACTCAACCAGGGAGAATGCAGGCTGCACTGAGGCACTGCACCGAAGCACTGCACCGTTTTAGAGGCTAGGACTTGAAAATAATTTAACACACAGGCCCCAAATCAGTCATCACCAAAGACCTTGTGGCTGCTCTTGCAAACAGGCCTGTTCCCAGTGATTTAGTGATAGGCAAATAGCTGCTGTTTGTGCTTCCAGAGCTTAGTCATTTTGAAAATTTAAGCAAGTAGGAAGCATTCTTCACATCCTGTCCTGATAAACCATTCAAAACAACATCACCTGGTTTATCAGTAGTGCCTCAGAGAACACCATTCCAATAGAACACCATTGTGTGCAGATCATTTCTTCAGTGACCCGTTTGAATCTGAAGTGCCATTGAAGTGCTAGATCTTATCTGTGCATGGTCACAAACATATTGGCTTTGTAGCAGGCTTTGCCCAACATCATGCCAACTCTCCCAGCCTTACTTCCTCTGTAGTGCCCTGTTCCAGAGGAACAGAGCAGATACTACTTTGCTGCCCATCTATAAGCCATGTAAATAACAGACAGCTTCATTTGCAATTTCTGTGCACATACATCTGATAACAGCATGCAAAGCAAGCTTACAAAAAAAAGAGAAAAAAGATCAATTTTTACCTCATTAGGTGGGACTGAATCTCCACGAAGTGGCTGTGGGATAGAAAAGGGTATCTCCTGCACACAAACTCATTTGTACCTTCCCTGACCTGTGAGTCCCCACTGTCACCAGCCAAGTACCCCAATGCCTCCAAACCCAAGGCAGTTTCAGTGTTGGATCAACCAGCTTCTCTTCATTAAATATTCAAACAGGCCCATAACTCCCAGTCTCAGCAGCCTGGGGATAAGTCTGTACCTGATTTTAAAAGAACCACCTCCAAGCTGGGTAGAAAAGTTGCTGTTCTCTTTTATGGTTGGGGTAGTGGGGGGAAGGGGGGAAGAGAGGAATCCTTGAAGTCTTCCTGTAAGTGGAGCTTTCAGCCTTATCTTCAACCTTTAAAAAATTCTGTTCAAGACAGAAATACTGCAGCCAGTGTGTCCAGAGAACTTTGCTTTTATAATGATCAGTCGAGTCCAACCAAAATATCTTTCAATTTCAGGCTGGATTGGGCCCTTAAACTGAGCAGGTCAAGGCAATGGGCACCAATAGAACAAACGAAGATGTCATTATTGTTGCTGGGTTGTAAGCACATGTCATGGTTTGGAAGAGCACTAGTGTTAACAGCTTAGTTATGCTATAAAAGCCACCAAAAAGACATTTACATAAACTTCCTGCACACCGATACTGATCAGAACAGCCTTCAGATCATGGCTCTATTTCCTGTAAGCATATATAAATATATATAGAAGACCCCTGCCATGATTCACTGAGTGTTTATATCCAAATGATTAGGTAAGTAAAGACTTTTCAGAAGAATCCAATAAAAAACAAGGCCAAATGCCAAATATTTAGGAAATAGGGTATTTAGAAATGAGATTACAACATCAATGTCAGAAATATCTAGAGTTGGAAAAGAATCAGGTAAATTGCAACATCAATTCTATCAAGTAACCCTTCCTCTTCAAACTTACTTTAATGTTCTAGTCAAATATTTCAGACTGCAGAGCAAACCCAGCTCTGGTTTTGGCAGAAGTGTTTTTACAAAGAATTTCAGGAGTCAAGGACTTGGGGTTTTGCATCTGTAGGCCAGTAATCAGGCTGTCAGAAGAATAACCATCACTGCTATCGAGTAGGGGTTCCCTTTCCTAGCAGTGCCAAAAAGGCTGAATGGGTTCTTAAACTACATGTATATATATTCCCCAGATGCAGATTCCTGGTGCCTGTGTGTGCTTTCAAGCACCCACATCAGCCAGCATAGCAAGTTCCTGTACCTACGGCTCATAAAAAATTGATTTGCACTAGACAGAAAGTTAGACTGTGGTAGCTTTACAGCTTCTTCCAGCTGGAAAAGGATTTGCTTTGCCAGGACAGTTTTTCTGCAAGTAGAGCTTTCTTCATTGGATACCACAAAAATAAAAATACTAAAAATGTAGAACTCAGACATAAACCTTCAAAGGATAACACTGTCTTATGGGGGCAGTCACTACCCCAAAATACACACATAGCCAGGGACATTGTGTAGCTTTGCCCTGTTTTCCTCAAGGCGCACAGCTCAGGGAATGACCTTGATTCAACAGGTGTCTCTGACTGTCTGAGCCTTGGTGCTTGCAATTGTTGCAGGGCATTGGAGAGCAAAACTTACACCAATTTTGCCATTAAATGGCAATATCCCATGACTGGATACCCTAAGGACTGAGGGGACCTCAAGGAACTAGTACTTTACTTCTGTGAAGGCTGAAAACCCACCAGGAATGTTTCATTTCCATGAGGTTTCTGTCACAGCAGAAGAGCCTAAACTGGACAAAAATTAATAAATAAATTGTTCAAGGTACAGGGATGGAGTGGTAGAATGAGGTCTGGAAAAAGCAGGTTTGGTCTGCCTGGAAGATAGTATATGGCCTGGGGGGTTACCACAGCTCACTCAGGTCTAGTATTCCCAGAGAATATCAGCACTATCCTGCAGGGATTTCCTCATCTTGAGATCCTACACTGCAGTGTGTGGCAGCCCACTCATGGATTCTCTGCAGCATATTCCCAGCTCTGCTGTGGAAAACCAAGGACTTATATAGGAGAAGAAAAATAATGACACTTTTTCAGTTTTCCTACACTGTTAAAGACAATTTGTAGAGCTTTTCTCACAGTGTGGTCAACTCCCTCATGCAGCACATCTCCTATCACTCACACTGAAAAACAGGCCACAGAAACAGAAGATAATGACTGTGTGAAAGGGTACAAAACACTAGGGTCACAAAGGGGAGTGGGAGGGCTGAAGAATAGGGATTCATAGCCAAGGGCTCTGATCATGCCATGGGTTCACCTGGGGGCTTTGAACAATGCAATTGGCTCCTGTCCCTGGCCAAGGTCAGGTAGAACCCTTGACATAACCTGTGCCAGAAGCAAAACACTTAAAGGAAAGTAAGAGAGAGGTGCTTTAAGACAAGCCAACACCATTTCCAAACTACAGAGAACCTCAGATGAATCGAGTTCTATCTTTGCATACTCTTCAGTATCTCAGTTGGTCCTAGGATAAACAGCTTTATGAAGAATAAATAACTTTATGGTAATGGATCAAACAGGACAAGACAAACAAATTGCTTCCCTCTCCAACACTGCTAATTCTGTTCCAGGCTGCCTCCAACCACCAGTCCCTTCTTCTGAAGGGGATTTTGTGTGAGTGAAAGAATGTAGGTGGAACAAGAGTTCTTCTGAGAAGACAGGAGTCACAGACCTCATGGGATGTCTCTGGGAGATGGCCCATTAATCATGGACCACTTTAAATTCTTTCTGTCTCTCAATACCTTTTTTTGGGTACAATACATTGATGGAGCAAGCTGTTACAGCAATGCAGAAGGAAGCAGAGCACATGCTGCAAACCACTTATGTCATATATAATCCATTGGAAGCAAGGCAGACTTCTCTTCTGGGGGAAGCAAGGCACAAGGAAAGCTGGCCTAGCCCAGGCAGATGAGAGTGGAAGATGTCACATCCTGGCTGTGGAATAGGAAAGTAGAGAAGGACTTCATGCAGGTCAGGACTGAGTAGGGCGATGAGTCAGAGGTCAGGAAAAGCAGCATCTGTGAGCAGGGTGAGGGTGGTGTTCCCAGGACAGCCTCTTTTACAGCCTCCAGACACAGATCCAGTGCAGTTCTCTGCACAACATAACCTCACCTCCATTTCAGGCTCTTCTTCCTCTCTCCCTTTCTGTCCCATCACAAGGAGCAGCACTGCCTGTGAACTGCCAGGAAGAAGCAAGAAAAATAATCCAAGCATCTCTGCAGGCTGGTCTGAGCAAGGAACAGCCTTCCTTCAGGATCAAACAGGGGCTCCAGCTGTCCCCCAAGAATTAGGGGACAAGTTCTAGCCATGCCAGATTGTAAATGACCTCACCTTTCTCCTCGTGGAGGACCTCTCACATCCCAAGCTCTCTCTAGTCATCAGCCAGACAGAACTTGAGGATGTGGATTCAGCCCCCAAAAGCCAAAGCTGGGGGCCAGCACTGTGGGCAAAGGGACAGTTACATGCTGAAGACCAGGTAATGGGAACCTGCCAGGGAGAGGCTTCTGCTCCTTTCCCCCTCAGAGAGGAACAGAGAAACTGGGCAGAGCAGTGATGGCCTGATTTGACTTCAGGAAGCTCCTGCTTACAATAGCTATTCTACATCTGCCACAAAGTATTTTCTTTATAAAATATCAGGTAGAAGTAGATGGTAGCAAAATTGAGAGGAGAAAGAAGAAACCTCACAAAACACATAAACTCTGATAAGTCTCCAGTTAGAAGGAGCATTCTATCTTACTAAATCAAGTTCAATCTGCCAGAATTTTTGGTGTTCTGGTTCTTTAAATGGATGAATTATGAAAATTTGTAATCCTAGAGCAGTGATTTAGGAGATGGAGATACAGAGACTTTCCTGATCCAGTCAGGCATCTGTGTGGTCTAGAGCAGAGAACTTTTCTGGGAAAAGGCAGAGGTTTCTGGCCAGGCTGTGGGGCTCAGCAACACCCTCCCCAAGCTGAGGGGAGCACAGCACAGCTGTGGCTGTCAGGACGGCTTTGTTTCCTACCCATGCTCAGAGTATGCATTGAGAAGAGAGATGTTTATTAATACCATCATATGAAACAAATTGTATGAACTTATTAAGACAAACTGGAGTCTACTCCTGACATGGTCTTTAATTCTGAAACCAGTATTTATCTCTGTGTGACAGAAAAGATTGGTGGACTGCAATAAAAGGGAAACAAAGGTTCAGGACAAATTCCATTTTCCTGCTGCAGACCAGTTACAGTCAAGATACCAAGAGCTTGGCAATTATGCAAGGAAAAGTGGAAAAAAGTGACAGACATAACATAGGAAGTTCAAAGCATCCCATCCTATTCTCAGCTACTCCAGAGGAGATGAAACAAACTGTTTTCATGTCCTGCTGCACACTGTTGACAGAGCCCCTCTTATTTGCTTTAACAACAAGCCACAGTATCACCAATCCCTCCTAATCTGTCCACACCCTTTCTCAGGATGGGCCACCTGGGAAGACTCTCGGAAGTAAAAGAAATGGACAAGATACATCTGCAACCCTTTCCCTCCTGAACCCTGGTGCCCCAGGGAACTGCAAGAGCCTTGCCTTTTGGCTTCAGAGGCATATGGGTTTAATACAGGTAGCAGCTGAGCATAAGCAGGGATACATTGCCAAATTATTAATGGGGTTTTTTCAGTTTTTTGCAGTGAGCTCCAGGAGAGGTCCTGCACAGTGGCAGCAGCAGTGCTGGCAGTGGCAATGCCATTTAAGCCACACATTATTGCAGGATGACAGTGAGAGATCTGTGCAGTGGAAAGTCAGGCTGGACAGATGAAGAGCCTCTAGACTTGTGGCAGTCTCAGGCCAGGAACATCATCTGTCTCAGGATGCACCTGAAACCACTGAGTCCAGGGATAACAAAAAGCAGACAAGAGACAAAAGCAACAATGAGAGTCTACTCAAACTCTGCCATAACTCCCCAGATGTCTGTAAATTTGGCCTGTCAGTGTGTCTGCAATCAGGACAGAAGCAAGGAGAAGTCCTCTCCCATCTTTTAATTTAATCTGTCCACTGAGACTGGGTCCCAGGCCAGATCTGTCCAGGTCTGCAGAGCCCACATGAACAGGTCAGTCAGCGTGGAGCAAAGGGAGGCTCATATCTGCAAGTGACAGTCACAGCCTGTAACCAATTAACTCATCTCCTGTTCCATAGCACAACCTTTCTGCTCCAAACCATGTGGAAAATCTGGGGATGACTGAGTGAGGGCTTCACACACCGAGTGACTCACACACACATCGCCTGTGCTACAATGAATTTTCTCAAGCCCTCATATCCTGGGAAACTGGTAAAAAGGCTTATTCCAGATATTATAGAGATAAGGTTGAAACGTGCTAGTGCAAATCTGGCCAACACAACAGATCCATTACAGTCAACAGGAGACTTGCCTCTGGCTTCAGCAGGGTGATTATCAGGCCAAAGTTTAGGAAAAGGGAGAGAAGATCACCAGCTTCCTGAATTCATAGAATTTAGAGCTGCTTCGATCTAACCACAGCTCTCTAATGCTGAAGAGGGCAGGACAGCAGCCATAAATCCCATTTATGTTTTCAGGAAAGCAAAGCATGTTACACAATGACAAGTGCCAGGTGTTAAAAGGGCCACTTAAGCAGTGTGGTATGGGGTTAAATCATGTAGCAAAACAAACCTCTCCTGGAGTTTGCTCTGCACAGTCTTGGAATTTACCTCCAGCACCTGAGACAGGTGGGAAAGCACGTCCAGGCAACTCAGCTGGCAGTACACATCTCCCAAGGGCTGTGTGTCCTTCCAGCTCCTGTTTGTCCCCTGCATGACTTAAGGCAGCCACAGACAGGCTCTTTACCTCCCCAAAGGCACAAGAACTGCATTCACAGGGCCCTGCCTGTACTCCCCTCCCTGCTCTGACCGACATGCCACCAGTGGCACAGGACAGACTTCAGTGACAGCTCTGTGCCCTGCAGTGCAGCACTGAAAGGGAGCTGGAAGTAGCCAGACACACAAAGGCTTGACCTTTTCCTTTTATTTGATTGCTGTTTTCACCAGGAACTTGTTAAAACTTCAAATAAAAATCTCATTCAAATGGATTTTTGTGCCAAAATGGGAGATGGGGGGGGAAAAATATAAAGTCCCTCTTTATAAAAAAGGAAACATATGTCTGAGACTTTAAACTTGTTTTCCCAACAACTTACAGAACAGGAAGTTCATTAAATCTGATCTTTTCAACACAGGTCTCAATTTCAACAAATTTTTTTAATGAAAACACTTTCATGGAAACATTTGTGGCCAACATGCATTTTATTTTATTCCTAGGACATGCACCTGATGGGTCTGGAAACAAGATGGTAATTGTTGAGGGAACAGGCAATTTTTTTCACTTCAGTAACCAGAAGTTTTGCTTAAGGACCTTCCACCCAACAATTGGAAATGCTCACATTTGATTTCTTCTGGCAAAGATATCCAAATCTTCATGGAGAATAAAAGCTTCACAATATCTCTGCCTCCCTAGCTTCAGAACAGAGTTTAGGCATGATTTCAGCACTCCAGCAAACCCCAGTCCTGTCAACATCCAGTCTCTGGAGTTATTAACAGTTCCCTGTTGTTATGGGCCTTCTTTGCAAGTGAGACTGGCTAACCAACAGCTGCAGGTCTTTGTCATCATTCTGTTCCTCTTCAACACCCTCCCAACATCTATGTCTTCACCAGCATCTAAAGGAGGCAGCACATAAACAGACATCATGATCAAATTCATGCCAGGCAAGATGGACAGAGTCACAGATATGAGATGGGATTATCTGCTTGGCTGCTGCTTGCTCTGTAGAAGTTGCAAAGTCCAGAACAGTAAAATTTCCACTGAGCTTGCATTTTCTGTGATGTAACTCTCTTAAATGATCTAGGGAAAAGAAATTCCAAAACTGCAGACCTGCTGCTGACAAAACGCCATGTAAACGGTGCCACTTGTGACTAGGCCTGTCATGGTCCACTAACACACAGAGGACTGGAGGCTTTTATTAAACAAACAGATTAAGCACGTGCCTGTTTCAACAGGGGAAATGCCCCTCAGGGAAGCTCTGAGACCCAACTCTTCCTTTGCATGCCCAGGAACTTCACCTTCTCTGTATTCCAGGTGTCTCAGAAACAGAACAAAGCAAATGCTTCTCTCACAAGAGCTATCAGCACTAAATAGGGCTAGACAAGCAGCCAGCTAAGGAGCCAAGAGGCATCCCAAGAGGCTCAGGGGAAACAGGGCGCTGCTGCTCCACCTCTTCCCTGCTGGCTGCATCTGCCACACCTGGCACAGGGCTGTGTCCGGGCAGAAGCAGCAGACAAGTCACACCCCTGCTGTTAACAGTTCAGTAGGATGGAAAGAGTACAAAATTATCAGCCTGCACTCAAATGCAAGTTATTCTTGGATCCCAGATTCCCATTGCTTCAATTCTCCATTTCCAAACCTCATCCCAGGCTCAGAACTTGGTGAAGCTCAGTTCCACTCAGGATGCACAGCCTGGATACAGGGAGTGTGGTCATTGCTGAGTTTTCTAGGTTGGGGATGGAGAATGAGCTTTCTGATCCACCTCTCACTGGAAACACTGGCACCTCCAGGATTTCTTTTGGTATTTCCTCCTTTTGCTCTCTGCTTCAGGACAGCAGGACCCTGAAACCTTGCCCTAAAGGCAAGCCATGCTTGCCATCCTTGTTCTTCCTTTCCTCATGCCCTGTTAGATCTAGTTGGAAAAAAAAGGGGGTTGGCACCTCCTTTTCTAAGGATGAGGCAAAGCACTCAACTGAAATCACAAGGTTCAGCTTAACAGGCCTCTTGAGGAGATCATAAGGACAAGCATTCCCATTCAACTAAACTGGAGTGACAACCAAGGGGAGTTCCAGTTTCCCTTTAATGGGACACAGCCTTGTGAACTCAGTGATGGTACAACACAGCTCACAGTGGCTTGTTCAAATACTGCAAAAATTGTTCTTGACTTCACTGAAGATTCCAAAAGTCCAGAAATCCTGATACAAAAACAAATTAAAATATGTTTTAAAAATACATTCATATTCTTCTCCTTCCATTCTTTTTCTGACTCTTAGAGAGGATAAAACACTAGGGAAAAATTGAAATGTACCCACACAGCTATTATTCCATGGATTTCTCAGCTGCTCAGTCTAAAACTTGCACAGCCATACTTTCTAGGAAACATATGAACTTCAAGCAGCAAGATCTTAACACAATCCAAAGTGCAAACTGCATGCAAGATCCATTCGTAAAACTAATCTATCCTAGAAATTTTCACCAGGGCTGTAATTGTCATGAAGTTGAGTAGACACGTTTGTTTTAAGTACATCAGCAGGAAGAAAGCATAGGAACACATTCTGCAGTGGGGAAGGAATGGGATCATTTGCCCAGGCAGTACTTGTTTTGTTCACTGATAAATATTCTCAAGGCATTTTTTTTTCCCTACTGGAAAAGTAGCAGGAGCTGCTCAAGCATAGTGTAACTGAGGTTACCAAGAAACCAGATCTGCTCCAAGTGAGCCTCACAGAGCAGGCTCTCAGAAAAACAAGAAGCTCCCACATTTGAACTTTTGGAAACCCCCCTGTCTTTAGCAGTAGGGATACACCTGCAAACACACAGGCCCTGATGTCATTCCTCAAGAGCTGGTCCCCTGGGTCCCCGCAGTATTTATCCCAACAGACAGCCCCCCCATCTCTGACACCTGAAGTCCTTCATTAGCTCACGAAACAGAGATCCCTCCCAGCACCCTGGTCCTGCCCCAGGTGTAGGCTGAGCGTGGCAGGGTGGTGAATGTGCTTTGGGTGTGCTTTGGGAAGTGCGTGGTAACGTCAGGCTGGCACTGACCCAGCTGCCAAGTCACCAGGACTGCTCCCTGCCGATGCCAGCCCTAAGGACTCATTTCCCCACCAACTATTTCTGCAATGCTTGGGCTCCTCACTGTTTGCCTTAAGTCCCAGCCATTTCTGCTAATCCAGAAAAGGTGTGGAAGACCCCTTCAAATACCATGTTCATCAGCACTGGCTTGGCAACAGCTTCTCTTCAACTCCCTGCCTGGCACAAGCTTCCTCTTATCTGTGCTGCCCTGGCAAACAGGGCACTGCTGGTGCTTCCAGGCTGGCCTCTGCCTCCACCACCTACCTCTGTTTATGTTACTTTCCCAATACACTTGCAAATATGATAAAGGTTAATCTGGTACAAAAGGTAAATAGGGTTACACAAAGCTGGATTTAGCAATTTAGTTTTATTGGCCGCTAAGGCAGGCAATTCTTCGATGCAGGTAATGAGGAGATAGTCAAGCCAGATAAAGGATCTGTGCAATATAAACATCCTCCCAAAAGCCTGCTCCCCGCTTGCATAAGCGCTGTAATCATGAAAGCAATTCTTAATGGAGCCACTTGGCAGAGGCCCTGGCGCAGCAAGCTGTGAGCCTCTCCCCAGCTCATGGACCAGCTCCAAGAGCCTGTTACTACAGCCTGCAGCGGGCAGGAGGAGAGGCAGGACCGGGGGGACACAAAGCTGGCTCCAGTCCGCAACCAGTGGCACGGGGGCAGGGCCAGGTCTCTAACTTGTCACCTGTGTGGTTTGAGGCAGGCCAGATATCCCCCTGTGCTTTGCATCTAAAAATGGAAATGGATGATTTCCTCTTTGTGCCCTATCTTTCACAGGTAAACTCTTACAGTGAAGGCTGTTCCTTACATACAGATAAGGCCTTCTGGCTGGAACTGTTGCTGTCACTCAGAAACCTGCAGTATTATTTCCACAAATAGGTGACTAATTTTTCCTGACCTTTCGATAGCTGTCACTTACCTTAGAGAAGATAAACCAAAACAAACCAAGATCCACGTTTCCTGGCATCCGGCCCTCTTTCACCTCTCTGTACCAAAACCTAGGACAATCCATAAAGCTGAACAGGAAACCTTTTGCACCTCACATCTTGTGCTTTTTGGCTTTGTTTTCTCCTTGGCTGTCATATTTAGGATGTCCTCCAAGGAGCACAGAAGTGCCAGACCTGCTTTTTCTCTCAGCAGAAATCACCAGTGTCTGACACTTTGCCCCTGCATGGCTTCCCAAGAGGTGGTGGCCCAGGCACTGCTCGGTGGGACACCATCCTCAGTGGGCTCAGTCTGTTGCTCAGCTCTGCCTTCCTGGCAGTGCCACAGCAAACACACCAGGCAGGGGGAAGATTCAGGAGAGTCTCTGCCCCTACATTTTCCATGGAAAGTAAAATGAAAGTGAAGCTTACTTCACCCCAAAAGTCCCTAACTGCAGGACAGTCACTTACTCCCCATGATGTGGTTTTCTTACCCAGGTGTAGTGGTTTGGCATGAATGGTAAAAAACCAATTGGTGGTCTGCTTTGGAACTGATAGCCAGGTTAGCCAATCAGGTAAAAAGTGTACACCCCTGGGACATACAGATTAAATACAGGAATCTTGGGATATCTCGCCCTCTTGCCATGGACCCACCATGAGGTAACATCAGGGGGGAAGCAGCGGCCCAGCTCAGGCCCCGCCGGCCCCGGCGTCGGGCTAGGGCGGCCGTGCCGGCCTGGCCCTGCAGGAGCCAAGCCGAGCTGGGTCCCTGAGCCCGGCAGATGCCGCAGAGAAAGGGGAGCCACGGCTGCTGCCACTCAGCCGACCCTGCAGCCTGCCTCACACGGTCGAGGGTCCGAGAGAGGGGGGAGGCAAGGCACAGGCCTCGCCCCAGCTCCACACCCCCGTGCGGGCGGCTGTCTGTGCGGCTGTGGCCGGGGGGGAGAGCGAGAGCCGGCGTCGCAAACGCCAATGAGGGGCCGAGGGAGATGGCCCTGGCTCCCCCCCCAAGCCCCCGGGTCCCCAGAGAGCAGCACCGAGCCCAGGCTGGGCCAAAACCCACCCCATAAGACTGAGGGGTGGAGGGGGAGAGAAGACCTGGGCCACCGTTCCTGAGTTTTTTTCTATACCTCGAGGATTTGGGGCTNGGAAGCCACAAACTGACTGTGTCTCTTGTGGAAAGTTACCAGAAGAATCAGGAGGGACTTGTCTCTCTCAAAAGACTGAATGAAAGACTATTTTGTAAGTGCTACTGACTTAAGAGTTCTGATGTTTTGTCTCTTTACATTGTTTCATAGAAAAGTAGATTGTTGCTAAGGAGGAGGGGGGTGTCTTTAAAAAGGTTTCATGGTTGGTTTTTTTTGTTTACCCTTTAGTGTATGTTAATAAATCTGTTTCTATTTTTAAGTTGAGCCTGTTTTTGCCTTTCTTCTAATCCTATTCCATAGTAAAAAGATAGATCCCCACACTACGTTTCACAAAACAAATTCAGCAAATGTGAAACCTCTACGTTTTTTGGTGTTTCTGCCTGGTTACGAACTTTAACCCATTACACCAGGCAAAAGGGGCTTCATTCCCACAACAAACAGGGCACATTTCCCAGCTGCAGGACTGAATCAGAGCCCAGGCATCCACTCAGATATCCATAATGCGCATTTCCAGTGCTATACATTAAGAATTTCTCCTTGCCTGAACTAATTTAGCTTTCAGCACACATCCTCATCAGACTGACACAGGAATTTTCCCTATCCTAAGCACTCTAAGTAATCGTTGACCAGTTACCATATTAGGAGTAACTACTGGAAAGTATTCCTCTAGAACCAGCAAGTGTTAGTCTAATAAACTAGATAGGCTCAAAGGTTTAGCCTAATTTTGTAGAGCTCATTTCCTAGTCTAGAGCTCGCCACTGGCACACTTCAGCTGAGTAACTGCCCTTTGTATGCCTTTTCTGCCCTCTGTGAAACACAGATATACCCCCGCAAAGTGATGCAGGGCCTATGAATGGAAAATGCTGCATAAGAATTTGGGGCTATTTGGCAGAGCAGGACCCACAGTGGTCTACATAACTGACCATTCACCAGCTGTATCAGAGAGGCCAGTAGTGATATGTTGGCCAACTAGGAATTATCTCCAGCTGGCAGGAAGAATATGTTTTAACTGACTATGCTTCTGGACTTTGAGGGTTTTTTCAATAGTCAGGTTAACACTGACCTTTTGCAGAAGTATAAAACATATCTGTAAGGATTTGGGGCCTTTTCTCAAGCCTTCTGAAGGTAATACACCTGTTTGCATCAACATTAATAAACTATCCAGCAAGAATAGCTGAATCCAGCAGCCCCACTGGCACAATAAAGACAACTGTCTGCCAATATAGGACACGGACCATAGGAAGGCAGCAATTTTATTTTCCACTTCTGCTAAACAATCTCACTATCTCCATTAGCATCCACGTCCAAGCTAGGACACCAGGAATTCAGTTGTTTCAATTTACATTCTACAAGGATTTATCAGATGAGGTGATCACATAGGTATCCTCATGGCACAAAACCTACTCAAATGTCCTTGTTTTTCTCATTCCCTGTTTTGCAACCCACCTTCAAATGACCCCATGTCACAGGCTGTGATCAAGCAGTTCTTTATTCACTGAAGATAAGAGAAAGGCTGCCAGGCTGCCAGCACCTTGGGCTTTGGTTTGGGTCTTGTTTGTTGTTTTGTTTTTTTTTTTTATTTTGGCACTGCCCATGTGGCTTCAGTATCTTGATACACACTAAAGAGGAGTTACTAAAGACAGGCAATTTCAGATTTGGGTTTTGAGACAAATCTGTGATTCTTCTATATTTGATCTTAAAACATAGCTAACCTGTCTTTTTTCTTATTCCTTATACCTGGAAATTCTCTGACAAGCTATGAGCTTCCCTTACCCAACAATCAACTTCAAGTCCTATTACTCACCATCTTTGACTACAGAAAACATTACCCTGTCTGAAATTCACTCATTTTAAAACTTCAGGACTAGAGCTGATTTTAAATTACTAATCTCCAATGACATTCAGGAAACAGTGTTAATTTTGGGGTTTAACTTTTTTTAATCAAATTATCTGTTTCTGTAGGTGGTATAAAATAATACATGACATAAGAAAAACCTTATCATGTGTTACTTAACCAAGTGAGCAAAGGAGCAGCAGAGGCATTCTTCTGAGAGATGAAATAACAAGTGTTCTTCTGCTGATAATAAAGGCTAACTTAAGCCACCACAACTAATTCAGAGTGCAGGCTTGACACTTGTTTATCTGGACAAACAATTATGAAATGTTCTTTTGTCCCTCTGAGTACTGCGTAGGCAAGTGTCATGACTTTATGGGTTACTTTAAAGGGCCACTGCTTAGGTACTCGTTCAGTGCTTAGGAAACATGGGATGCCTTGGGCAGACTGACCAAGCTCAAGGACCACTTCTTCCTCCTGCCTCCCCTCACAGGAGTGATTCCAGTCTGACCCAACTGGAGGTTTGGGGTTTGATTTCCCAGAAGCATCAGCATGTAACAAGTAAATAATGTTTTCCTGAGGCATTTAGATCCCTAATGGCAAATTGTGCTCAGGCACACAGAAACCCTGAATGGATTTTAAAAACAAACTTGGGAGTCTAAACAATTTAAACAGTTTGGTAATTTTTATGTGTATTTCTGAACTGGGACTTTACAACAATCTGTACTGTTTGCCATTTAGAAATTATTGGTAACAACAGATCACCATGTTACACTCTAGATCAGCTGCACACAGACACAACAGTCCCCTCAGCATCTTGCCTGGTGCAGATGACTGCATCCCCTTTTCTTGGAAGGGGAAACTACCTGCTTGCAAGACTCCCATCCCAGGCATCAAACTGACCTGTGTGACTGCAGCCGTGGAACCAAGGGCAAAGGCTCCCAGGCAGCAAAACCACAGCATATTTCCCTGCTGTTTCAGGCTGAAGGTGCCCTATTGCCTGACTGCATGGCCCAGGGGGGCTCAGCTCTGGTCACAATCTCTTCTGAGCTTCTCAGAAGGAGCAAGTTCCCAGGGCAATGCCTTAACAGGTACAAGGAAAGAAAAATCCAAAGCCAGCACAAAATGGCAGCTTATCTGTTTTTGTGGGAAGCAAGAGCAGAGAAGCCATGGTGTTACATCCTTCGTGATGTGGTTGTGGGAATGCCATTGCTTACACCCCACAAGTGTAAGTACTCCTTCAGTGCCCTTACACAGAGATCTCTCAGTCACTGATGAGATAAGGAGGCATTTGAAATTTATTTTGTAAATGAGAAATTGTATCTTTAAGTCAATAGAGCTGATCAAATACAGCGGTGACTTACAAACCCTGTGCAATTCTTGTGCATGGAAAAACCTTATGTGTCTGTTCCCATGCTGTTAACTCATAACCTTGCTCCCAAACAAAACACTCCTGGCTGACAGTGTGCACTTCACCTTTTTCTAACAAAAAAAAAGAGAAGAGAGACCTGCTAATGAGGAGATTCAAGAGCACAGGCTTTGCCAGAAAACAAGGCTGATTAAAGCTCTCATACTAGGACCAGCACCTGGACAACAAAGTATCACAGACAGCTTCCACCACAACCTATAAAACTGCTAATTGCCAGCAGATGACAAGGATATCAAGGGCTTACCAAGGATTCCAAAAACAAATTGACAAATTCACAGGAAAGCCTGTTGGAAGCTACTAAGCATGGGACACATCTCCACTGCAGAGCACATCCCAGAAGGAAGAATCACTAATACTCTTGGTTTATGCTCTATGGCCACTGTCAAGAGACAGTACCCAGCCAACATACTGTGCCAGGTTAGTATGCCCACAAATAAATTTCTTGCTACTATCAACCAGGCATTAAATGCATTTTTAAGGTTTATGTCAATTCATAGCAACAGAGAAATAAACTTTATACCTTCTTACCCTGTGTGTGTATGTGTTTGTTTTGCATAGTGGGGAAAATTAACCACACAAGGTCACATTAAGCCAAGTTTAAGGGCACCCTCCATATCAAACCAAAAAATCGATGGAGATACTTCTCTCAAGGCAGGCAGTCTAATGTAGTTGTGCTTATGAGCAAAGTGGAAGGTGATAAAGAAATGCCCTTTACTTTAGATACACATCTCACCATAAACAGACTGCCTAATTAAACCACTTGTTTTTAAAGAGGAACTAGAGAGATTTGGCTTGTTCATAACAACAAACCAGTCACAATTTAAGTTCTGAGACTCAGTATTGTCAGGACAACCTGCCAGCTTTTCCCACCATGCTCAGCCCCTTGTACAGCAGGTGGCCACAGCAGTGGCTGCTTTAGCACTGCTGGTGGTTGCAACTACCACTGAGACCTCACCCAGGGCCAGTGGACTTAGCCAGGCAACATCCCTCTCTTTATTGCTGAACAGTGCAGCTGCATAATCATGGTGATCCATTAAAATAATAAACTCCACATAATAAAAATGTTAAGCACTCACTATAAGCTGGTGGAAGTATAACAGCTTCTCTCCCTGTTAAATGACATCCTGATAAAGATTTATGTCACGTACAACATTTTCAGGAGCACAACACTACTCAAGGTGACTGTCCTGCAGGTTTTTGATCACCCTAATCTTATTTTTGAGCAGGTAGTGCGATGGTACAGATTGAGAAATGAGCAATAAGGCTTTATCACATAATTTAGCTCTCTTCAAGGCAGCACTACTGTTGATAAGATGTCTCATGATAGCATGTCATGCAGAGGGACGGGAAAAGCAAGTGACTACGTGGAACTCTGAGTGTAAGAAGGAGCAGGGCCCAGATCCAAGGGCTGCCCTGGACTGTGAACTGCTGGAAAAGGCTCTGCCTGAGGAAATCAGATAATTCACATCAGCCCCTGGGACATGAAACCATCCAGACTGGCAATTTTATGTTTTCAGGTGAGGACATCTTCCATCAGGGAGATGAACTAGGCACCATAAGGAAGAACAGAGGGCAAAAGCAACACAATTGGACATAAATCTTCTAATCACAACAGGAACACACATACAATCACCAAAACAGTACAGCTGTACTGCTTTACCAATCTTCTTGTGCTTTCTTTCACTTCTACAGCTCAGTCCAGTTCTGCTGCCAGGCTGCCAGCACCTTTTGGGCTTTGGTTTGGGTCTTGTTTGTTTTTTATTTTGGCACTGCCCATGTGGCTTCAGTATCTTGATACACACTAAAGAGGAGTTACTAAAGACAGGAGACTTCAGATTTTGGTTTTGAGACAAATCTGTGATTCTTCTATATTTAATCAGCATCTTAAAACATAGTTAACCTGTCTTTTTTCCTATTCCTCATACCTGGAAATTCTTTGACAAGAATGGCCATGAAGTCAAAGTTCAGCTTCACATTTCCCTTCCCTGGCTGCTTTCTGATGGCTGAGGCTCATTAGGCAAATGAACATGTGGCAGCTGCACTGCTGCGGCATAGGTGGCTGGGCCCCTACCCTCTGCAAGGCAGCAGCACTGAGAAACCAACAGGACCTCACAGGCTATTAACTAAAATTTCTTGTACTTGAGTGCACTGACATCTTCCCTCATAAGGGAGAGCTGAAGATTGACAGAAATATGCTGAGGGTGCACAGAAATAGCCTTGTCATCACACCCACCTTCATGAATCTCCTTTCATGCCAGGGAGCCAGAGACCATGTTTTGGGATTTTCTAGTAGCCCAGGCCACCAACGGAAACCCAAGAGCACACATGCTCAGCCCCACTGCCCACATGGCTGGTGGTCTGTGCTGCAGTGGCAGGGAGGGTGCTTGTGCTTCCCTGAACTGGAGCCTGTGGTCATTTGCCCATCTCTCCTCTTTCTAAGCTTTGTCTCATCTCTGTCTGCCCCAGGCTCCTGGCAGTGCCATGCTATGAACAGGATGAGCCATATCTTTTGCAACAGGACTGGCTCACTCTCCTCTCAGGGTCATTGGTCTCTTCACTCATCGTATTATCAACACGACACACATTTTCATTCCCCTTCCCACTGTTTATTGCTGGGAATTGGTTTGATCAGAACCACTGAATCATGAACCCAGCAATAAAAAATAAGTCACGAAGCCAAGAGGCTCAAATCTCATGGCACTTGTAGCTTTCCTGTGTGAAGGGAGACGTGAGTTTTAACCTTCCCTTGGAATGAAATTGCTGCTAACAGCCTGTGCTGCAGGGCAGTGAGATCAGCAAAATACATCTGGAAGTCCAAGGTACAGAGGTCTACAGCACTGCAACCTATTCTAGCTAACAATGTTGTAAGCAAGCTGTTAGAGGTGGAAATGGGAGGAATGGCCATTTTTTACCTACATTTCAAAACTGAATCAATATTTGATCCTTCACCTCTGATCAAAAGACTAAGTGCACTATTCAGAAAGGATACACACTTTACAACACTTTTGGATGGGGACAAACTCAAACCACAAACAAAACAAGAAACCAGCAAGAGCGCCAAGCAGAGCAGCAGTAAATCTGGTAACAAACCCACCTCACTCCTGCACCCCATCCCAATAAAATATTTTGGTGCAACATCCCCTCATATTATTTTTAATTTCTGAGTGTTTTTGCAGTTTATGTTTACCTAGGACCAGAGCTGGCTGCTCTACCCCACTGAAAGTCATCCTTGCAACATGCCTGAGAAGCTTTGCCTTTGGCATGATATAGCTGTCAGTAGATTCACTGCAGCTGCAGCAGCACTGAGTATAAATCTGTTTCTTGGTGGCTGCAGATTCTGCCCAGATCCCCTCGGACAGCAGGAAGCCTTACACTGGCCTGACAGCTCATTTCAGCAGCCATTTCTCTAGGGAATGGTATTAATATATCTTCATTGTTAGTCAAATACCACACAGGCCAGGAAAGATCCTCTCCCATAAAATCATGAGCCCAAGTCAAAGACTAAAAAAGGGGTTTGTGCCCAGAGAAACTACACTTTTGGGATGTCTAACCCACTCTAAAAGACTCTTAAGACATCAAAAGCCCAAGAGCAGAAAGATCAGAAGAAGAGGTTGCATTCTATAAGCTGTGCCCTTGGCCACCTCCAAGCACAATGCTTCTAAGAAAGAAAAGCAAACAGCAGAGCAATGGATTTCATTACTGTTCTTAACACTGAATGGAACTTTGCCTCCCTAATAGTTCGAGAGGCAAATTGACAGGCAGTGTGGCCACTGGCCAGCCCCAGTGGGGAGCACAGGGAAGGACTGGGAAGCAGGGCTTTCCCCACCCCTGCCGATATCATCTTACAGCCTGGGGCATACAGTTTGATCACCCTTATCTGAACCCGCATGCTGCTTGTATCCAGAGTTGCTTGGACACAGAAATCACCTTGATGACTTCCCCTGATGCTGGATTCGACTAAGCTTGAGGCTCTGAAGAGGCATTTCAGATACTTGCTCCAAGCTCCTCAGCAATGTGAAGAAATGTTTCTTAGCCTAAATCTCAACACACTGACTTGACACGATCCCTTTTCCATGCAAACTTTTTTTGGATGAGACAATTTCTGATTCTCAGTCTTCCACCAGGACCATTAACTTTTTCTTGGAGCTGTAGCTGATGGAGCCATGTTATTCTGTAAAAGTAACAGCTATCACTGCTGCACAGAGGGTCACTTAATAAATGGACCCTGAAGTCTCAAACACCAGAATGGAACTGAAAATTTCTATTCATTTATTCAAGCTACTGTTTTCACAAAGGATGTTCTAAGGGTAGAAAAGAGCTGACCTATGATTTGCCAGACTCCTGAATCAGGCAGCATGTGAAAAATCTGGAGAACAGGGAAAAGGCTAAAATATAGAGCTCCAGTAGACAACATGATGAGGTGTGACATCACAAAGATGACCAGATAAGTATAAATTCAAATGAAAATTAATGGATAATCAGTTTTCCTTAAAGCAGAGGTAGACACCTAGTAAAAGGTACAGCAGTTAACATCTCAACCACCATAGCAAATTAGTTCTCTACATCTCATGATATAGGAAAAAACAAACATCTGAAAAGCAAGAGATAGAGGTTAGCAAGAGTGGAGTCAGACTTCTCAGGCATTGCTTCTACCAGACAGACACTGCACAAAACACAGAGATTGTATACCCATTTCCTGCGGGTTGTCTCAGGTGAGACAGCACACCAGCATGGCTGTGGATTAAAACAAAAACAAAGCCCTTAAGTCTATGCATATCACCTCTCACATTTCTCCATTTCTGGGACTCTTATAGGCTAGAAAGCAGAAAACTTTTGCTAGACCTACCACTTTTAGCACAGTGTTTTTGTAACCTTCTTCTTGAAAACAGTTGATTAAATATTGCTGTCATAAATTCAGCCTAGTAACAGCTTGGACAGATTTACAGGGGATGTGGGTTTTTTTATGACTATCTATTATTCATGGTGTGTTAGCCCTTATAATGTGTTTAGCCAAGGAAAAAAAAGATAAGATATCCTCTGGCTGATTATTGACAGATTCTTGGCAGCTTGTGTCCCCAGGACTGCCTGGTCACAAATAAAATGAATCCAGCCTCTAAAAGCACTGATTCGATAACTTGGCTATGTCAGACTAGAAAATGATATGGACTGAAGAGGACAGGGGCAATCACTCGTAACAAACACGGTATTTTTGTCTCTTAAATCTCAGGCACAAGTTTGTCAGAGGAGCTAAGCTGTCAGTCCCAGGAGTGTGCAGTAAATGCTTCCCCAGAAACAGCATGACCTGATTCCTTCCTCCTTAGGAAAGCAATGTCTGCTCTGAAGGTAACAGTGGCATGTGCAGGAGGATTTCAGGTGACAAGTAAGTATCCCAGGAGCTGTGTTGAGTGTCAGTCAATCACAAATGTTCTTGTAGGACATGGACAAGGAGCCAGTCTCCCTTCAGTCTGGAGAAACCATTGCTAACACACACTGCTCTGGCTGCCCTGTCAGCTACATGGGCATATTCACCTCAGCCATAGACAGTAGAGATCAGTGCCTAGCTGGTGTGATTTACATCATGCCAGACTTCAGGAGACATGGATATCAACTGTAAAGCCACTTTTGTTACAGATAACAGAAGTCAAGATTTCGCCACAGGCTGTTCAATATTTTGGTGTCCCCAGAAACATCAGAAGATTTCAAGACATGACACTGAATTATGATTTTGTTCAGCAGCTGAAACCTGATTTCTACCCAAGTTTTGTCTTGTGATTTTCCCCACTTTTGAAGAGGAACAGCATCCAAGGAACAGGGGGAAACTGCCAGTAGCATTCCTGGCACCAGCTTATCTGGCCAGTACCTTCCCATAAAAAGAGGTGACAGGGATGAGTTACATCCCCCACTTCATTCACACGCACACAGTTGCCATTAAAGGACCATCCACAGGTTTTTACCTTGCCTCTATCCTTCAGAGTTCAGATGTTGCTCAGGAATGACAACCCTGTTGAACTTCAGGCATCTACATGGCCTGATCCTAAAACCACTGCATGCAGGGACTGTATCTTTCAGAGGCTGAATTTCCCAAAAGAGGAAAGCTTGGGGATAAATCTGCAGAAATGTGCCATGTACAGCAGAGGCACCAACAGGCACAGAAGGCTGCCCTCAACCCCCTTGGATGTGCTGTGAATTCACTCCCAGGACAGGTGCACATCCCACCCTCACCATGAACAAAAACTCTGCTGAGTGCATCCCAGCAGCTCAGTGCAGTCCTCTCACTGGAATTTTACTGTCCAGGTTCTTTGCACATCTGCATCTCACCTCAGTTTGGTTTGCTGCAGTCCTCTCCAAGCCACCACTGCTCATGTGGGTGTATAAGCACCAGGACAAGGTTTAGAGAAGCAATTTCTTTAAAATGAGACATTTTAATTCTGCTCTGAGCTGAGGATCTTTGTCAGCAACACAAGCAAGAGGCTTTTTTTTGGTCAGCTGGGCAGGCTCCTTCTGCTGGGAATTACAGGAGGTGATTTCAATCTGGGTTTATTTCAATTTTGGTCAAGTCACTTCAACCCTCCAGAGCTTTTCTTTTCAGACTCGCTTGTCTGCTGTTGACTATTAGATAAAGATGAACCTAGGCCAATTAAATAGCAGCTCTTTTAATTAGCTTCTTCCTCTCAGCAAGCATGGGAAATACTGTTTGCTTGCACAGCAGATATAACAAGATCCAAGGTGAATGTATTTTATTATTGATCTTGCACAGTTCATTGTGCTCACAATCCCCTCGCTTAGAAATGGCAAGACAATAAGAGACTGGAGACAACTTCTCAGCAGAGCCTTCCTTCTGGTTATAACCAGAAGTGTTGTTTTAACTCATTCATCATTTGTTTGCTTTGCCTCTTGGCTAAGTACCTCATCCCACCCCTCCACATGATTTCTTCCTTTGGTTGACTCCATGCATGACTTGACTTCTAAACTGCAAGAGGTCACCTGACACATAGGTCAGTCAAACATTAACTCTGCAAGCACCCTGGTGTCACCAGGACACCAGCTGCTCACACATCCTGGCTCACAAGTCACCAAGGTAGGTCATCCCACCCAGCACATTCAGCTACTGCTGACTGCTCTCACTGCTCCATTAGCAGGAGCCATGTGCCTTTGGGAAAAAGAAAGGAGAACTATCAGCTACCTGCTCATCATTCCAGTGAACACGTTCTAAGCATCCTCTTGCCACTGATAGAGAAACCAGGAATCCCCTTCCCTAAATATTTAACAACTACCCTGAAAGCCCAGGTTGCTTTCTGTTTGTGTGTCTTTACCAGGCATTAATGACCAAAGCCTGAACCTGAACAACAAATTCTTAACTACAATCTGCACTATTGTCATCGTGGGGGCTGTGTGGCCTCCAGAGATACCTGCAGGATGCCCTGACCTCGGAGCAGTGCTTGAGCTCAGAGGGCAGGACTCTGCACCTGCCCATGCCTGCCAGGGACAGCCACACAGGCGAAAAGCTGAAGCCAGGACAGTCCCCGAGAGCTCAACAGCCAGATCTGGGGAGAAGAGCTGAGACCATCAACAAGCTTGTTACATGAAATAAAACCCAGATTGTGCATGGGAGGGAGAGAGTCATCATCCTTACTCCTGCTAAGACCTTCTGAAGGTGCTAATTGCTCTCTCTAGGAAACCACGTTCCCCAAACTCCAGTTATTTCACGACTCGTGAGGTTCAGCTCTGTTTTAACTCTGGTTGCCATACCAGGTGGGTGAAACTGCAGCAGCGAAAGGATAAAACCAGAGAAGGTCTTGTGTTGTGTGACGGAGGCAGTGACGCATATCAAACAGAAAACTTCAAAAGCCCTTATCCAGCTCCGAGCTGGGTGATGATGTGTCTCCTCAGAGAAAGCCGATAGCCTTGAGAGACAAAGGGCCCCCTGAGAGCCAGGAACGCTGCTCCTCCCCGCCTGCCTTCATTAAAGCTTTGGGCCAGTTCCCAAAGAGCCGAGTCTCGGCTGAGGCTGCTGCCAGAGTGGTAGATAAGAGCACAGAAAAGCTGCATCTACAAACCCCTTCCTGCCACTCCCCCTCCCCGGGCCTGCCTGTTGCACCAGCACATTAACCTTTTGTGCTTCCCGCTCTTGGTTTTTTCTTCCCATATCTGTTTTCCACCATCACCACAATCCCCAGATACAGAGGCCACACCAAAGCACAGCAGCTTCATTTCAGGCTTTGAACGCCATTCCAAAAGTACCACTGTGTCAGTCTCAGCCCTGGTTTCCTCCAGGACGTGCAAACCCAATGAGCACAGCTTGGAGGGAAGGCACAGGTGGTCCAAGGGCAGGGCCAGCTTCAGGCAGAGACCTGTGAAATAATCACACAAGAGTCATGCTGCAAATTCAGACAGGAAGGGAGATGTATGAGATCCCTCCAGAGCCCTGGGGAGGACTTGGACAGGCAGGCTGCTCTTACTCATCCTATAATTCATCTGGGAAAGAACTTCTTTTGCTTCTCATTGCACAATTATCAATGCCACATCTTCAAGTACCATAACCTGTCTCTTGGAAAACCTTCCCTTTTATAATTACCAGGATTTTAAAATAATTCTTCCATTTGTCTTTATGAATATCATGACCAAGGAGTTTTTGAAATTGTGATTTGGCCTGGAATGAGGACAGAATAACAGAGTCAATACAGTAAGAGATGAGAAAATATGCAACCATCTGTATCTTGCACAGTTTTCCCATGGGAAACTCACAATTTTATATTGCTGGATCTTTGGCAGCCCAGGGTAGAAAGGACATACACCAACAAAATCCTGGGTGACAAGTTTTGACCTTAAACTTGAATCAGCACAGGCAGATTAAAAAGGAGGCAGTTGTGACTCTCCCGAGGTCACACTTCTCCCTCAGGCACACACAGAGGTGTCAGTACTGCTGCCAGACACAATAGGCACAACTTTTGGGCTCTGGCAAAGCCTCATGCAGATGTAGTGCATTCCCATCCCAGTCCACAACCCTGACACCCAGTGGCATCACACGTCAGCAGCCTCAGGTTCTGTTCTCACCTGTGTCTGGAAATTTTCTTTCCTTTGGAGGCAGCAGCTTGGCAAAAACTTGAGTGGCTTAACTAAATCTTGTGACAGAGACTGACAGTGTTCTGATGCCTCATGGGACCACGTTGCTTGTGACCTCCGCTTTCCTACCTGAGCCAGAGCTGCCAACAGACTCAAAGTGGTTCCCCATTCAGAAGGTTTAAATGGAAAAAGGGCAAGGTTAGATATTAGGAAGAAATTCTTCCTCGTCTATGTGGTGAGGCACTGGCACAGGTTGCCCAAAGAAGCTGTGGATGCCTCATCCCTGGAAGTGCTGAAAGCCAAGTTGGATGGGGCTCTGAGCAACCTGAACTAGCTGAAAGTGTCTCTGCTCATGGCAAGGGGATGGTACAAGATAGTCTATAAGGCCCCTTTCAAACCAAACCATTCTATGATTCTGTGATCTCCAAGCACAGCTACAGGAGGTGGCTTTCTCCTGCATTTTGGAGACTGTATTTCAAAGAAAGCTGCTTAAAGCAGCCAAACCAGCAAGCTTCTCTCATTAAAAGGGAGCTGCTACTCTACCAGATACAGCTGCCATACCCCTGGCAAGCACTGCCTGCAGCAGTGCCAGGTCTGAGCTTGTGGTAATTAATATTTTGAGACAGGTCACATTTCTGATGCTTTTACAACAGACAGAGAAGGATAACTGCCTGAAGTCCAGGTGCTTTGGGACTTAAAAGGAGTCATCCTAGAAAGCCAACTGAATCAGGTTACTCTAGATGCTGAGTTTTGCATGAAAAGGAGACCAACTAGTCTCTAGGGGGTTATCTACAAGCCCTTTCCATTAATTGCTTCATTAGTGTCTTGCAGAGAGAGTTCTGGGCACACCAGCAGTAAAACCTAAGAAATGCACCCTGCTGGCAGGTGGAATTGCTGGCCAGAATCTGTTCACTTTGCATTTGCTTCCAAACTTGAAGCTGTGCCCTAAAGAAACCACAAAGCAATCATTCTTCAAAGAGAACCTCAACAGGGGGACAGGATTGGTTTGGCTTTCCTTGTTGCTTTTCAAAGTCCCAGAAAGAGAGAATATTATTTGTCTGTGGAAATCTCATATGCAGAGTTACATCTGCAGAAAATAATAAAGAGAGCATTGATGATAGAAAATCCAAGAAATAGCTCCAAGAGCAGTGTGTTCATGGAAAAACTACTATTTTTCTTGACTGTAAACACATTTAAGGAACATAAAAATGCAAAAAATCAGGTTACATTACAGATCTGTGATTGCCCAGCTTATTTTACACACATGCAACCCTCAACCTTTCAAGCTACAGCTCAAATTCTGCAGTGATCTCCAAAAACTTGAGAAACTTCCAAGTCTGAAAAAATCCTGGCTTTTGCTCTTGTAGTCAGTTGAGACTCTTCACAAGATTTTCTGACCAGTTCATACAGCAGCTTAAAATTAACATGGAAGTGACTGAGTAGTTTTGATCGAACCTGACCAGCTGGTAGAAGAATAGGTTGGTGAGTGGGTTTTAAACTTTAAGTCTAAGGATTTCTTTGAATCCAAAATGAAAGCAAAAAATGCAATGGTTGTAAAATCCCATAAGATGTTTGAAATTATTTGAAGGGCTCCTGATGAGCCAAAGGCTTTGAGTTTCTCAGAATCTGAGTTTCTAGTCCTTTCTCATGGTAACAGTCAGGTTCTGGGTATGACAGTGGAGAAAAAGTGGATTGCAGTTCTTAAAGGTAATACCTACAGCAGAAAAAGATGGTGCAATCCAGGTGTCCAGTTTTTTGAAAAACTGGGCTAATTTTTCTTTTCTTTTCAAGTATGTAGGGCCCAGATGCAAAGCTTGAAAGGCTGAAAGGGAGAACAGCACAGTGAAGAAAAAGGGTATTCCATCCTTCTGTCCAGATTCAGCCCAGCCCCAGGTTCTTGTGGTGAGTGCTCATAACACCAAATTTTAAAAGTCCATTTACGTATTTTGGAGAAAAATGAGAAATGAAAGCAACATGAACTATTGGGGAAAACCAGCAGGGAGGGGAAAGGGTTATAAATTCTTGGTACAAGCCTTACATCCTATTCGGCAAGGGAACTGCCCAGAGGAACACAAACTACTTGTATAAGACACAGTTTCACCCACTCAGCTCAAGGTGATTTTGAAGCACAAAAAATGCACCAGTGAAACACAGTATTGCCTATACTCTGCTCAAAGGAGCAAATATTCAGCCAGAGGAGTATTCAAACAGAGCAAATGACTGTCAAGGCACAAGTTACATGGGTACCCAAAATAAAAATACCTGCAAGGTACATTTTTGAAAGCAGACCTCTTTCTGAGACACGTTAAGATGCAAGAAGTACTTTGACAAGAGCAGATTACCAGGGCAATCTGTTAGAAGCATTAGGTGAGTTAAAGGATGTGATTTCAGAATTATTGCACTGAATACAGTCAATACATATAGTAGAGATAATTCAGCTCTGGGCATCTCCTAGAAATTACAGTTTTTAATTTTTCCATGCCAGGTCCCCATTGCTTGTATCCACTCATTCTCCCAGTGTAATGAAATCAATCTGAATGAGGAAAGAAATCTTATAAATCCTTCAGATCTTCCTGTTGTTGTTTGCCATTACTTTGTTCTGAAATAGTCTCCTAAACAGTGTTTGCTTACATTGCAACCTCTTCATATTTGGCATTTCTGCCAACACCAACAGGGAAATGAGGAAGAAAGGGCTTTGCTATTAGAGAAGAGGGAAAGGATTCAGGTCCAGTTACTGGCTACCCTAGAGGAGCTCCTTTTGAGGCAAATCAACTTGACAGGGATTTTCAAAATATTCCACATTTCAGAAATAGATCAATACCAATATAAAACCAATATTGTCAGGAACCTGAAACCAGTATTTATTTATAGGAACATTACACCTCACCATCTATCATCCCCTAAATTGCTTGCAGACTTCATCTTACCCACCTTGCCCCCTTGGGATGACTTCAGGAGCACCCTTGATGTCAATGGGATCATTTTACCATTACTACATATTTATTTTTAGCAATTTCCTGAAGCCTATGGCTTCACACTTCACAAACATTCCTCAAAAGCCAAACTGAACTCTATCATCTTAGTGCAAGGCCAAAATCCAAACTGGCACCTACATGCTATGAAGATGGCCAAAATACAAACTCTTGTTCCTACTGAGGACACTTCAAGGGATGCAACAGAACTGTCAGACACCCCCTCAAAAGGAGAAACAAAGCCCTCTAAACACAGATCCAGTGCAGCATCATGTGGACGTTAGAAATCACCACTCACCACGATGATGTGACTCATCACCTGATGGACAAGGCAAAGACAGCAGAGCTAAAAGAAGAACGATGAATGCTCTTCACATCAGCCAGAGACATGGCAACAGGCTTGGGATGCTGGGGAAGACAGCTCAGCCTGTCTGCCATCACACCCCACATGACAGATCTTACATTCATCCTTTCCACTTAAGAAAGGAGGTGGAAAGGTGCACTTTCACTCCACTGCAAAGCTGGAGAGAAGGAAGACCACAGCCCCTCCTGCTCTCTCCACCCCAGTTCCTTCACCTGGCTGTAAGGATGTGCAAATGTCACAATGCACAGGCTTTTGCTCCAGCCACTTCAGCCAGATGACATTCCTGCCCTCTGTGGCTCTGGACCTGTGAGCAGCATTTTCTTGGTGAGGCTTTTAAGGCATCTCCTGCTGTACAGTCCTATTTACCTTACATTCCTCATGTTCTGACAGGAGCCCGGCTTGCGCACACAACTGGCTCCTTTTAGCCACGACGCTTTTAGAGTGATCATTCCGTGCTTTCCCAGGCTGTTAGTTTAGCAAACACAGTGTGTTTGTCACTTAGCCACAGCACAAATCAAAGCACACTGCTCACACTCTTTCCTTTCAGATGGGGAGATGCAAGACTTGCCAGGAAGTCAACAGAGGGTTTTGGACAGATGAGAGCTGCAGGGACAGGCCGCACCCCAGTGCCTTTGCAGATCTGGAGACTCTCCCTTTGGAATGCCTGAAAAATGCTTGCAGCTCCATCACAAAATAAAAACCACCTCAAAACCAGCAACTGCATTGGAGCAGGTGGATAGTGAGCCGGATGGAATGCCCTCCCACAACAATTTGTGAGGTTTTAAATATCTCTGCTCAGAGAAACTAAAAAGTCAAAAAAATCTCACAATTTCTCCAGAAATAAGAATGCTGGGGGAGGAAAAGAGGAAGAGAACATTTTGTTTCTATTCATTTTCAGGAATTCCACTTCAGTTCCAACATTTTTTTTTTAACCTTCAATTAATGCTAGCTATCAAAATGAAGCAGCATTTGGACCTAAAAACATTGAAACTTTGCCATTTGGAAAAGGTCAAACAGTTTTCAAAACATTTTCGTCCAATATTTTTCAGCAACTGAAATTCATCAAAACCAACGGTTTCCCACAGAATTGTTCTGTCTCGGACAGTTGGCATTTTCTGAGGCACGATGCTCCTTGGGGGATCTCCTTGCCAGCCCTAGGGGCTGCTCCTTCCCTTTTGCCCCCAGCCGCCCCCTTCAGCAGGCAGCCCCTGCTGTCCTCTCAGACCTCGGTGACACACCCCAGCCCCGGTTCAGGAGATCAAGTCAATCAAAATCTGACACCAGGCCTGGATATGCACATCCACAGAGGTCATTACATACCTCCCTATCTCCATGTTTTATCTGCATTCTGTATCATCACCCAAAATGCAGTCATCGGACAGAGGAGACAGGAGAGGTCTCTCCCAGAAACCTACAAATCCCGAACACCTGCTTACGCTTGGATGGGATTTACTGACAAATGACTGTAAAACAGGAAAGCTACTCAGCAAGGACTTCATTGCAGCTACAGAAGGCAATTCCACGGGTTGCGAGCAGAATTACACAGAGCCTGGCATGCAGCTGCTTCTGCTCTGACTCCATGCTAAGAGGTGTCTGGCTCACCGTCAACTCCATCTTTGCACAGGCAGACAAGCTCAGGTTTGTCTGTCCTCGTCTGTGCAGACATGAGTAACATGCTGGGGCCAGAGTCATAGTCTAGTCCATAAACAATCTCCATCAGAGCACAGCAAACCACATCAATTAAAGGCAAAGAGACTGAAGCCTTCACCAGGAACTTAACGAGGACTGAGTCAACAGGAATGCAGACATACACCTGCGCTGGCAGTGTTGCCTGGCATGGGAAGCAGGAATAGCACCAAACAACAGCCACAAACAACTTCCTCAAAATTAGACAGGACTATTAAATTCAAAAGGCAGAAATGCCATGTTCTCTTCTCTACATACACTGTCTTTCTAAATGGCTCAAGCCATTTAGAAAGAGCAGTACTGAAGGAGCACCTTCACATTTCGAAGGAAACTAAACAACATTCCCTCCCAGAAACTATCAGGATCTGGGGCTGCAAATTAAGCTCTCTACACCTGTCACTCTGTAATACAAACTGCTTCCACAAATCCTCTTAGAGCCCTGAGGAGCTATTACAAGTGAGCAGGGCTGGGAACTCGCAAGGTCATCACCTACTCATTGATCCACAGACCCACAGCACTGTCTCCAATTAAAGCAGCCTCGAGTTAAGCCTTGTTCTCCAGATCTGGAGCCTCCTTGCCAGACATCTACAAAAGAGCTGGCTGTCGAAGGCTTTTGGACTGTACCAGTCACCAGTGCCTGTAGGTGGAAAAAGTGTTGTGCAAGGAAGATTTTCATCAAGGACCTGTTTCCAGTAAATCCAGCTCTAACGCAGAATGCCAGAGGGATTTCTCTCACACACAAAATGCTGGACTCCTCACAGCACTCCAGCCAGAGAGCTGAAAAGGGCCATGGCACAGAGCCCTCCCTTACAGTACCACCACAGCAGACTCAGCTCCAAGGGGAATACAAGCACACACAGTTTTCTTTCAAGCTGGGCAGAGAATAGAAGCCAGCACTGCAGGAACCCAGTGCAATGGGAGCCAGGGCAGTAGATGGGAGCTGGAGAATCTGGACAACACAAAGGTCACTTCTGTTTCCTTCAGCAAAATCCTAAATATGTGGCTCAAGCCCCCCAAAAAACAGGTGCAGAACTGAGGGCACAGGTTATATCATCACCACTCTGTGCTTCAGGTGTATGGTTCATATTACTGAATAAACAATTGCTGCACCTAGTACAGGATGGGTATACCATGCTCTTGGAGAAAAATCACAACTCTTCTATGACTCAAAAAATTCATCTTAGGGCTTTTTCAAGTTTCCAGGTCCTCCTTCCAGAGAGGTCCAATTCTCAATCTAAGTCCAAACTGTGAAAGGGCCCTAAAAGGACATCCTTCATCCCACTTTAGAGATTGGGGTTTTTTTCTGCTCACACACTCCCTGCAGAAATGATCCTACAGAAGTCCTCAGGAAGCTCCAGAGCAATCCAGGGGGTAAGAATCAAAGCCTTCTTGTAATAGATATACAGCAGAAACTATCAACTTTGTGGGTTTTCCACTGAAGCAAGAGCTGCTTAAGCATTTTTAACTAAAAAATATGTGGCAAACATTTACCAATAGCCTTATTTTCAGTTTCTTGAATCCTTCTAACAGTACACATTTTTAAGGAGCACAGAACAATGCCCTATATCTAAACTGCAGGCTGGATTTAGAGAAAAAAAAAACGCTAAGCTTTTCTAAGACAAAGGATGACAAGAAGTCCATTTCCAAAACATGTGTCTCTACCAGCAGTGACTGACCCTCTTGTACACCTGATCTGTCACATGCTGGCATCCTTCTACCACTCCTGAGCCTTTAATAACCACCTTAAAGAAGGACACAGGAGTTGTTCCATCCCCGTTTTTCCTTATGTACTTTTTTTCCCACAAGATCTACAGATTGCCAGTATAAGCAAGAGCTGATTACTTCACATCTCTCAACCCAACAAGCTGGTCTGGAAACAGAAGTGACCTTTGTGTTTCTGCCACAGGAAAGGTAACAGCAATCTTTTCCCAATTCCTGCAAGTCCATGAAGAGGCAGAGCTGGGTGCAGGTCCACAGCACAGGGATGCTGGAAGCAGAGGAGGCAGCACTGGGCCAGTCTGACCCTGCCTGGCCATGGCAAAGGCTGTTGGCCTTTGTTTGCTTGCACACCACAGGTAGAACAGAGAGGCAGCAAGAGGGGAAAGAATTAATTTGGAAGAGCTCTTGGCTCCTGCATCTGCACCTTACACTTGAAAGGATGGGACTGGACCGAGAGAATGATTGTGTTTATTCAGCATGAATTAACACAGAGACCCTCTCTTTCTGGGAAACATTCAATCTGTGATGCCACCCAAAAGTAGCTGGCACCTGGAGAAAAGCCAGGCTGGGCTGACATGCAGCTGCCCCTGCACTGGATGGACACCAGTGTTTGTGGAGGTGGTACTGGCCAGCTGCCGGCCACAGGGCAGCTGCAGATGGGATTTATTTCTCCTCAACTTTGCCCCTTTTGTAACTACTGGGCCATGTTTTCCTCCCACCTGCTCAGGTAAGGAAGGTAAAAGGAAACTGTTTGTGATAGAAAAATGAATGTTTATGAATTCTACAAAGGAAGTAACCAATCTTCCCCTCTCTTCCTGGTCAAACTCTCCTTCCTGGGAGTAATTTTGGGCAAGTCATTGATTTGGTTGGGGTTCTTTTAAGCAAATTTACACCTAAAGCATCCTGCAGGAAAAGGTAATTACAGTGCTGAGATGAAAATTTGTCATTTAACTGCTTTGCGTTGACCCTCATCCATACAAGGAACACCAAAATACTTCACAATCAACATCCAAACAGTTTTGTAGGAACAACAGAGCCTCAGAAGGGGCAGGGATTTTGTGACACTGACAGCATTTTACTCAACCCTACTTTACCCATGGGACCTCTATTAAGTCTCATTCCTTGCAAACAGCAGCATATGCCAGGGTAAACTCTTTGCTGAGGAGGTAAGTCCTGTTTCTCCTCTAGCACTTGTTCCATGCAGATAATTTAGCTCTGCTGCACTAAAAAGACCCAAAAATCAGGATGAGGAGTGCCCAGGCTGACAAGCACAGTCAGCTTTGGGGGAGGGCAACTGGGAGCTGGTTAGATGAACATTAACAACAAGTTCATCATCTTGGACATTCCCTTGTCCTGCATTGCTCAACCAAACACACTGGCCTTGGAAACCACAAAGTGAAAGGATAAAGGAAATGGCACAGGGCCAGCTGCAGCTTCTGGACATGGGAAAAATTACCTGAGCCATCTACACAGAAGTTGTATCAACTGGTTGTTGGATAATGGGACCCTGTACCACCAGAGCAGCAGCAGCTGCTCCAGTACCAAACCATGTTGTTGATTTCTGTCTTGGACCACGGATCAAACAAGGGACAGACCCACTCAGCTGCACTGTTTTGCCAGGCACATCTCAAATTGTCACAAATTTACACCCATTGCATCCACACCCCTGAAAATTCCAAACTTCTGCAGTTATCAGAAGTTAATTTAATTTAAAAAAGCTTCGTGTATATTTTACAGGGTACAAGTGAGAATGCTCCTTCCCATATGGCAGGAGGGGGTTTTCCAATGCACAAACTATTCCTAGGAAGTTATAAAGCCAAGATTTCCTGTTAGAAAATGTACAGCTCAAAATTAGTATGTGCAGAACAGGCCCCACACAAACACATGTTACTGAGCACTGCAGGCAGCAAGCTCTCCTGCCTGAGCAGGGAGCTGGAGCCCTGATGGCCAAAACAATTTCCCAGCTCTGCTCCTTTCAACCAGAGCAACTTTGACAAGCATTTGTCTCCTTTTCTTCATCAGTTAAAAGCTGTTTGGGACTGGGCTGAATCAGACAGATTGGGAGGTGAAATTGCCACATCTGGTCTTGGAGGCAGCCAAGCCAGAAGTCAAAGGCTTCTGGCCCCATGGCTGGGTTTCATTAGAGCACTAAAAAGGTACAAACAGGACAAGATAACTCCAAATAGAGAAAAGGCAGGCATGTCACATGAGGCAAATCAAGTTAAAAGCGTAAAAGTAAAATCTCTCTGCCTGTGTCTAATGCCTCCTGGGATGAATTCTGCTCTCCTGTTTATTCTAACAACTTTTGGTGAGCTCCTAAGCAACACAAACCCCACAGCCTTTTCATCTGTACTCTGCAGCTTCATGGCCAGTCTACACCCCACAGCCAAGAGGCTTTGCAGTGCCTGGGAGGCTGCAGGTAGGTGTTTTGGCTCCCACATTCCTGCCCAGTGCCCCACTCTCTCAGGCAGCCCAGCATTCACTGACATTCCTGGGAGTGCAGTACTCTAGGGCTCAGTGCAGTCAGGAGCTCAAAAGAATGTCCTTTCACCCCAGATCCACCACCTACAGGGTAGGAGTGAGCTCCCTCACACTCTGGGGAATTTGGAGTTCAAAAGGGATGTAGGATGGGACAGGGTTTTTCCCTGTCCTCAGAGCTGTGATCCACAGCTGGGCTCCAGGACTGCAGCACCACGGCTTTGACCCATCATCCTACACAGCAGCACTACTTGAGGAAGCTCCCAACTTAGTCAGCAAGTGATGCTGGGGTACAGCCTGCCAGGAATTCCCCAAGGAGATTTCTCAGAGGGCTGATTCACTGAGGTCTAATCCAGTTATGGGAACAGAACAGCTTCAGCAATCTCCCAATTTAACATTTTGGGAGGGGGAAGTGTCTTGGAACAGGCCAGAACTCTTCTTGTTTTAGGAGCTTTGGGTGCCTTATGTGCCTTTGTTGCTGCTGCCAACCAGTTTGGACTTCTTTGTCAATTACCAGGAAACACAAAATTACAATAAAACTCACCGCAGTTTGGGAGGAAAATACTGAAAATCAAAATCTTGAAACAATATTACATCATGAGAAAACTTCCTCTTCACTTCAAATCCATCCCTCTGAGCCAAAAAGGAGGAAGAGACGGCCCAAATGTCTGTGACTCCCAGAGAGACTGACTCTTTCCAGCAAAGTCTACAGTCATGGGCTGAAACATGTAATGACAGAAGAGAGGACAAAGGATATGGAAGTAAATAAATAAGGCTCTGAATTTACTAAGCAGTTGTTTATGTTGGTAAAGTCCAAATTCAGTTGGACTCCTCCCAGACCAACATTTTGGGTTGAAGCTGAGACTAGGTCAGAGTCTAGTCAAAGATCTGAACTCTTCGAGCAGTTTGCTGGTGTGTTAGAACAGGGGAACAGCCTCAGGGCTACCCTAACTTTGTGCGGTCACTGTGGTCTGGACTGAGGGATTAGGACAACACAAAGCCAGGCTTCACCCCAACGGAGGCAGTGTTCAAGGAGAAGCAATTCCAGTTTGCGTCATCAGCAGGAGGAACAATGGGGCAACAGCCTCTCCCCACACTTCTCTCTGCAGGGCAGATAAAGCCAGCCTTAAAAATTCCCCAGGAGGTTTAATGGCCTGATTACACTGGAAAGTCTGGCTTTTGTGGCTACAGTTTCCAAACAGGTCCAGCCTTCACCAGCAACAGCTGATTTCCTAAGGAGTTCAGTGCCCTGCATAGCAAAAAGTAATGAGGCAGCTGTAGGAAGAGAAGGAGAGTGGAAGGGGAAAAACCACTAAAGCAGCTCAACTTTTCTCAAATTGTAATGAGGGTAAAACCCAGAAAGGGAGCACAAAGCAATCTGAAAATCAACACAGATGGAAAAAGGATGTTTCTGCCATTATGATCTCTGGCAGAATCCTGTTTCTTTGCTACAGATTTCTTGTATGCTCCGGGCAAGCTGTTATTATTATTTTGCCTCTGTGCGGTCTCAGCCCACGAGACAGGAGCATAACTGCATTATTTGTGGAGGAGACAATCTACATCCCAGTGCAAACCAAACTGTGGCATTGCAAGGAAGCAGGTACCACGACACCTCTCACATCCAGTGTCATCCTGTAGAAACCATTCGACTGTGATTTTTGACCCACTGCACTTCTTTCCCCATCCAGCAAAACTGTTGATTAGGAAAGTAAATGAGGATAGCCTTGATGGATGGTAACTTCATACCAGGCTGTTGTAAAGACACAGGAAAATAAACAGAAGGTACAACTGGAACATGATACTTCATGCTGGTTTTAATAACCATGATTTTGATGGTTATTTAGAGCTACCTGCACTAGATAAGTCTTTCCAGGGACACTGTGCCCTTTCTGGCCCACAGCTGTTACACACTGAGCCTCCCTCACCCTGCTAGCACAGACACTTCAAAGACCCACAACCTTGTGGATTTGTGCCTGCCCACAAGCAGCAATTCTGTCAGCTAGTGTGAATAATTTGAACTCTCAAGGAAGCAGAGGAAAAACAACTCTGTCCCTTTCTCAGAACTGGTGAGGGAAGTAGTTCCAAGTATACCAGCTAAGAAATTACCCCAAAACATTTCTGTAAGACTCAAAGGAAATGCATACTAGAGACTTGCTTGTAAGAAGAAAATACACATGGAAAGTTCTGTGCTCAGAGCAATGAGGTTGGTTGAATCCTACATAAAACTAACGCTCTGCTTACTTCTAGCACATTTTCTCCTTTTTTATGGAAAAAAAAAAAAGGGGTAAGCAAGCTGTGGAAAAATTCCCAGATGATGAGGGTCAAGGGGAGGTATTTGTCAGCAAAACAACTTGAGTTTCTATTTGTTTGCTTGTTTTAAACAGGTTAGTTCTGCATAAGATGAGTAAATAAAAAACCTACATCCACCGTCCCATAAATTGCAATCAGCTAATTAAGTCATAATATTTGTGATTCAATATACACCATGCAAAGGGAAACATTAATGAATTTTACAAAACAAGCAAGCAAAGAACATTACTTGTCAGATGGCCTCAGAAATTCATTAAACAGTTCTTTAAGAGAAGTGGCTCAAGTGCAGAGCACTAAAATGATAACAAAACCTATTAAGGAGCCTGTTTAATTAAGCACATACTTGCTGGCACATCTGACACTTATACAAGGTGTTTGTGCTAAGACAAATAAAGTCTTTCTTTTGCCGTACAGCCAAGGATATGGTAGACAAGTCTATTCTTAAAACACAAAGATAACTCTGTGACTAAGCAGCCAAATACCACACTGTGGAAAAATCTATACAGGTACTAAGGGAATTGTGGATCTTTTCTGTAAAGGCCTAGATGAGCCTTGTGTGTGCTCTGCAGCTGAGTGATACAGTTTGACTCAGAATCATGCCACAGATATCTGTGACATCCCAGAGGAGGATGGAAATAGCTCATGCTGGGCTGCTCAGGTTTAAAAGGCTGCTCTTGAGGAACACATAAAACACCAGCAAACCCCAAGGGGCTGGGTAGGCCAAGGACGGAGCTCCTTGCATCCATGCAGAAGGGACTGAGAAGCAGGGAGACCTTGTGCCTCCCTAGGGCACATCGTAGCCCTGCATCTTCATTTTCTCTCCTGCTTGCATGAACTACAATGCATTGAACCCTGTGCAATACACAGGATTTATCATTTTAACAGACATGCTAAGGGTGGCTCTTACACAGATCTGTTACACAGCAATGGCTGTGAGGAACAAATTGTCTGGCAGCACAGAACACCCATTGCTCACTCCCTCAGAGCCATGACAGGTACAGAAGTCTACGTAAGTTCCAGTCAAACCACCCATGTGCTCCACATGCTCTGGAAAAAAAAAAAAAAACAAACAAAAACAACCCCCCTCCCTCCCAAAAAAAAAACAACAACAAAAAAAAACCAACCACACACCACACCAAAATACCATTTTATAATCTTCATCAGAAACATTTCTCTTCCTCTCCTGTCCTTCTCCTGATGCTCCTCTTTGTTGTTGATCATTACATACTGTATATGCATCTTAGTTTGTTACTTCATCATCTCACCAGTACTTTGGAGAAGTTTTATTTCAACTGACCCATCAACACTCAAGTCTATTCAACATTCTCAGAATACGCTGTAATTTATCCTTGAAACAAGGCAGTTGAGCCAGCAGACCCAGGAACTTCAAGATCAGTCTGATCCCACCACCTGCCCAGGGGCACAACAAGTCATCATCTGTCAGCTATATCAACCTGCGCTGGAGATAGTCCTCTTATTTGCTTGTTTGGAAGCAATAAACTTGTTTTTATAACCCCTGTACATTCACTTAGGAGTTGGACTCTGTGATCCTTGTGGGTCCCTTCCATCTCAGAACATTCTGTGAATTCTCTGAACTTCCCTTATGCTGCTGAGCTTCCTGGCCAACACCTTTGGCGGTTTTCACACAGGTTTAACAGATCTCAGTGCTATAAGCAGATTCCAGTAACAGCCTGTGCTCCTCTCCTGCTTGGCCCTGTTCTAGTTCTCCTGGATTTTACTACATGAGTCTGGGACTCCTGAGTATGAAATTCCCCTGCTGACCTGGGCACCATCCTCTACCGTCCCAGTTTCTTTGTAGGCAGCACTTAAGTGGGAGAGGACCAGAAACTACCTGTGAAAATAATTCATTTTTCTTCTTCAAAACTTTCTCACAGGACAAGTTTTCTCAGCTCTCAATTCCTGGATTTTGAAAATTCCAGCTCCCTTACAGCTTACCCAGATGATGCCTGTGTCTCCACAGTTTTCCCCAATCCTACACACCTGTGCATCCTGCCAGCAAACAGCTCCGAAAATAACTCACAGGTTGGGATGCAGCCACTAGTGCCATGTTTGGGCAGGAGCTTGCACAGCATTTCCTGCTGCCATGTGGTCTGTCTCTCCAGCATCCAACACTGCTCTCTTCAAGCTCACCTACACGACCTGACATTGCAGAGTTTCCTGAAGCACTTCAAACAAAAGCATGGTCAGAGAAGCTCTGACTTCCCATTAACATGGGCAGGCACTGAGGAGCAAAAGGCCAGGAACAGGCCTATTACTTGATCAACTTGGACAAGTCAAAAGGCAAGCATCAAAGGAGTGGAATTGCACCCGAAGAAGGGCTGAGAACTGGAGAGGAAGGTAGAGCTCTTTCCCCACATACAGATAAAATAACCAGTCAATAAAATCCAAATCACTGGTTCACTCTCAACCACCTTTAACTCAGGAGCTCTCAGGGTTTTGCTGCTTCCAAACAGCACCCAGCACACCACGTGCCCTGAGGCACAACTCAATGCATTACTCACCAGGTTCTCAGTAAAAATACTCTTGAGAGGTGCCTTCACGGCTTGGCCACAGCCTTTGGGGGCACACACAGGCCCACAGATTCAAACTGTTTAGTGTTTATCAGTCTGAGACTTAAAGAATAATAAAATAGTAGAAACCTACCACATGCATGAGAAGGGAGGCATGCTCTCCCTTCTTTCCCCTCTCATGCTTGCTAAATGACCAAGTGTTCCCTAAGCAAAGAAACTGCAAACCTATCCCAGCAGGACAGCTCTAATTTAACTTCAGAGAGCCTCCTCCCCTGCTCCCTGAGCCCCAGAGCAGATGTAAGGGTCCCCACCTGGCCAGGCAATCACGGGATCCCTGCCTGGCACAGGCTAGTCAACCCAGGGCAGCCCTTCCTTGCACCTGGTGACCAAGGCCACAAAAACATCTGTCTATTTGCTAGGCTTTATTTCAAGTGCAGCTTTATCACCAATTCTGTGTTTTTCTGCAACTGGAGCAACACAAGAAGCAAAGAGGAGGGTGGAAAGTCTGAATACAGGAGTGGTGACAGAATCACTGCATTTCAAAAGCCTTTATAAATGGTTCTTTACAACCCCCAGGGCTCCAAGTACCCTATTTGTAAGCATTTCAGACAACCCTATTTAGATTTACCTGGGTTTAGGGTCACCACGAAGGAGTGCAGGGGAAACCTGATCCTCCCTATAATTCCTGAAGGTATGCATGGTATGCTTTCTTCTCCTGGCATTTACAGCCAAGAGAGAGATGCTGGTAGGCAATCCCTAGCAATGAAAGGTGGAGGTGTCTGCCCAGGATTTTGCAAAGCAGCTCAGCTCAGTCATCTATGGGTTGTCCCCTTCTTCCTGGCTGCTGGGCTGGCAAAGCCAGGTATAGTCATTTCTTGGGTTCACACCTTCTAAGCCATCTACTGTCACGGCTGCTTCTCTGGAATCTGTTCTGAAAGGAAGGCAAATTTCTGCGCAGTGGTTTTTAAAAGTAGAGTGCAGGTGCAGTCTGAAAGCAACTCCAGGCTGACCCCACCCCACTGAGGGGTAAAATTTTTGCAATAGTAACAGTAGCTGGCAAGAAGAAAAGTCCAGGTGAGGTCAGCCCAAGAGCTCAGGGAAACCTATTTTCCAGAAATTAGTTGCCATCTTCTTTGAACACAGTACCTGAAGGGCTCCTCCAGGGACTCTGGTCTTCATCTCAGTACACTCTTCTTAACAGGCAAGTCATCAAAAAGTCCAGAGGCTTCCGAAATAACAGTTCACTGCATTATCAGAACTCCCCATCTCTGCATCACCAACACTGATGCAAAGTTAATTGAATAATGAAAGCAATTCAAATTGCCCACAGCTTGTTCCTATCTCTGCTTTCAATTTCCTCCGGACTGAGGCTGATTCAGGAATGTCTCACCTGTCTCCTGGTGCCAAACATTAGACCAAGAAGGAATTTTTCCTGGAAGACATTGTCCAGAAGAGCTGCATTTCACCCTTTCCTCTCCAGTGTTCAAGAGCTGAGCTTTCCAGGACAGAGGGATGGATTTTTCCTCCAGCACTCCCAGACATGAGTGCTCGGGATTTCTCCTGCTCTCCTTTATGTTGCAGAATTGCCCTTTCAGACTTTTTTGATCTAAAGATTTTAAGGTAACTGAAGTGGTTGGTGAAAGAGGCAGCTCAGAATGAAGCATTTTTCTCCCTTTTTCACCATTTCCACCAGTTTCACTGAGAAAACAAGTCCATCAAAGTGACTCTAGGCTGCAAGCCTCTGCTCAGCAGAGCGGGCAAAACACATTTTGGAAAGCAAAATTCACCAGTTCTGTGCTTTCCATCACTTGAATCACAGGGGAAGAAAATAAAAAAATCATTCACCTATTGATGATCCAGGGACAGAAAAGCAGGTCTGCATGGTGGATGTTTTCCAGAGCCAATGTCCCAAGCTCACAGAAGTCGTAATTTAACCTACATTTTCCCTGAAACTCTCTTAACATAATTCAATAGTGAAATTATCTCTGAGTATGTTACCATGAGCAATGCACTCAGTGATGCTTTTTGGTTATTTGGGGTATATTTATAAATTTTGAGCTCTTGTACAGTTTAAGGGCTAGACAATCTTCATATGACAAAGAAAAATCTAGCAATTAGCTTCTCTGGTTTTGGAGCCAGAGGTAGTGTGGCATGCCATGCAGCAACACCTTACGCATTTAATACTTCCTGTCATCTAGAAGTCCAGTTCTGGCAAAAATGAAATTGTCATTTTCAATTTAACAGTCAGCATTACAATAAAAATTACTTCCTAGCGCATTCATTGAGTAAAAAACAACAAAATGTCACTCCAGAACTTGTGCACTTGTGTGTTTCTAATTAATTCTGACAGAGCTGGTTGGGTTTCAAAGGTGAAAATCTGCTTGGTTCGCAGAGCAAGGCACTCTGGCAAAGACACTACAACGGAGGCCAGGATCAGGTACTGGCAATTCCACTGGACACAAAGACCTAGGCTGGTTTATCTGGTATCTGAGTAGAGAAACAGGGCCCTCAGGTGCTTTTGAGGGCACAGATGGCAATGGAACATCTCAGAACAGAGGGAAAAGTGATAAAAGTGATATACAGAAGCAAAGCCATTCTGATAAAAGCTATGGGGGAAAAAACCCTGACCTGAACAATTTGCATTCCAAACAGTAGAGCTTTAAGACATGAAAACTATGTCACACTTCCCAAAACTTATGCAGTGAAAAAAAAATGCAGGGGGAATTTTGACAGAGCATCATTCTTATCAAAGCCTGGTACATCGATAAGGCTGCTTTGGTCTTTCACAATAACCAAATTACAATCTTTCTCCATAAACCCTTAGAAACAAGGTTTCTTGCCAGTGCTAAGTGTCAGCCCTATTCGTACCTTTTTGACCGTGTTTTCCATGCCTCCACAATGGCATTTCACTGGGAAAATACTCTACAAGCTGCTAAAGAGCAGTGTCTCCCCATGACCAAAACGCCAGCCATAATCCTCAAGACATTTTTCCCATTTTCTCCACACCAAAACTTCAGTCCATTTATCTCTTCTTGCTTATCAAAACACAATCAATCAAAGCTCCCTCTCTTCCTCCTGTGGGTGATGGTTTGGGAACCTGATTTCCATTTCGGTAGTTCCCCTGAATTTACACAATGCTGGAAGGGAGCATTTCAATCATCTACTCAGCCCTTCAACAGGTACAAATTTCTTGTGGGACAGAAGGAAATGAAGGATTAAAAGGTCTATTAGCACACCTTGTTCAGCATCACAGGATGCAGCAGGTAGTTCTCCTCACCCAGCAGGGACCAGAGAAATCAATTACTATGAAACAGTTTGTATTTTACAAGTGTTTTTTCCCGTGATAACACCACGGACAGTGGAGGCTGTAGGAATAAGTCCTGACAGAGAAGTTCTGCAGTGCCTGAGAGCTGAAAATACTTTCCCAACACCAGGACAGCTCCAATGCCTTCTCCACTTTAGAAATCCAACCTTAGGTAAGCTAGGGATCATTTTAGGATCTTATTCATAAGATCTTATAGGCCTGGGATACATTACTTCAAATTTGACTTAGGCAGAATAATGGCAGTAATAATATAAACAATATTTAAGATCTCTGAAGGAAGAAATTGCTCGTAAAGTAAAAGAAAAAAGCAAGGAGAAGGAACACATTCTGGTTTTACAATAATTAAGTCACACAACACCCATTATCTGGGTAAGTGAATTATGATTCACAAGTATCATAAGAACATTTTCTTCAGCTTCAATTCCAATTGTTCACATCTCTCCAGTTTCAGATGCCCAGTTTAATGCAGCCCTGAATTTCAAGCAACACAACCGCACTCTTCCATTACTATGTGGAAAAATTTCTTTTTTTCTGTAACAATAAGATTCTTCAGCCCTGATTTGTCTCCACAATAGCTAGAAAAGCTTCAATAATTCTGTTTGAATTATTACTTTGACAAGGACCTAGTTGTAGGCTCCAGGCATAGAATACTTGTAGGACCTATGTAGAACACCCAATAAAGCTCCTCTGGGCTATAGCTGAGACGCTGGGTCACCAAATCCATTCATTTGGGAAGAAATGAGAGCAGGGGCTCCCAGGGACAACAGCTGTCCCACTTTACCCTTCAGTGACAAATGGGGATCTCCAATACATCAGAGACATCTCCCAGCCATCCCCAGAGCACCCCTCATACTCCACCCTCTGAAGTACACAGCACAGATGGGGGGATTTTGCTATAAATGTCTGAAGGTTGGCAAGGGCTTGCAGCCTTCTATATCTACAATCATAGATGAATTTAGGAGCCTATCAGAAAAGAAGAATATGTGCCATGAGTTTGAGACAAGCTCAGCAAGGAAGAAGAGGGGACCAGAGGGATCAGCACAACCTGGTGCTAAATTACGAACACACACCATGGGTGAGGTTTCTTGCACTGCAAGCCCCATGCAGAGCCCTCTGGGAGGGCCAGTGCCCTCTCTACAGCTCTCTCCATTCCCCTGAGACAGCAACAGCTGGCAGGACCTGCTATGCTCAGCTAAATGCCTCTGCATTTCCCAGCCCTTTGGGAGGAAACAAACGGCTATTCCTGGAATACCGATGAGAGGGGTGATGTGACAGTGCCTCTCCAAGGAAACCTCTGCTCCCTCCCTTGAGACGCTGCCCTGGGGCAGGAGGTATGGCTTTGCTTAGCTGGGTCTGGCCTACCATGGGACAAGGCTGCAGCAATTGTGTTTACACGTTTTACAGCCTAATCAGTGAGGAGCCTTTACTTTCACAGGGGGGCTCTTGCCATGGCACATCCACTTCTCAGGGGCTGCTGCCCACTCTGTCCCTCCTTTACCATCCTTGCTTTCTCAGCATCTTCTCCCCATCCTTCTCACAAAACTTAGTTATCTAACCAGAGCATTTTTCTTCCCTTAGTCTGGTTCTTACTCTCAGAGGAGCCATTTCCCCCTGTCTGCTGATGATTGTTATTATTTCTGCTCTGTAAATGCATCTATCATGATCTTTTCTTGCAAGGTGTGAGCAGCCACAAGTTTCTCATTTTTTTCAGGGAACCTGCTTAGCAAGGATTCTGCAAAAGAATGGTTTCTCTTCTTATCCTGGAAGGTTGCAGACGTTAGTATAGGGCAGCAGAAAACACTAGAACTACTAGCAGCTTAAAAAGCAAACAAGAAATAAACCCCCAAATCCCCAAACATCCTTTCCTGAGGCTGAATAGAAGCTCCTGCCTGGCCAGCCTGCTGAGTTGAGAAACATATCACATCCCATGGCTGGAATGCTAATTAATTTTGCAACTAATGGGCTGGCGATAACAGATTTACCACCCTGGAGATGTGAAAGAAGGCACAGCTTTGATGTACAGTGTCACCTTCCCCAGTGGGCAGACAGGATATCCCCAAGGCCACATGTTCTTGTTGTACTGTGCTAGTAGTTGAGGAAGTGTTTCACACCAAGATGAGTCTTTCCAAAGAATCAGCTCTCCATAGAGACCACTCAGGGGTCAGGGGTCAGGGATCAGGAAGGGCTGGCAGTTCCCTACAGGATGAGGATAACTCAGTCAGCGGAGCAGGGCTCCCCCATCCCACAGGACATAAGTGAGACCAACAGCCAAGCCTGGGGATGGCAGCCAGGGCCAACCCAGAGCCCAGATCATTTGTGGTGATAGAGCAGATCAAGGCAGGAGCTCAAAGTCCAGGTCAGTCAGCTCCAGTGACAGTAACCATAGTCAGACACAGTCTAGGGGTCACCAGGCAGGTTTGATGCCAAACTGTGAGGTCAGTCCATGGACCAGGGTCCCAGTGGGAAGCCCTGTATGGAGTGGGACATCTACACCACAGCTCGGGAGCAATGGAAACTCATGGACTGAGTTTAAATGGAATCCCTGAGCCCATGGGCAGGGCAGTGGCTGGAGGCCCATGACAGGCTTGTCAGGCTAATTACACTTAATATCTTGACACTTCATCTCCACAGCCCTGGCTGGACACTAAGAGAAATGCCTGCACATCCCAAAACATCTCAGCACCCGTGGTCATACCAGGTAGCCCAGAGCTTACAGATGGATTTTGCCACTGTCCCCTCTAAGTGCAAACTCCACTGCCTTCACAATAGGCATAAATGCCCCTTGACCTCCTTCCTCAGAAGTAAGAGGGATGATATTCCATATTACAGAGCAGCCTCTGTCTGAGGCATCACAAGAAGGTGAAGCAATAACCAGGATCTGCTTTTCCTCCCCACATGATGTGCCTTGGGGCAGAGAAAAGCAGCTGCAGGAGCAGCAGGGCACCTCCCAGCCCAAAAGTACAGCAGCAGGGAGGCAAAGACAAACAAAGATGCAGGAAGTGATTATGCCTTCCAATAACAGAGCTACGAAGCTGAGTAAGCAATTGGTGATTTAAGCTGGCACTAAGTGTGGGGCTTTCATGACAGACAAACAACCGAAACCCAACAACACAACGGTGGCAGCTGATATCAGTGAGGAAAGTTAAATAACCTCCCCCAATGGATACTGCAAAAGTGGAACATGTGGGATAAGAGCAACAATAGCATTAGAGGCTGGAAATTGGCCAATACACAACTGGCACACACACACAGACGCCCTCATCATTCAAGAGGAGAAGTTCAGTGTTCCAGGAGCATCGTGGAATGCTCCTTTCCAGGTGACATTTAACTCAGTCTTCAGACACAAGATGAGAATGCACTCTGCAATAACTGGAGATGTCCAATAATCCAAACCAGAAAAAGCTTTCCACTCTGTTGCTGAGCTGTATTCCTGCCATGGTACTCTCTGACCCTGGGTCAGAACATACAAGCTTACAATCAGAAAGATTTAATGAAAAGCATGCAACAGCCAGAGATCCTGCTGGCAGGGGAGGAGGGGAAGAGAGAGCAAGAGAGGAAAAACACATCAAATGGCTTATAAAGAAAGACGCATGTGCACTTTCCAGCAGCGGACACAGTCTTTTAAGCCATCCCACTTGGGGAAGCTTCCCCTAACTCTGAGACTTCCTTGAAGGCAAAAGATAAACAGATCATGGGGCCAATATAAGGGCTGTGCAGCTGCACAAGTCTCTTAGAAGGTCCCATTTGTATTGCCTAGGCTTGTTCTTCAAGCTCAGAGGGAAGGTTAAGTTGAAGTCACCCGCTCTCTGATTCCCTGTGTACACTTGAGCCCTCACAAAGGGAGATGCAGGTTCTGCCAGGGACAAGATTTATGCACTTAGTCCTTTTGAAGTGAAAAAATAAAGGAAAAAGTCCTGCAGTTCTGCTTTCAGAAAAACAGCTCTGGGAATATGCATTTCCCCAACATAAGCTCCATGTAGACATGACATTTAACAGTCCTCAAAAATCCCTCCGAGGAGTTGTCAGACTTGCTGATAGCAATATGTGGAAAGTAGAGAGTCTGGCTTCCCATTCTGAGGAAACCAACAGCCAGCACTGCTCCTTTGGGTTGGTTGTGCTCAAGAGTAAATGGGACAGAGACATTCCCACACCTTCTAACACAGAGCTTCTTTTTCATCACTGGCTTCTACCCCATCCCAGTACAGCACTACCCAACTCTCTCAATCCACCTATCCACTTATAGGCAGCTGAAATATTTCAAGAAAATACAGCTTGCCAAAGATTACACTTCCAAAGCCTCACTGTAGAGCCTTCCCCTAGACCTCCCCTTTGCATTCTGGACCCTCTTGTGCCTTACTCTTCCCCAAAAGGCCCCATTCTTCAGGGGATACTTTCCTGAGCAAGCAGAGACCTTCCTATTTAGTGCTTATATGGTTAGGGAGAGCACTAAGGATATAATCACTGAGACTGCAAATAATTTAAGAATAGCCTGGAAACAATTTCTAAGGAGATCAATCATCCTTGGGATGTTCTAGGAAGCTCTAGTTGCGCTGATGCTTCTTTTGCAGGACTAAAAAAAATTAACAATATCGTCTCCAGGCTTAAGTGTCTCAGAACTCCTACAGCAGCCATATGAGTCCACAGCAAGCATCCAACCACCAGCACAACATAAACTATGGATTGACACCTAAGAAAGAGGAAGAATAGGTCAAAAATACATGGTACTTCCTTTCTCAAGCATAAATTATTTACTTCACCTTCAATCATTTTCAGCTGAAGAAATTTTTTTTGGCCTTAGAGGGTTTGTCTATTCAGTGATCCCTAACAATCTTGGTTTCAAACACTGTTGTCTTCCTTTGAGCGCAAGGATATCCCTTGCACCTACAACACTCTCTGATGAGATGTTTTCTGCATCTCCTACCTGGTACATCCAGAACCAGCTCCCACCATTTGTTTGAAATCTGCCCACAGTTGTTGGCCTCCGATTCCTGCATGGGAAAAGCTAGGAATAGGCAGCCCCTACCCATTTGCTTCATGCACCTACAGATTTTGTTGGTTTCTGTTACATTCCCCCTCAAATCGTCACTTTTCCAGGCTGAAGTATCCCAGAGTGCTTCCTTGTTCTTTTATGGGAGTTTCCATGTCTGGACTCAGAAGGTCACCCACAACACATGGGACAGGGTATGGTATTTTGCCACTTCTGGAGTGGCCTGTTCTTCAGAAGTGAATTTGACTAGTGCTTTCACAAGGCTCTTACAGAAAAGAAAGAAAACACGGACAAACATTCCTTTTTTATACTCACTTTTCTTTCATTTGAAATCAAAGCCAATACTTAAAAAACAGAACAACTTCTCTTCTAAAAGCACAAAAATCCCCTTCTCAGAAGAGCCAAACAAAAGATCATGACTCAGACATGGGGCTTCAACTTCCTCATCCTACGATCCAAACCTTTGACCTCCATCATTCTCTGCTTCTCTGAGGGCATCATAGGTCTGCCTGATCTCCAGTCTGTTGGATTGATCTCAGTGATCCACAGCACTTCTCAAATACATTTTGGTCAACCCAACAGCACTCAGAAGCAGCACCTTGGAATTTGAAAGTTTGGCCTTGCAATTGTGGCTTTCTTTTTACACATAAGATGTTTGGGAGAGTAGGGAGGGCAGGGTAATGACTGGTGGAGAAGGCGCTGTGTTTATAGAATACAGCCATCAAGACCTCCCCAGCTGTCCATGGACTTCAGGGACCCCCTGCCTTCAGGGCAGGCCAGAGGGATTTCCTGGCTAGTGTCAGGCAAGGAAAGATTTCTGCAGAATAGCTGCACATTAGGATGTATTTTATAACCCCCTGGTTACCCTAGAGGAATTCACTGGCTGTTGAGAGGATCAACACTTCCACAAGTGCTGGGATGCTTTGGTATCAAGTTACAGTTTTGGCATCACCCTTAAGCTCAGCAAGTCAAAGGAAATAGTTGTAGGTTGTTTTATTTACTGAGCACCAAACAGATATTAGGATTACAGACATTTTTAAAGACTGCAAATGAACATTGAGAGTCATTTGAAAGTGTCTCCCATTTTTAAAGGATTCATCAAACAAAACCTTGATTAGTTTAATACAGTCCTTCACAGTAAGGTTGTTTTTGTGGTACAGGGTGTTTCAAGAGGTCCAGACTTCCTTTCTCACCCTATAGGCATTCCAGGATCACAAGGATTAAAAACCACTAACTTCCCAAATCTCAGGTCAAATCAAGAAAGAGCTTTGGACCTTCCAGTCACTAGATCAATCTGTTCTACATCCTTCAGAAACATCTGTGCCCCTTGCAGTTCTCCCAGGCCCAGGCCGTGAATGTAGCAAGGTTCCCACTGCCCAGGGCCTCAGCTGAGCTCAGGGTTAATCTCTGGCCATGACCATTCTCTCCCACTTGGTAGAACAGCTCCCAGTGGGTGCACTTGCTTCCAGTAAGAGTCAAATGATTCCCCAGCTCTTACATTCCCAGACTGTTCTGGAGACACAAATTCACACAGCCAAGGCTGAAAATCAGTGAGGAAGTTCTCCAGATGAAAGCCTGTGCAGCCAAAAGGAAATCACATTATGCTTTATAATGGCATTGGGAACTTTATTAAGAACAAAATAAGCAAACAAAAGGAGCAGCAGTGGAAGGAGAAGCTTCTGGCTATACTGCCGCCAGAAGAAATGCTCAGCAGGCATTGACCTCAGCATGAAGCCTTTTCAAAGACCAGTCCCTGTTTCACATTGGACATGAACCACCACGCCACATTATACAGAGGTAGCAAGGCATTTAACCTGCTGTAATCTTGATTGCCATCCACCAGCTCAGAGCATTGTGTTAGGAAGGCAGCATTAAGGAGAAAGAAATAGGAATTGCTGCAGAATAGCAATATTTACACTAAAGAATACTGAGTGCCTTTAAAATTATAATTTTTACATTTTTAGATATAAAGAAGGCAGCAGGAATAATCATTGGTCTCCTACATAAAAATGTTCTTAGACTTCATCGGATGTCCCAAATTTCTTCTGGCTGAGATAACAAGACATGGATCCTTCAGAGGCTTCAAGAGAGAACCACCACTATAACCCTTGGTAATTGGTGCCAGAAATGATTTAATGTTGCTATTTAGTCACTGTTAAAACCACATACCTTCTTCTTCTAGCTTTCATTTATCTAAGTTGAATTTCTAGCTGCTGGATCACATTATGCTTTCATCTGTTTTTCATCCACACACAGGCATTGCTTTACCCAATGAAATTCACCCCTGCATTTTAGGCTGACACAGCAAATGACATTCCACAGTTTTGGTCAGGAAGGAAAGGATCCTACATCCTGCTGCATGTGAAAGGCTGCCACTGAATTCAGACAACCAAATGGAAAGGTGACACCTGGTCTGTTGTTAAGGCTTGCTTAGAGCAATAAGGACAAGCATCACCCTCCCAGATGTTTCTGGAGCTTTCTGAAGGGGTGGCCTGAAGCAGCCAGGCAGCAAGGCTGGCTGCAGTTGACTACTTTTGGTGTTGCTGTTGAATTGCTGCCATCAGCAACTGAAGTTATGAGTTCATGGGAGTCCAATAAAAGACAGCAAGTGCTATCAAAGTTTCAGAGAAAGGTTTGTGACCATTCCCCAAGGGGAGACAGGTGGGCAGGGGTGAGGACATGCACCCCTGAGCAGCTCTGCACAATGTGGCTGTGCTGCCATCCACGACCCTGACCCTGCTGCTGTTACTGCTGTGCTTGAGAAACAACAGCAGATTTACCCCTTACCTCAGAATCTGGGTCAAGCTTGAACAGTGGCTGAGTTCTCCAGCTAAAAGGTGTCCTGTCCCATGACACAGGCTCTCTGCAGGCTGATGCAGGGCACAGCACAGCCAGCTGCAACCAAACTGTAAATGGAGAATTTTGAGAATGTAGGTTAGAGTCCCATGGGCCTGGCAAGGGCCTAGAGAGGGAGAATAGGAGAACTCAGGTCTTTCTATGAGCTGTGGTACAATCATCCATCTCCAGGACAGTGATGCTGTTCACAATCACAGTGTGAAAACACATTTGTAACAGCCACACTCAGTACAGTCTGTCCCTCCCGCCCAGTAATAACACAATGGAGGAAGCAGATGGTGCAGCCAAGCAGCACCACCTGGCATTATCTTAACACTCCGGGCTGTAAATTGTGTCAGAGCTGTTTTCTGTGCAGTTCAGTCATTCCCTCCACAAGGGCACGAGCACTGGGAGCAGGGGAGCAGAGATAACCCTGGCCAGGACCTGCCCAGAAGGCCCCTGCAACTCCACACTAGATCCCTAAAACAGCAGCTCTGTAGCAGATCCTTGGACACCACCTATGAATTGCTATGATCTTAGAAAAATAGCTGCCAGGCTTTGCTCTCCCAGTCACAGCCTTGACACAAGCCACGTGGGCAAGATGGGTCTTGGCAAAGAGGGCACATCTGAGTGGTGAGATTAGGAATTTCCCCACTCCGGGCCAGGGGAGAAACAAAGAGCAAAGAGGAGCCAGACCACTACATTTAACTGCGTGGTTAGACCAAACAAATCTATTTTCCTTGTATCTGTTGTCAAGATGTGGAGGATTTTTTCCATAAAAGAACTGACAGTGGGATATGCATGTGAGATACAGGGAGCAGATCACTCTCTTTCACTGTGCTGATTTAGCCTCTCCCAAATGACATTTTTTAATTCCAAGTACTTCTTAGTGTATGCGAGGTTCCAGACAGGACTGATGCTTGGGCAGCTGGGACTCACCCCCGCAGCCCAGAGCCAGGACAAAGCCAGTCCTCCAGGTAGACTCTGCGTCACAGCTTAGGAAAATTCCTGCTTTCCCTTGTGCCTGAGGCATGTGCACACACACGTCCCACATCCAGCTGCACAGCAAACCTGCTCTAGTTTGGAGTCAGCCGGCACAGGAAAAAGGCTGAAACGTGACTCCAAACCTCCAGTATTGATAGGGCCCAAGTGTTTCCCTTTCTGTGCCTTGAGACTTTCCCCCCTCTCCCACATGCACCCCTTCAGTCACAGGATCACCAAGCTGAATTCACCAACTAAGCATCCTGTGTTTCCCACCCCAGCAGGACGGAAAACCTGTCTGACAGCTGAAGCTTCCTGCAAGAAGCGTGATGAGGTGCTAAGAAAATAACAGTTCTTACAAATTCTTTGGGCTGAAACAGCTGTTTTTGTAGCTAGATGGATTTTTGGCTGACAGTCAGCTCTCCCTACAAGGCATCTCTACAAGACACTCCATATACTTCCTGTTCCCTAGCAAGTCCCTGCAGGAAAGCAAAAAAACTGGGATTAAACATATATGACAGAGCCCAGCCAAGACACACAATCTGAATTCCCAAAGTGCAAGACAAATATAAGCATCACAAAGGAACAAATGTAATATGGGCTTAAATCTTGCATAAGCCCTCTGTAAATGTGATCTAACAGCAGGCTGCACCTTCCAGCCTGGCAGATTCCATAAATGTAAGGTCTGTGACACATCAGATCTCACAAAGAGAGACACGAGGAATCAGGGATTTAAAAAGAGACCTTAGGGAAATCACCATAAACTTGAAGGACATGGAACCCCTACACTCAAATGGTGGTTGGTGCACTGACATAAAATGAATGTGTTCTCTGAGTCCCAACCCAGTTCTGCATAACTGGAGTTGCAGGGCTTAGGTTTTTGATTGGGAAGGGAAGAAACTAAAAGCAAAAAACTTGCTTGAACTCTCCTCTCCCTGTCTGTCTAGGACAGGTACCTGGTGGCCTGTTAACACCATAAGAGCACCTGATGTCTGAGTGACATTATCAGTGTACCTCCAGCTGTCCTACAGATTAGTCAACAGCAGAGTAAAGAAGGAATAAAGGAGTGAAGCAATACTGTCCAGCCACAACCAATCTTACATTCTTAGTTTTCTCAAAATAGTTCTCTGGGGTCCCAGCATAATACTCTGAAAACTAAATTTCCTTCATAAGATTGACAAATCCAAAGGCTGCCTTCCACCCATGAAGGATTTAACATCACACCTGGTAGTAAAACCCTCAAGTGTGAAAACCTCGAGTATTTAAGTTCAGCAGTTCTTCACAGGTTTCTCCTCTGCTCAGGAGGAGCCTGAGACTTGACGTACCAAGCAGACACACCATGTCCCACAGGGGAAATCCTGCTGAATCTGGAGGCATTGTCAGCTCAGCAGGAAGCATTAATCTCACAGGAAAGGCTATTCTAGTGATGTTTCCAGGACAGTTTTCCAGATCAGAGACATTTTGGGATTAAAGCCAAGGCAGAGCTGGCCAGCACCTCCAAGATGGTGGCTAGGTGGAAAATCTCCACAGTGGTAGAAAGAATAGAGGGTAGACACTTTTTCTGAAGTTTCCATTACTCATGAAAGCAGTGGGAAGTTTTCCTCTCTCCCTAAAATGTTACATTTGTTTTGGCAGTGGGGAAAAAGAATCCTGTCCCCATCATAGAGCCATATTTCCCGACTCCTGCAGTGAAAGAGTTTACAAAAACTGAAAAGGAAAAAAAAATCTGCCACCAGAGTAGTGATTTTCAGCAAGTATTTTTAGTATTCACCATGAATAGGGAATATCAAAGCTACCAAGTCTGCTTGATACTGTTGACACTTTTTCGGGAAGTAACCCTCAGTGCCACAAGGACATTTTTCTGTCACACTGGGAGGGGGACAGTGAGCTCCAGACAGCAGCTCAACAATCTCCATTCAAGGACTTTGTTGAGCTGGGGTCTAAGCAAGGAAATGCTAAGGGAAGCCTGGAGCCAGAGCACTTCCCATGAGACAGTGAATCAAGACCTTCCTCCTCCTGTGAGTCAGTGTCACAGGAGGCAAATTGCAGAGGCTTCTGGCTGGCTGGAGCTGCAGCCATGGCCCTGCGGCCGACTGGCCCCTCCAGATGCAGAGACAGGACAGAAACAGGACAGGAGACCTGCTGGGGAGGGCCCGTGTTGCAGCTGCTTCTGTTCCAAAGCCTGACTAGAATCAGCCATGCTGAGAAGATATCAAAGGGTAACAGGCACCTCTGGCCTGTGTTTCATGCACAACAGTGGAAGAGAACAAGAAAGAACAGCTCAGGAGTCTCAGAGGAAAGTACAAGGGATGAGAAACACATGGGTCACAAAGGACATGCAAAGTGCACAAAACCCATGCAATTACCTGCTGCAGAAATTACAGCACAATCGTCTCATTTCACAGATCCCTTGAGAGAAAGCAGCCTTTCTGCCACTCCATCCTGCTTCAGAGGCCTTTTTTCATGCCTCTCCTTAGCCTCCTGACTGATCCTCTCCACCATCTACAAGCAGAGCAGGGACACTACTGAAGAGCAAAACAGTTCATGGGCTTCTGAGAAGCATACATTCCTCTCTGGTCACCAAAAAAGCCCAAAACCAACAAGAAATGGTGAGTTCATGAGAGAAAACAAGAGCAAGGAGAAAGGAAGATGGTTTATAAAGCCAGCCAAATATTAGAAAGTAAAGTCATTGCATTCATATATAACACAAAGCCTCCGGTTCAGTGTGACCACATCAGAGCCTGTGAGGATTACTAACATCCTCTGCATGGGTTTGCTGCCCACACCCATTCAGCAAAGGGTACCCACAGCTAAGAAAACACGTGTCTTCCTCTTGCTTACTTATTTGGAGCTCTTGTTTGGAAACTCAGGCTCAGAAAACTAAGAGCAGCTATTTCCAAATACTTCTTAGGCGGTTATTCACACACTTGCAATATTCCATAAGCATTTGTCACTGCTGATTATCTTAGCAAGCACTGTTTGTGAAGCAGAGATGAAGAAATGGTGCAAGGACAAGCAGTTCTCATCCCAACTTAAAGCAGGTCCCATTTTTGTGTAGCATGGCTGAAGCACATGGACAACCTCTTCCTAAAATGTTCCAGTGACAGACACTACAAGCTCTCCTCTTATTGAGAGACCATGTAATTCTCAACTACTTAACAAAGCCTTCCCTCTCATAAGTTACATGTTATATGACATATAACAGCCTGCCTAAAAGAGGGAGATGTGATGAAACATCAGAAAGAAAAGAAGCACGAGTGCAAGGAAACCCTGCAATTTCAATCCACCTCATGCAGACAGCCTGAAGAACAAGAAGCGAAACCCCAGCTCAGGCAAGAACCACAGGAGTCTGGCAAACAATTTAAGAGCTGCTTAGGTACTGTGCTGAGGAGGTGCTGCAACCTCCACCCCAGGATGGAGAGAGCACAAACTGAATTAAAAAATCCATGGAAAGTAAAATGATGAAGGACTGTAAGTTTTCATCAATTCCCACTGCAGGGTCAGCTTCTGTGACTAGCCCTCCAACACAGGAGACACTCCTTGTTTTACTCTTCCAGTTCAGGAGTTTCTCTCCAGCTACTCACTTCTCACATGCTTTCTCCTGAGCATCTCATCAGCAGCAAACAGCGCTGCATGGATCGCGCTGGACAGCGTGGTCTCCACTTCTTCTGTCACCAGAGAGACTCCTGTGAATTGAAGGAATTCAGGGGTTCCAGGGTCCCATCAGCAAAGGGAAGAAGGGGCACCAGGACTGAGTAAATCAGAGTGACTGGCTTAATGTAACAACTGCCCACAATTCCACTGTTACTCTGTACTCTGCTGATGTTCCCAGCACTGGAGGTTCCTACATGAGCCAAATTCAGTTCACTGAACTGACTGAAAATTAACAGTATAAAAACCCACTGCAGCATGATTGGCTCTGTCAGCTGGCCTGGCTGCATCTGCCCACTGCATGTGATGTACCCAAAACAGGTATTTTGAGCTGAAGGAGAACTAGACACTTACTCTCTTGAGAAACTCATTTTGTGCATGCTGAACAGACTTTGTGTGGGCTGGGCTTACGTGCCACTAGTCCACCAAAAGGCCATGGGACAGATCCCACCTCTTTTGGCAGGGCTTTGCATATCATGACAGCAGCAGCAAAGCCCTGCCCTCCACTGAAAAGTCCATCTCTACGTATGAGTGGTCACTCTGACCTCACTGCTGGGCAAAGATGTTTTCCTCCTCCCACAAGAGACAAGCAGCAGGATCTGTGCAAGTCATGCTCCCTGCAAGGCAAAGCAGCAGCAGGTAAGGCCAGTGGACACTCCTTACAAGGAAGTGGAACATTCCCTCACTTACGCACGGGTACAATCGTAGTCACCCTCGAGGGTGGGGGGCCAGATAGGACTGTGAGGCAGCACAAAGAGAAAACCAAGAAATATGTGGATTCATTGTGTTTTTCAGGCTTGAGTTCCTAGAAAAGATTTCTTTCTCTGGTCTTCAGCAGTGTGAAACATCCTTCAGATGACAGCAGCATTTCCAAAACCCTACAGCACTTGGGAAGAGCTGGCAGAGCAAGTCCTGGCCACTTCCAACCAGGCACCTCTGGCTCCTCAGCTGCCACACTGCCTGTCCCATCTGACCACAAGAGAGCTGTGTAATTCATTTAGTTTTACAGAAAACTGTAAATTCACAGGGAAATATATGAAACTCTGCAAATTCCCAAATAATTCTGTCAGTAAAAAGTCTGAGGGTTGGAAACCCTCAACTATTTTGAAGCAGGCATTTTAAACCACACTTGATGATTTCAGTTGACAAGATTACTTGGAGATATCTTTCTGGTAGAACTAAGGTAAATTTGAGGTAAAATCACTCAAAAGGACTGAAAAGGACTCAAAAGGACAGTGGGGAGGTTTTTTCTACTGGTGTACCTGCAAAGGCAACTGAAAGTAGTGACAGAAAGCCTCAGCAAACATCAGTCCCTGCTCCTACCAGTCCTCCCAAAAATTTACACTGAGAGATAGAAGTCACACCTCCTGGCTCTACTGTCCCTGGCCTCTGGACAAAAAGCATTTCTGGGTAAAAATAAGGATACTGCTAGGTCTTCCTTACATTTCCAAGTTAAAATGAGGAAGGTAGGCCAAGGGCCTTATCACAGCTGCTAGTCACCACAGTATTACATTAGCCACAATGCCACAATTCCAAAGAGAGGCAAGCATGAAAGTTTAAAAAAGGAAGCTGAATCAAACCTGTGATATTCCCAGAAGATATCCTGAAGCTTAATTATTTTTAATCTGGGGTGGACTGTGTCGTTTTGGAACTGAGTCAAATGAAAAGTAGACATTTAAAGCACTTTACTCTCAGCCTTGCAGCCCTTCTGCTCTGTGTCAGTCATCACTTCTGGGTTTGTAAAAGCTTAGTGGGATTTGCACAGGGCCAGGCAAATCAGGCTCCTCCATTTACTGCCATACAACAAATATATTCCGGTAACAGGCTGTTCTCCTGCCAATGCCTTCTGTTTTCCAACTCATTTCATTTTCTTTAGTGACTTTATTTCAGACAAGTGGGTAACCAGAGCCTTGGGTTGACTCCATATGTGGATTCTGCCTCTCAGCAGTGCCAGTTAATTCTTTGCAGAAATCGTGCTCATGTAGGATGCAGGTACAAAATCTCTCCTACCCATGCCAGATCCAGTTTATTTGCTCCTGTTTCAGCTCCCTTTTCACCATCAGTCAGCCCACAAAGCACTAACTGCTTCTCTGCCTGAGGCTTTCCCCAGCTGCCTCCCTGCCTTTCCTGCCAGGTTCTTGCCAAGGAAACCTATCCACACCTATGTAGGCTGGGGCCGTGCCTTTGTTTTGGGCAGTGACGTGTGCTTGGGGTGGAGGTCACCATTGTTTCAGCTCCCTGATTCCACAAAGGAGTGTTAATAATTTCTCACAACTGCAGTAAATGAAGAGTGGCAGCTACACCCAACCTATAACATTAGACATCGTTACTTTTCCTCTTACCTGCCAAAAAGAGGAGTTCTTTCTTTCGCCATGGAAAGGTGCCTGGGGTTGCAGTGTCATCTCGGCAGAAGCCACTAACTTTAATGGGCTTTCTCTCAAATATGTCAACTATATTGATGCGTAAGACAGGGTCACCCTGCCCTGAGCCAGGCCTAAGATCTCCTGAGCCTGTTTGGATCAGAAATCAGAGCTAGGGTCCCTCCCTCACATACCATCGTGTCTCCCCTCACAAGGAAGGGATGCTGTGGATAAGGCAGCTGCCATCTGTGGTGTTCAAACAAAGCAGTTTGACAGTGCTAACACAAAAGTACAACTGTGCTGTGGAAGGTAGATGCACCATCACAAAAATTAAGTACCTTTCATTGCGTGCATAAAAGGTATTTCTTGCAGAGAAATTGTACAAGAGTCAGTCAGAAGATCTCTGATTTGTCTCGGGAGGTGGACAACTTTTAAGGTGCTCTCTGACTTGAAGAGTGCAATTATACACCAACCTTTGGCTTCTTTGAGTGTCATATAAAGAAAAGAAAACAGTAGGAAACATCTCCCATGCCCTTTCCCTACCATGTGTAGCATGAATGTTATGCACAAGAACTAAAACATCAGAGCCAGAAGCCTTAATTTGTGGAAAATAATCTCATTTTTCATATTCAGTGCAACATTAAAACCATCCTCCCAAAACTCAGCTGTGCCAAGGCTTGTGAGCTTAGACTAAAATTATCCCCAACAGAAAAGTTTAACTGCCCCAGCAAAAATGAGGAGCAGTGGAAAACAGAAACAAAATTACACAAGTGGTGAAAAGTAAAAGGAGGTGGTTTAGACACATCCCATCTTGATATGCAATATTTCAGTAATCGGGGTGAGGAAATGGGTTTTCCTCTTAAGCAAGGGTGGGTCAGATCATTGGCTGGAATAAATCAGTGCTGTCCTGCTGGAATCAATGGATTGTTGCTCATTCACAGCAGCTCAGGGTCTGGCACATGGTTTTCTCCTGACAGTATCACAGTGATGTAATTCTAAATTAAAATCATGCGGCGATGTTGTTTTGATAAAATGTTGTTAAATGCTAAATATACCAAATGTGAACTGAACTAAAATGAACCTAATATGAGAAAGAGCAAAGGGAATGCCTCTCTGTTGTAATGTGGACTCAGAGGGTAGAAAGGATTACAGGACAATTTAATGAAATCCCTTGAAGCATTCTTACTGACTAATTAGTCTCTACATTCTGGAAGGTTTCAGGGTTTAACATATTTCCTCAGGTTCACTGAGAGCCCACTGTAATTCCTGCAGCCAAAAGCACCAAGGATTCAGAGCACAGCTGGACCAGCTGGCAGAGAGGTGACTGTAGTGGTGATCCCCTCACTAGCCCCCAGCAGTCCAGAGAGGCCTGCTGGGCTTGCAGCTCATGAGCCCTGCACAGCATCCCACTGCCAACTGAACTGCTGCAACCATCTGAGAGAAACTAAAGGATATTCTTCAGCTGCAGACACAGAAGCAGCTCCCCGAGAACCCCTTGAGCATCACAGCAACTAGACAGGGAGGACATTGCAGTCACTTGTGCAACTCTGTCTCGTTTAGTCACAAGGTGGATGCGAGCAGGACTATTGCAGCCACACCAAGCAGGGAGTGATGGATTTCTCACAGAGCACCCCGGGCACTCTCCTCCCAGCTGATGCTCTCCCTCCCAGGTCCATCCTCATGGCCATGGCAGTGACATGACAGTGACCCACCTTGCCCTGTCTAGCCAAACCCCAGTTCCCCTAGATCCCAAGCAACCAGGCTTCTCAGCCTCTTTCAGGATCAGCCGGGAAGATGCTTATTCCCTGCTGAAGTGGGTGGCAGCCTTTATTATGTTTCAGGCCTGAGAAATCTCACCAGTGCACTGAGAACCACAGGGCTTCTTCCTAATTACACAGCAGAGCACCACATGAATCATGTCAGCAGCTCCCCGGCCCCCTCAGCTCCATCCTGGCTGGTGTGACACAACAAAGCCGGGTGGAAGTGATTAGCAGGTTGCAACCAGGGCCGCCCGCTCGGCAGCACCATTACCAAACACGGCCGAGCCTTGTTGAATCACTGCTCCCCTGCATTGCAACATCCATCGGAAGCTGCACTTTGAAACCCATCGCCTGGGCTGCTCTCCCATTTCCCAATGAGGGCTGGAGGAAGATGGAAACTCAGGCTGAGTACATTATAGATGCATTTCTAAATTCCATGGGGAGGTTCGAAAATTAGGACTAGCTCTAGGGCCCCTTTTGTTTTTGTTTTTCCTTTCCCTCCTCTCTTTCCTTTTGGTCTGATTAACTTTGGTGACTAGCTTGCACAATTTTATCAGGTTGGGCTTGATGAATCATTCATCTCCAGCAAGCAACATTGAGAGATTGCAGGCCAGGCAGGGTCTGTGTTGCTGTAACCAAAAAACAGCAGAAAAACCACCCCCACCAAGAGGCAGGGAATGGGGGCTGGGAAAAACGAGACAGTGGGCCAACAGCACTCATGGACAGCTTTCCGATGTCTGGTCTCAGACAACTAGCAGCACATTCATTTGTAAGCCTGCCAGACCTCCTAGGAAACCTAAAAGGCTGCTGTTATTTATACAGCTAGATGTAGTTATTCTGTCTATGTGCAAGACTAGCTCATTGTATTTATAGGTACCTGTCCCATTCACCTACTTCTGGGCCCTCATTCCCATAAATCCATGAGGCTGGCAGGATCTGCCTTCAAACACTGAGATACCTCTCCTTTCCAGGCAGGGCCATTTGGAAGTGTCTGTCACCACTGCAGGGCTCAGCAGCATGTACATGTAAATATATACCTGAAATCCCCACATTTCTTCAACATACAGGAAGGCAGACTCAATAATTTGTCTTCCACATGGAGAGCACCAGATTTTACATTTCATTTGTAAGGTGCTCCCAGTAAATCTTAATGACAAAAGTTTGATTTAATGATGGTTTAAAACTGTCAGCTAGCTTCAGTAGAGAAGATATACAAGCCAGTCCCATCAATTCTGGCAGCCTGGAATCCCAGCCCCTCTAAATAAAATCAGCCATCCTAGATTTTATGCCTGAACCTCAAACAATCTTCCCATAAATCCAACTTGGAGCTCATCTGGTCAGGCATGAAGAGCTTTGCAAACAGTGAAGCTGGGGCTGTGGGCAAGCAAAGGCAGCTCCCTACAAGTTGCACTGAGGACAGGAAAAGCAACAGATTTGGCCTTTCTAGTCTGTGGATGTTCACACACAAACACAAGAGAACTTTTTATTTTTAAGGTGAAAGACTTACTTGGAAAAAAAAAAAAAGTAAAAATGGCACAGACAACTGAATGTCACATCTCACTGTTGAGACCAGCTGGGCTTATTCCTGCCAGCCAGAAGCCTTGCCCAAATGTAGATACAGAAACTGAGGCAAAGTGCTACTTCCAGTTGCCATACATTCAGAAACTTTCAAGAAGAACCATGTTCTATCAATCCCAATCCCAGATTTCTTAGGTGCTTCAATTTGTGCCATCATTTTGGGCTAGTAGCTCCTAAATCAGATCTAAACCCTCATGCAGTTGTCCAGGCCTGGCTGCCTCAAGCAGACACACAAACATGGCAAGAAACATTTTGGATCTCTGCAAGCCTCAACAGTGGGCAGGTCTTGAGACGGGTCTCAAAGAGCCCCCTCAGAGGAAGAAACACAATCCAAAGGCAGATACCATTTTTCCTGCTTAATCTCTTGGAATAATTCACTCTCTCTCAGGTATGAATTAAAAGTCATCCAGAGAAAAATATCTGCCCTTGTGTACTTAATTTCAGGGACTAATTATATAACATTTGATGTGGCATAAATTCAAACCCTTAAAAAACCCTCAAAATACAAGAGCCAAGGAAAAAGTAAAGGTGTTCCCTCAGCTTAGGGCATACCCATATCCCATATATCTATCCAAGAGACAATAGTCCAAAGCTGAGGGAAAGAGGATGAAACGTGTGGGGCTGGATCTGGAAGTAGGACTTTTTGCATCTTAGTTCCAGCATCTGACTCACTGCTGCAGGGAGCAGGTGTCTCTCTACAAGAGATAGCCACAAACGTTTTAACCCAAATTTCTATTTCACTAATAATAATCTCAAAAGATTCCCAACCAATTCTCCTAGGAAGCTAAACAATACAGCTCTGGGTTAAGGGTGTGAGAGAGATGAAATACAGCTGACTCAAGCTGCTTTCAGTGGCTGAGTGAAATACAATAAATACTGAAAAAAACTGATTTCCCCCTTGCTGCTGCACACAATATTTGCAAGAAATTACACTGGCTGCAGCAGTTTAACACACAGGAGAATATCAAGAAGTATCTTGTTATCTTGTGTGTTTACACATCTAGTTATGAAATTCAGGTCATAAACTGAAAAGAAAACTAGATTTTTAAAACAATTTTGTGCTTTAAGATGGCCAGTGCAGGGACAAACAGAAACAAATAAATACATTGATTTTTTTTCTCTGTGAATTTCCATCTCAGATGATCATTTGTACCTCTCTAGGATTAACAGCAGCTCACAGTTCCCTCTTCTATGATCATCATAAGTTTTACCTCATCACTTCTACCTTATAATCCATAACCACAGATTATTTATAGCAGGTTCTTTAAAAACCCTCCAGTCTCACTGTAAGGCAGTGAGGAATATATGTTCTCTGCTAGGTTAAGGCCACAATCAGTCGACCTCAGAGGAATGAAATGCCACCAAGTGTCCTGGGAGAATGGAAAGACAACCGTGCCTCTGGGAAAGGATGAAGAAAAAAAAAATCCATGCAGAGTTTAATTTGTTAACAAAACCTGACCAGATCCCAGGTGCCTTAGAGGATACCTGAGGACCTCTCTAGCAAAAGACATGTAGGACTCAGCTGACTGGTAACTAGGTGGGTACCGTGCACTCACAGCCCAGAGCTCCAATTTCACTGAGGTAAATTAAATAGTGACCTACAGCCACCACCACCTGAAAGCTGACCAGCAACCATGGTTCAGCTCCTAGGAAACAGCCATACCTGCCCCAGCTCAGCAGCAAATCAAGCCTGGAAGCTAAGCAGCCCCTCCATCTAAGAGCTCCCTCCCCTCACTATGAATACACACAAGCTACAGTGATGTGTGGAAGCTTCCCTGGGTCTATATTTGGGTGACACAAGACCCTTTGGACCTCTAGATTGCCCTGGCCTTCTGCTCCCATGCTTTTAGGGAGACTGAGGACACCAAACACCAGACATCGAGTGCTCTGTTGGTCACTGCCCCATCTCCAGATTTTTCGTGGTGTGGCAAATGCCAACTCCCTGCCTGCAAAGCAAGCACAGATTCTATGAGAATCCTCTTTTAGGGGGAAAGCACCTTCTCTCCCCACTACCCCCATCCTTGAAGCCACACTAAACAGCCTCTGGAGTCTGCTAATGTTGGTGCAGCAGGGTTGGCTTTGCAGACAGACTTTTAACATCATCACCAGGACACCTTATTTTTCAGTTCTGAAGTGTTACAAGAAGAAAAAAGGAAAAGGAAAAGGAAAAGGAAAAGGAAAAGGAAAAGGAAAAGGAAAAGGAAAAGGAAAAGGAAAAGGAAAAGGAAAAGGAAAAGGAAAAGGAAAAGGAAAAGGAAAAGGATTTACTGCCAAAGAAGTAAAACTAAAACACCAGAAACAAACACTACCATTTCTGGAGTCTGGGGAAGGGACAAAAGAGTTTCTCTCCCAGCAACAGAGCTGAGCAATGGATGGCAGTAGCTCTCCAAGCCATTTGAGGAACATCCCACAGAGTCTGAAAGCAACTTTTACAATGGTGTTTTGCACCTGGGAGAAGAATCACAGTATGATCCAGTAATCAAGGAAAGGAGTCAGATTCATAAAATATTTTTTTAACCCATAATAAATTATAGTTTCCTAAACTTTATTGCAGTCACAAAGTCAGAACAAAATTTGATAAAAAATACAATTATTGTGCACAGAAAATCTTGAAAAATGTCACTAAATACTCAGGGGAAAAACAGTGAGTGCCTTTTTAATGAAAACCAAGCCTGTGGATTGCTGCTTTCAGAAAGCAGTTTGGTAAATGGTTTTGTTTTCCAATAAGCAAAACAAATACTGGAATGGGCCCATAGTCCTTTCTCTTCTCTTGCTCCCAACCTCCCCATTTTTCAAAGTGGAATAAAGGATGTCTTTCCTCCAATTTTAAAATCAGTAAATTATTTCCAAGTGTACTGTGGGTCAGAAGGGAGATAGGGCAGTAAAGGAAGGTCAGGAGACCCTGATACATCTTGGGGATTGCAATGAATGGACAACAAAAAGCAAAAGCAAAACCTGCTCCTGACAAACTAGATTGGAAAAGTGCCTGGAGATGGGGCTTATCATGCCTCAGCTTGAAACTCCCTAATCAAAGCTCACACCCATGTCTTTACATGAAAGCAATGAGATGGGAAGGAAGCACAGTTAGAGTTTGGTGCTGCCCTAACTCCTTACAATTACAGGCAAGAGTAAACACCTTATTCAAGGATGAGCAATCATCCCTCAAGGGAAAACCCTGGAGCTTCCAGCCCTCCCAGGAAGGTCACTAATGGGTACAGGAAACAAATGGAGGCTTGCACAAAGGGAATGAGCTAAACCTCATTGCCCCTGAATGAGGACCTGAACAGACAGGTCCATGTGCTCCAGCACAGATTTCAGAACAAACACGTGGGAAGCTGTGGCATCAGTGAACCTTTTATTTCTGAAGCTCCAAGATTATTATTTAATCCTTCTTCCTAATACAGCAACTGCCATAAAACCTACAGTTTGGCAAGAGCACCTAATTTAATGCTCCTGACAAGAGTCTTTCCTCCATGGCAGAATAGTTGGGAGCCTGAAGCTGGGAGCAGATCTGCTCCTTATAAAGGCAGTGGATCCTCAAACTGTACCCAGCTCTCATCAGTCCTCCCATTGCATGTCTACATGTCCATTACACAGGCTTCAACATCTCCCAAACAACTCACAGCTTAAATAGTCTTTAAATCCATTTTTCACGTTCAGGGCCATCCATTTAGTACAGCCAAGTTTACAGCCTTGCAGATGTTATTTCCCATTCATAAGGGCCCAACAATGCATGAGCTGTACAGTGCCTGATCCAAGAAATTCATACTCTGAAGACTCACTGCTAGTGATTGAGAACACTTCTGCAGGGGCGCCCAGGAGATAGATGAGCATAGGGGCTCCTCTGCAGTCACATCTCTGCCACCATCCCACACAGCGAGGCAGCTCTCAGCAGGCTCAGAAGTCTTTCTCTGTGGAGGAAGAGGTGGTGGTATGAAGCTGGCAGCAGAACTGCTCCTCACAGATGTGGGGATCCTGAAAATATATCCAAACTCTGGTCAATCCTCCCGTAGCACACCTACATACCCTCACACAAACGTCAACAGACACCTTAAGAACAGAGACAGGTAACATATGTCAGCACAAAACATCGAGGTACCAAATGCCTGAGGAAAAGTCTATTGAACTCCTCCAGCATGCTCAGGAAGGGACAAGTGACAGCTCATTTGTTGCCATAAGTACTTGTTCCTCAGATGCCAGGGCCAGTCAATGTAAGCTAATTAATCTCCCTGAAAAAAAAAATGAAACCATCTGGCTGCACAGCAACCACTCTTCCTGCCTGGGCTCCAAAGCCCACATGGCAGATCACGGAGAGACCATATCAAACAAGGAAGCACAGCAATGACATACTCCTTGCTACTGTCACACAGCCCAAGTAGCCACTGGGGAAGGCCAGGCAGCCACCCAGCCTGCAGACATTTCCCTCCTCTGCCCACTGTCCTGCTGCACGGGAAGACACCAGACACAGAGCCGGCAGCCAGGTGCCCCTGTGCCATGGCAGCCTGTGCCAGGAGGCCAGAGCAGGCCCTTTCCAGCACAGCAAGAGGAGCTGCTGTCTGAGGGCCAGCAAGATTGTGCAGCTCTGGTCACACACAGCAGGGCTGACAGTGCCAACACGAACAGGGGCAGCCCATCAGCCTCCAGCCCACCTACTCCTATTGATCCTTGTCTGTGAGCACTGACTCCTATTCATCTGCTGGTTTCCTGGCCGCTTGGGGGGAAGGAGTTTCCTGCTCTGCAGAGCCACGGTTTGGCAGAAGTACCTGCAGCCTTCACAGTCCTGGTCACCACGAGTCCTTGGCTTTGCCCCATAGCGACAAAGTCATAGCCAATCCCCAAGGCAAGGTGCCAGGATCAGGCTCACAATGATGATGAATAATTACCGATAATCACTCGAGCTGCTCCGTACCTCCCACCACTGCTATGAGCAGGAAAACCAGTGGAGGAAACAACCTTTCCTGGCAATGCCCCAATTAATTGAATCAGCAACAGGTTTGAAGGATGTCCAGACTGGTGGTCACTAAGGGAACTCCAGAAATGCTACTGCTTCACTTACATTGCTGCGTATATCCACTATCAAAAATTTTCATATATTGGTCACAGAAACAAGGTTCAGGGCAGTAATGAGACAATAAAACCCACGGTTCATTACTAACATGGCATTTGGTGAAGGCTTTTCCCTCACTAACCAAAATACAGCCCATCAAAGGAGGAGTAGAGTTTTTCTTTATCAATTTTTTTTTCATTACAAATTACAGCAAAACCAAAGTGAGGATACTAAGAAACCAACACATATAAATTACAAAAATTCCCTGAAGGAACCGCAAATCATACTCCATGAAAATCTGGTAGGATAAATAGAGTTGCAGCACACTTCCCCCATGCCAACTGCCTGGACAGCCTCATTGTGCATGGCTTGCAAAGGTCTTCCCCAAAACAGAAGGTTTCAGTTTTCAACAAAGGACAGAGTTAACTCAGCTCAAGTAGGTAGAAACAGGCAGAGCTTTATTTCAAGCATGTCCCAGCTGCTCCGTGCAGTACAACTTTGAGAACTAGGAAGAGAGAGGGGAGAGAAAAAGGCTTTGTGGTTAATTATGAGTGTGCTAACATGGTGAGAAATAAGGTAGTGAGGATGGCAGAGATAATTACTCTATGAGCTGCATTTCCCTTTTGGACAGAAGATAATGAGACATCCTTTGCTATGCAGAGGAGTCTCCTAGCAGAGGAAACCAAAGGGCAAGCAAGATGCAGCTGCAAAAGCCCACTGTCTCCTCACCAGTGCTGGCAAACAGGGCCAAGTATTCCTAGCAAAGGGGGAACAAAAGAAAATTAACCAACTCTGGACAACCAAAGTAGTTTTCCCTTCTCCTTGGGCACTGCTCATGATCCCCAACCTGTGCAACTGCCCCAGGTTCCCAGTGAGGTCATAGATGCATCCTGCTTGGCAGGGACCTTGGCTCAGGGAGAGGTTCAGAAGGGACAGGTGCACTCTACTCACTTTCTTGAAGCCTGGGCAGGCAGAAATGAGCTACTTGAGCTGGGAAGCCCCAGAAGACTCCGGGGAAATGCATGGAATATCACAAAACTATTTGAAAAGAGCCACAGCACAGCAGCCTGCAGCCAGGCACAGATTATCCTAAGTCCCTTGGTTTCAGTGAGTCAGGGACCACTCCATAACTGTCTCCTCCGAGAGAAGACCGATTTTCAGTACTCAAGCCCCCAGGTGCACTTCCAAGTGCTGCAGCCTTGTAAGGTCTCCAGAGCATTCAGCTGCCCAGGGAAAAGGGCATGAGAATATTAAAACAAACCTCCAAAACTATGTGAGAAAAATCATCATCGGGTACACGGTTACTCCAAGCAGTGAGGATGGAGAACCCTCTTTTTGCTCAGAGATGGAGACAGAAAGCTTTGCTGGTGTGTTGCCTTGCAAGTTAGTCCTGGAGCTGACAGGGCAGTGGGATGGAGTTTCCTCTTGTTTACTTACTTCTTGAGTCCACCTCGGTACCTCTTCCCCAGGAGCTCCTTTGCTGATCACGTAAAGCTTCACTAATGACTCTATTTTTAGCACCCACAGCTGGGAGAAGCTAAACCTTTTAACAAAGCCTCCTCGACACTGTAACGAGCACATTATTGCTGAGGGGGAGGAAAGAAAAAAGCTGGGGGTGAGCCTGTATCTAGGTCAGCATCAATCTCTCTCTGTCACCTATAGTCTTGTTTTATGGGAAGCATGTGGATAATAAATGGTGATTACGGAAAGTGAAGGGGAAGAGGCAATCCTGAGAAATTTATAGATAGGAGAGAATTCACATTAATAGTAGATAACACAGAGCTGCAAAACTGTTATAAAAAAGGCATTAGAAAAAGCTCTATAATTGGGGTTATTAGACACAACTACACCGGGTTTTCGTTTTTTTCCCATTCTGGGTACATGTCACAGTGATGTATGTCACTTTTGATCGTGATAATAACAGTAAAATATCCATGTTAAAGCCAAGTGCATTAACTTCCATATTGGTGTAATTTACTGCATTATGAGTTGCCATCATTCAGGAGTCAGACAAAATGCTCTCCTTATGATGTCGATAACCGTGCACACGTTTTACAGGAAGAAGTGTTTCTTTAAATATCTATCATGTGTTAACGAATTCTTTTAACTTTCCATTACTCTTGTCAGAGCAGACAGGGAGCAGGAGAAAGGGCTAAGCTAGTCATACTGCTAACATACATCATGGGCTGGATTTGCCATTGCCCTGTCTGTCTCATGCACAGCTGCTTTTCCAGACAAACATATGAGAGATTAGTTTGCTATATGGGAAAGGGAAAATAATGGACAGTAGCCATTATTTTTTAAAAATAAATATGCATCAATATGATATTGAAGGAAACATTAGGCATTACTCAGTTGTCAACAAAAATAGTAAAGACAAAGGAACCTCCCGATTTACAAGTGTGGTTCAATAACAGGAAGGTGGAGAACCTGTCTCTCAAAGTTGAAGGGATGCTTACCTGGGTAGGTTCTTAGAGTTATAAATAGAACAAGCCAAACCTCAATACTTTTCTGTCTGTTCTCCATTGCAGGAGCCAAATAACTGCTAAAGGACACACAAACCTGGTCATTCGCAGGTTGTAACCAGAAATTACAGTGGTATCAACAACACAAGTGCTGGGTGAGGCTTGGGCTCCCTGAGGCAAGCAGGGAGGAGGCTGCTGATGGCTGAGCCTTTGGCTCCAGACACTGAAGAGCTGCAGTCTACTGTCAGGCTGCCTCCCCAGGCACCTCCGCACCCTGGGCCAAGTCACTCCTTTGACTGCTCTTTCCAAAAAGTGAACGCCTCCAGCTAAGGGCTGTGACTGTACAGGGACAAGCACAATGGAGCCTTGAGGGACTGCAGCAAGAATTCTTCCTGCTTCAAGATAGACTGGTTCTGAGACAATGTGGAGCTGAAAAGCAAACCAAACTACACATACCAAGGGCAAAAGCATCCTTAGAGAATCTACTTCAAAACTGCATGGAAGAGGACTTGATACCATTGTGATATCAAAAATGGGGTGGGCATTCAGAGGCTGAGCTAGGGCAAGTTTTAATGCTTTCAAAAAATCACATAAGAAAATGTTCCCTCTTCCTGCAGTACAGACCATACAATGCAAAACAATCATTCCCAGTTACTCTTAGCCAAGAGCCCCTGTCCGTAACAGCAGTAAGACGTCACAGCTCCCTCCAGCCACTGTATTCCTGAGGGCGAAGGGGTCTGTAGGGGTCTGACTCTTTAGTCCTGTTCACACTCAGTTAGGCTCATGAAATCAATCAGTTCGCTTTCAGGATCAGGCACTGCGAAATGCAATCAGCTCCCCCAAGCTGCACTTTCAAGTTGGAAATTACAGAATAGCTTCAATGTTAAGAAAGAATTAAATTACTCTGGCCTTTTTCCAAAGCAAAATACTGCAGTGTGGCATTACTGAACACCATCCCACCCAAATGCAATTCGGTACTTCATTCAAGCCCAAACATTTTGCTTCCACATGTGCAGCTGATTAATTGAGGATTCAACCATTTATGCCCTACTATGTGCTGGCCTGGGGTTTTAGGGATTTTATCTCTTAACAGTAACTGCATTTGACCAACAGGACTCTCACCTACACACATACAAAAGGCTTTAGCTGGTGCTTCGGAAGTGAGACAAGGCAAACTGGAGAACTCTCTCACTCACCTCTGAGCTAGATGACCTCACACCTACTGAACACTCTGCCTTTCTTTTGTTGTTCCTCTCTGCGTGGAACGCTCTTCCCACTCTGTGCAGCCTGGACAGTTCCCTGTCTAAACGGTTGGGAGGTCTCTGTGCTGGCTTTCCTGGTGTTACCCACCCTGGCACCCAACCTATCCACAGGTACCTGGCCACCTCCCTGCCCTCTCCTGTTGCTTTCACAATGTTTTGTCCGCTGAGAAAATATTTACCTTGCATTTGAGAAAAGGTCATTGACTGGTGGTTTAAACCACACCCCTGAGACAACAGGAATGGAAGTCAGGCTCTCAAAGAGAAAATCAGCCTGAAGTCTTTTTTCTCCTCCCTTGCTTCCTCCCACATGCCATTCAGATGGCCTGAAAAGGCTGTCAGTGACTCCATGCCGAAAGAAAGGAGGATGTATTTCATGTCTCTCATGAAATCCACCTCCATTGGTCCCTTGTTCAGCAGGAAGCCGGGCTTGCCCTAATTAAAACCAAGGTGGGTAACAAAACAGAAACATTCATTTCCTGTAGCACCACGGGGCTGGCAGGAGCAGTTCCCTGTCCTCAGCATTGTTTCTGAGTACAGTCCTCCAAGTAAACACATCAACTGGAGCAGGAACCAGTTGCATTTTACTCTCTTTGCCTTTGAAATACATTTTGTCAGGTGTGCTCCTTCTCCCCAGCTGTCGAAGCAGAGACACAAGAGCACATCAGCTGCACCACAGTGCTGCAGCCCAGCAGGACGTGAGGGACATGAAACAAATTTGGCAGCACAACACCCAGTCAAAGGAAGCAATGCACTTTCCTGTGTACAACACAGTGGTTTGTATGAATGTCAAGTTCACTTTTTACCAGGAACTTAGAGGTTCCTATGTGGTTTATGTACACAAAGAACAGAAGGGCATAAACACTTTATAATTTCAATGAAAAAATCTCCCAGTCAAACGAAAGGAAAAATAAAATTAACAAACAATATAATTACAATACCAGAGTAAACATCTGTCTGTTCAAAATAACCCCCAGTACAGTGACCAGCCACACAGAAAACCTCTGTCCTGCAAATGAAACCACTTGAGTAACACCAAGCCTAATTCAAAGGCCATTAAACAGGATGTGAACCTGGATGTTGGTTTCAGTAGCTTTGGACCAATCCACTCGAGCTCATGAAAAGTTTCACCATTCCTTTCCTTGCATCTGTCCATTAAGAGCAGCAACAGCTGTTTAACATGGAGCAGTGGTTGGAAAGAGCAAACATATCAGGGAGGAAGGTAACTGAAAGAATATATGCTTGTGGAAAGGATTAGGAGGAGAGAAGTGGAATTTTAACAAGGATGAAGATTCCTGTTATATAGATCCTTCCTGTCTTAAAATAACTTAGCTCCTATGTTGTAACGGCACAGATTCAGCTTGTGCAGCTCTTCCTGCCTCAGATCCAAAAGATGAGGTTTCACAAGATGCTTGGTTCAAACTGAGACCTCATTTCACTTCACTCTGGATCCTGTCTCCTGCTCCCCAAAGCAGAGCCTCCCTCTTCCCCTGGGCCAGCTCCAACATTGCTCTAATCCTCTGGGGAACTGCTCCACCTCAAAGAGACAGCAGCAAATAGGCTGTCAGGGAAAGAAGTTGCAGTTTGTGGCTGAGTGTGAGCAAAGCAACTTCTCAGACCGGTAGGTGAGTAAACAACTTGTTTGCTTTTTGCAAGGTAAAGCAGAGGTCTGCAGAAAGCACCAAACTTCTTTCATTCACCTCTGGAATCATCCATCCTCCCTCCTGCTCCCAGAGGGTTTTGCATAGGCACACACTTAAGGAAGGGATATTTTAGATTACAGTCTGCACTTCAAACACAAGCAGAAAAATTGTAGCTGTCTTAGGACTTCCAATCATTTTGGCACCTTCATGATCACCCAACATGACATTTCAAGCAGGTCATATTCCCTGCCCAGTGCCCATCAGTTCCTCTCTCCTTCCAAGAGGCTCCCAGTCACCAATTCCTTTCTGTAGAGCATCTACCAGCACCTCAGGGGGACCACACCACTGCCTGGCAAGGCTCCCACCATGTTTTGTTTGCAGGCAGCTCAGTAGTACAGGAGAAGGAAGAAAAGGTGGGGCCACTTTATCCCTCGGCCTGCAAGACAAAATGGTCAGGGAGTGCAGAGAAAGGGCAGATGGGGAAGTTGCCGTAATTAAAAAACCGAGAAAAGAGAGTTGCCACTACAATAATTTATTGCAAGGTAGAGCCCCCTTAGACAGTTGTCTCTGGGCAATAAAAGCACAGGAAAGGAAGTACTTGGCCCTTGCTTTGCTTCAGTTCCCTAATCCAGCACAAATGCATTTGGGGATTTATGGGTTTTTGGAAGCTTCCAGCAAAGCTCAGGGCCTGTTCCTTGATTATTGTTTTCCCATCTGTTTCTCTTCATTTTATTCCATCACAGAGGCCCCATCGTGGGACACAAGAATGTGACCGGAACAATAGGCAGAACTTGCAGCCTCCAGGACTGCAGTGAGGGCAGAGCCGCCATGGCAGGATGGGAGCCAGCAGCTTCTATATTTAGCCCTTTCTTGCTCATTCCAGATCACATTCTAACCACGGACCCAAGAAGTCAGGAGGCTTTCACCAGACCACTGTCCCCAAGCACTGCACATCCAGTAGGGCCTCCTGAACTTAAACCATTCATTTCCCTTCTAATAAATGCCAACAGGAAGGCTTCCTGCTCCCCTGCTCCTTTCCAGATCCCTACTTTGACAGGCTTATTTTCTTCATATAAGCAAGCTAAACAAAACCATCTTCTCCTCTGCAAGGCTGGCGGCCTTGGAGCAGCCCCAGGACTGCAGAGCTTGGACAGCATGGCACTGCCCATCAGAGCAGGGCCCTGGGAAGAGGCAGAAATGGGTGAGCTCTTTTTCCCCCAGGTCTGAGCCTGTGTTAAACTCACCTATCCACAGAGACTTGCCCAAGCCCACACCCCAACACCTGATGGCAGGGCAGGTGGGGGGCACCAGGTCTGAGCACCCATCTGGCCTCAATCACAGCCACAGCACATGCATACACCTCTCAGAGTCAGATGAGAGGGGCCTGCTGAGCAAAACCTCAGTATTATTGCAAAGTCAGCCCCTTCCTGTCCCAAGGCACCTCTCCATCCCTTTGAGGGCCCTGCAGAAAGCCCAGCTGACTGTGACACTGACCACAATACCATTTAGCACTTACCTGAATTATATCATCTAGTGAGGGGATCCCACAGAGTGAGAGGAAAACCTGTCATGTTTCCAGGAACACTTACCTAAAAGCTGTGTCACTTGAAAAAAAGCTTGGCTACAGACAAGTTCTTTTCCTGCTACTTTCACAAGGGTTGTAGGTTGGGACAACTCTGCACCTTGTTTCTCCAGTCCTACCAGAGTTCTATCAAAGGCTGCTGGTGCCCCAGTGAGAGGCTTGAGCACAGAGGTGGCCTCCTGGGAACCTTGCTGCCATCCATATTACTCCTCCTGTTTACCAGTGTGTTTTCACACCCTGCCTTTTCTCCTGTTGGCATTCCTACCATTACCAGTGCCTTCTAAAAGCACTGTAAGAGGTTGTATCAAGAAGAGAAGGCTGAAGCTGGATGGGATGCAAGAACAGAGTTGGTTTTCATTTTAATGTCTGCCCCTGGAAAATTGTGGCACCTAGCAGTGCCCAAGCACAGATGGAGAAATTACATCTTCTGGTCATATCACAAACCACACCACTAATTTACTTTGTAGCCTCAAACTCGTGGCAGGTTAAATTTCCCTACCTGAGGTATTTGTTTCTGAGGGCTGCTCTGAAGTAGAGGCGTCCAATGGGTGTTTGGAGAGGCCTGGACAAAAACAGCACAGTTAGGAGGCTGAGCAGTCTGTCTTTCTGCAGCTTAGGATCCACTGAACACCTTTGCACTGCCAGCACTGGCATGTCAGCTGCCTTCAACTACCACACAAATCCCTTCTCCTTTACTTGTTTTATATTCTGGAGCCTGGCTTCCCTCTGCTCGTGTGAGGAGGCAGTTCCCAGTCACCTCTCTGAACAACTACCACGTGCCAGCAGGCTGTAAATGAGCCCTGTGTGCCCAGCCAGTCTGAAGAGAGCACTTTCCATCTGGCATTCCTGCAGGTCTTGAGAGGGGAGTTATTTGTCCAAGGTAGACAAGAGAAAGGAACTGGAGTTTCCAGTGGAAGAAGCTGACAGAGAGAAGCACCAGCAGCACTCGAGGCTTTGTTTGGCCCACAAAAGCACTGAATAAAAAAAAAAACATGCTGCTCCATTTTACAGCCAAAACTCTCCCTTACATCTTCCCCTTCCCTCTCAGATGTACCTCCCTAGAATACATGAAATGAAGCTCAGATCATTTGGAAGCTTTAGCTTTTAACCACAAAGGCTGTGAGTTTTTACCACCTCAAAACCAGAGCTGTGCCCAGGCAGAGGGCCTTAAGAGTGAGAAAGGCTACTGCCATGGAGAGAACAGGTCCAGCAAAGGAGAGACCTGAGGTACACACAGGTAACAGAGAGTTTCCAGGAGATCACACAGCAGTTCAGCGTAGGACTGGAAAATGACAGAAAACTTTGATAAATCCTACACCACAAGGATGCTTTTCCAGAATATCAAACATTGAACTTACACCACCTTTCTCAGAGCAGGGGCTGTGCACAACTCATTAACTGGATCCAGACCATTTTTACATGCTTCCTTCCCTATGTGACTGTAACACCCTGAAGTGTTGCCCTGCATTTAGAACAGTCCTTTACCAGTCTCATATCAACTTTTAATTCTCAGAGTTCTTCCTCTCTCCTCATCCTGTCTATTTGGAAGAAATAGGAATGACAAAATTGTTTTCCTTGAAGTCAGATGTAGTGTATCTCCCTGCAGACACGAGCATATACCTCCTTTCAGGGAGCCACAGAACAATTGTGATCCTTTCTGGACACCAAGGAGAGAGTCTGGGTCCTCAGCCCTGCTGTTTCACCAGCCTCAGACACCCCAAGGAAATCACCTATTTCCCAAACGCACAGCTGGGTAGCAAGGCCCAGTGGCACAGCCACTTTCCATATGGATGGGAGGCACAAGAGGATAAAGACAAGGATGCAGCAGGGCAGGAGGCGGCTTAGCAGAGCCTCACAGAGCACAGAGAATAACAAGTAAATGTATAATACCAGAAGCTTTAACAGAGCAGATAAGTGCAATCAATGCATATGCACAAACATTTGGGGTCAACACTGCAATTCCATCCCCAGCTGAATGATCCACTGGGTACACATGTTCAAACGTGCACAACACTCAGTGCTCAGCTAAAACTCTGTTCCCATAAAGCCACACAGACTCCCTTGGGCAGAGGCCAAGCAGTTAAATAAAAAAGTCTATCCAAAGTGAGAACTCTTCAGAGACATTCCAGCATCTGGAAAGAGGAGGGGGTCTTACTCTGAGAACTCTTGGAGAGCCCGACCTTCTGTGGTTAAATACGTGCCTCATCCAGAGTTAATTCCTGGGGAAGAGCATCTCATCATTCCCACTGCCTTGTGCAGCAGGACCTGCAGTGAGCAAATGGGCCTGATTCTGCTGCTCTTTCCGGACAAGAGCATACAGCCAGAGCCCAAGATGGGATGGCAGCTGGCCGTTCAGTATTCGCTTTTTAGTGAAGCCAGACTCACAGTATTGCTGGTGACAAACAAAAGCCATTGCTTGTCAGAGTGGGGTTCTTCACTTCCTTTTAATATATCCCCAGACATGGCATGTAAATAAAGCTGCAGTCAGCTTCCTCCACACACTGGAGCACTGAAGATTGTACAGAGCATCAGGAGGGAGCACAGTCAAGGCTGAGGGCACTACCTCCTTCCACCATTCCCTGAAGGGAATGGGCACTCCCAACAGCAGGAAAAAAAAACAGAGCAAAAAAGATTATGGGACCCTGCTCTCAACAGGCCTTTGATATGTGAGCTGGTCTTGGACAGCAGTGGTCAGAAGAAATTAAGTTGGATGTAGGACTTGGCTCCCTTCAGACACCTGCCCCAGGAGGCTGTGTCCTGGTAAAGAATAGCAGTGGAGATGGCTGTATAAAGGGTCTGTATTTCATAGTCACACGAGGTCTTTCTCCTGGTGGGCTTCCAAGAGCTCAGCTAGGCAGAGGGACTACCCATACACATGCAATTGCAAGACAGTGACCTTGGAGAGATACAGCCCAGGAGAAATTAACACATTCACTGGGAGCTCTTATCCCATTCCCTTCCTGCCAAGGGACACAGGCAACATGGAGGAGTACAGAAAGTGTCACTTGGCAGAACTCAACCAACATCAGAGCTCTGAGCCCTATTCTTTCACTCAAGGCCGGCCTGAGCAAGTTTTGGTACCCTCAATCCCTCTTCACCATGGCAAACCAGAAGGAAAACCATCTTTTTATAGGTGAGAGAAAAGGCCAAACCCCACTGCCTTAAAGTTGCACATCATCACTCAGCATCCCTCAAGAGGGGCCCCAGAGGCAGCTCAGCCTAAGGAGGCACCATCCCAGTAGAAAGTTCTAGGGAGAGGTTGAGAAAAGACAACAGGGCACAGCTGTCATCCCTGTAGGACAGCATACAGCTAGACACAGGCAGCCAACGCACCAAGTGTTATTCAGTATGACCAAGAAAAGCTCTTTCCAACCTCTGCCACACAGCTGCTCATCTGTATTCCAGCCCTTGGACCCTGAAAACCCTTCTGGCTGAAAGAAATGGGGGACATTATTTCATCTGCTCCCTTTCACTCTCCTGTTCCAACATCCTTAGCCCACTCATCCCCACTTGCCAGAAAGCTGTTAGTCTCCTTCACACGGTCACCTCCCTGCAAAAGATGAACCTCTCATCTGGACACCAAGTTTCCTGAATGTTATCTGACCAGGATGGGGAAGGAGGAAAGAAAGGTCTTCCTCCAGAACTCAGAGATGGAATTGGTTGAAACAGCTCCAATCAATTGAGCTGCAGTATCTGAGATGGTATTTTGATTCCAGCGCTACAGCAAGAGACAGCACAAGGCCATGCAAGGGCAGATTACATGATCCCTCAAAGCCGCCTTTCACTGCAGCACAACATGTCCTCTGTGCTGTCAGAGGGCTTTTTTGGACTGAATGAAATAACACTCCACAGCTCTTGATTCCTACCTCAGGGCACCAACAGCATCTCTCCTGCCCATCTTTCTCCAGGGAGGAGATTAAATAGCAGAGATGAATCAAAATACAGTCAATCAGGCCAGGCAATCTGCCAAAACAGGAAAAAGGAAGGGAGGGAGCAGAAAAGGTACCTTCATAGTGAAGTGACCTGTTTAAATACTGCTGCTGAACACCAAGCTGCTGGATCTCTCTAAGGCTTCAGGAGACAGGAAGAGAACACAGAAGTGGGAACTTTTTTCCTACCCTGGAGAATGGGGATGAGCACACAACACTTCTCATGCATCAGCTACACTCAAGAAAAGGGGCAGACTCAGCTGGAGGAGCTGAAGACACAGTACAAGGCTAGTCCAGCCTGGGTCTGGCAACTCAGACTGCCATGACCTAGAGAGGAGAATGAGATTAAAATGTGCAGTACTTCAGGAACTAAGGAAAATGCGCCCCCCAGCCCAAGGGATTGCACAGCTCTAAGGGGCTCCAGTAAGTCCCAGCCCACAAGACCCTCTCTGAGTAGAGGTACAAAGGTCGGGGCTCCAGACCTTCTTGGGCCTTGATGGGTATCTGCACACAGGGCATTTCCACTTTCCAGCAGCAGTAACATAGCTGGAGCCAACTCCTTTGGCCACAAAAGTTCAAGCTGCTGGGGTTGGAAGCAAGGGAAGTTGCTTCAGTGGCTCTCTGTATTTTAACCATGTTAGGCCAAAGATAGCTGGAATCCGGAAAAAATTTACATTCTGCTACCATGTCAGAGTCCTGCTCTGAACCAGAGCTCTGCTGTGCCACAGTGCTTTGCACAGACATACAGAGAAGGCTTTCCTCTTCTAACAGCATCTGCCTGCACTGGGCATTTGGGTAACCTGCAAGCCACAGCAATCACTTGGCAGGAAGAAACTGCCAGCACTGCATGAGCAGGCTGCGTCAGAGAGCCCTGCAAAGTCTTGTCAAGAGGGCCTGAAACTCTGACAACCACCACCTCAGAAACCCTGTGCCATCAGGGTGCAAGGCCAGGGAGCACAGGTCAGAGTTCTCAGAAACAGATTGTTCACATATCACCCACATCTTCAAGTCAGGCAGCAGCAGGTAAACCACAGCAGGAGGGGAGCTGGGAAAGCAAAGCAGAGAAGCACCAGAAACTCTGACAGAAGGATAGAAAAACCACACCAAGAATGGAGAAACAAGCTGTGGTCTCTGAAAGACGTACTTGCATTCACACACAGGCACAGTTTCTTGGACTGTTTATCAAGTTCAGGAAGGAAGAGGGATCAGTCTGCCAGAAAGATCAGAGATGCTGGGGCTGTCATATGATGCTCCCTCTAAGAAACAAAACCCACAGAGTGTGCATACACAGACAGAGAGGAAGCTACAAGGAAAGCCTTGAAAACAGCAGAGGAAACCCTAACCCCACCCCAGAAGTTCTACCTTTAACTAACCCTCTTCCCAAAAGCTAAAGAAAAGCACAGCCAAACTTGCATTATTTTTTTGTACTCTCCTGTCCCCTCCTGCCCTTTCAACACAGCAAACAATTGGACAAATAATTTCTCAGCCTGGTTATGCCAAGAACAGGAGGCTCTGCCCAGTCCCAAGTCGCTGCTAAGGGTGCTCAGCTGCATTTGGAAAAAGCACTTGCTATGCAAGCGCACAGACATGCCAAATAATCCTTCCTTGCTCCCAGAAGCTTTGAGTCCGGCTTGTATAAAAATCAGTAGAGTCAATAAAGCCACTGGCTATGGACCCAGCTAGAAATGAAAGATTTGGCCAGCAAAATGATTGTACCCTGGCTGAGGCAAGAGAGTTTGCCTCCTACCCTCTCAGTAAAGCCCTGTGCAAACTCCTCATACAGCCCTGCTCCATTTACAACCACTGCAGAGCATAGGAAGAAAACCCTCAGTGGGTGAAGAGGACATTGGGCCATGGCTGAGACTTCCATGCTTGCCAACGCAAGGACACCGAGGCAGGGGGGCCAGAGTGGGAAACGCATCACAGGAGCCACGCAGCATCAGATGCTCTCCTGCTCCGGTTTTCAACCACTCACACATGAAGCCCAGATGGTTTCCAGAGTGAGAGAGAAGGGTGTGCTGCTTACACAAGCAATGCCATATTTCAGTAAATATCATATGCCATCCAGACATTCTGGACTGGATCCAATTTCCATTAGGCTTTGCTCAACTGGGGACCTGGCTCATCCAGCAGACAGCAAACTCCATTTGTTCTAATGCACGTCTAAGGCAGATCTGTCTCAGGCAGACACACATTTTTACCAGATGATCTTTGTTACACCTGGCATGAAGAGAGGATTTCCAATGTTCAGTCAATCAACCTCTGCTTCCAGCCTCAGCACAGACAGAAGTGAGTTAACTCTTCCTCACCAGCTTGGTGTAGGAATGTGCAGGCTGCAGCCACCTGCACCTCCCACTTGCCTCTCTGGGGATCCTGAGTCTCTCAGGTTCCTTTGGATGCTTCACCTCAGTGTGCCCTGGGTACCTGCAATGTTAGGAAATACCTACTCTATTTGCTTGTTAACTATCACAAAAGACACAATACAGTCGGCAGTGCCTGGAGATGAGGTTGAAAGTCTCTTTGTCATGTCAGACAGAAAAGAATATTTTGAGTTCTTTCCTTAGGCCCTTTTCAAACTATAATTATTAAACTTGTCTCCAAACTACTGGGGAAAGTAGGAGTATATAGCAAAAGTAGGAAGTATTTCAGCAACCCCCTCTTTAACATGCTAAGTTTAAGGAAATGAGGACATTGTCCAGTGTATGCATAGTCCCAGGCACAGACTTGTCCTTGATACAAACTCCAAACACGATTTTAAAAGATAGTCTCCCTAGTCCTGATTACTGCTTTGCTGCACTAGGGTGATGCAGATCTCTGGGTACAACCTCTAGCAGCCTATCTGGCTTCAGGATCCTCTACTGGCCAAGGGAATGAGGTCTCATGCGAGGCATTCTTGCAAGCACTCACCTTTTCAGGACACAGTACTCCAAGACACACATCCCTCAACCTGCCAATGAGCAAATGTGACCAGGATAGAACAGCAATAGCGGGAATCGACAGGACCAACACGTATTTTCTCTGACCAGAACTTCATTGCCTACTTCTCTTTCAGAAAGCACAGCACATACTCCAGGCAGCTTTAAAAATCAACTTCCCTCTAAAAATCAAGCAGAACTCTTGAACAGCGGAACAAGCTTGGCAGAGGGACTGTAGATGTCTGGCTCACTGGCAACAATGACAAAAGCAGGGCTCTCTTCCTACAGCCCATATGCACGAGACACACCAGAATGGACAGCACCTTTGTAGAAGCCAAACCAGAGACCCGACAGCTTTTTTGGCATTTCTTCTGGACAGTGAAGCCAAAAAACGCACACACTCATGAGCCAGGATGGCGTGGGTTTAATGGGAAAAACAGCAAGCAAGTTTTGTTCCACTGAAGCTCTGAGTTCAGTCAGGGTTTGCCAGCATTAACACACTGGCCATCACACCTGAGCTGCAGTGGCTGCGCAGCCACATCCTCCCTGCACACACCAAGAGCCAAAGCAGGAGGTGGGCATTGATAAAGCCATAGCAAATGGCACTGCTGAAGCTGTTCTTGCCCTCTTAGGGGCAAGAGCCACTCCAGCTCATTTCTTTGTTCTTCTGTGGCTTCCTAGCCCATGGCTGAGAGCCTTTTCTCTCCCCAGGCCTCCCAGACCCTGGGTACTGGATAACCATTTCCTTCTCCCTGGTGTTGGCATCCAAACTCACAAACAAAAGACTATGTGCCATTCAGAGCAAAGCCTCAAATAATCTTTTCTCTCAGGGAGCAATGGATTTTATTTAAAATACCCAAACCAGATATCTAATATATAAAGCAGTTCTCAAAGATAGGAGTCCCAGGCATGTTAGGCTCAGCCCAGGAGCACAGGTGTCTGTGAACCCTGGTTTCAGCTGTTACACTACTGTTAATATAGGATCATCCTTACAACAAAGAGGAGCAAACCAAAAAAGACCTTTTAAACCAGCCCAGCTGGTGACCTATTCCTCAAAAACTCTGACAAGCTGTAACTGTTTTAAAGCACATATACCAGCATGGTGCAGGGCACCTCTCTAGTTACTTCCATGGCTTCCTTAGCACTCAGAAAGATGGTGCTGGCCTTGTTCAGACACTTTGCTAAGTCCTTTTGCAAGCTCTGAGTGTGTGTGTGTGTCTCCCACGACGACTGCTTCTGTGGGACTCATGCTGTAAATCTTGGTATTGCTACAGCAATTTCCCAGTCTAATCACATGCCTTGTTGCATTACCACAGCAGTGATAGCTGGTTGAACCACACACCACATCCTTGCAATTGTTTCTATTACTCACAATTGACTTATTTATTAAATTTGAGCTTGCCAAGCCTTGCCAGGAGATGAGCAAGAACCCTGTCACCCCTCCTTGCTGTTGACCAGAGTGGCAGAAGGCAGGTGAGTAGGCTGTGAGTCTGAGCTGTGAAACAGTCCCAGGAATTTTTTAAGTTCATGCTTTCTCCAGCAGCCAAGCTCCCTTGCATCTACACACCAGGGCTTGAGTCCTGGGAAGCATAATCTTGAATTGCAACAGAAATCAGAAGGGAAAGTAGATGCAAACGAACACAGAATTAATTTGGGATTTTAGACCAGACAAGTATTTCCACAGACTTGCTTGTGGCATGGCACCAGGCGCAATGCCCACACCAACCCTTACTTGCAGATGTACCTAAGGGCCATCCATAACAGCAAAGTGCCTCTGGATGCCAGGAACTCCTCTTGTGGGGGATTTCCTAGGCTTGGAACAAACAGCTTGATTGCTCATGACTGCTTCAGAGGCCCAACCCACCATCTTGTGCCTCACAAACACTCCTCTGACAAAAGACTTTGACTCCTTGCTTTCAAAGGGGAACAAACAGAAGGCAAGTTCAGACAAGGCTCATGGCTGCTTGCCCAGCCAGGCCTCAGCTAGTCCTTCATAGTAAATATTTGTTCTTAATTACACTGCCGTTTGCCCCGGGAGCTTGCCTGCAATCTGTAGGAGGGAGGGGGATTATGTTGTTGATAGGTAAATAATAGCTCTTTCATCCAGAGAACCCAGTGCATTTTCCAGAGATGAAAGCCTCCTGAATACTTTCCCCATAGGTTAGAGTAAGGATTTTAAATCTTTGTCCCACTCAAGGACATGCCAAAAATTCCCACATTTGGTTCAGAGAGAGTGAGCTTGGAGCTCCACTGTGACAGCTCCTCTCCAGCCTTGCTGCGAGCTGCAGTCATGTGGGAGAGGCTCAGCTCTGGCGGCGTGGGTTAGGCAGGGTTTGGTCAGCCACTGGAATGTGACTGGAGGACAGAGTCTGCTGCTGACCAGCAGCACCCAGCACATGCTGCTCTCCATGTTCTGTCATGTCTGCTCATCACCCTGGAGCCAGGAACGAACTCCATCCCTCCTGGTCCCCAGGTCCTGCTTCTGCCCAGCACACAGCCATGCTGCTTCCTGCCCAGCTCCTGTCTGGAGAGCTCCCAAGGAAGGGCGAGGCACTGTCCAAGCACAGAGCAGCCATGTGAAGCAATCCCACAGACAACATGTGGGAAGCAGCCAGTTCTCACTCTCCACAAAAGCCAGCAAGTGTGAGTTTTGATCTTCCGGCACTCAGCTTCCAAAACATCACAATTACAAATATTTATCAGCAGGACTAAGGGAAATGTAAGCGAGACAGCAGACCTCTGCTCTGTCTGAGGAGGAAGTGAGAAGTGACTTCCTCCCACCCACCATGAAAAATCCTCTCTGACCTCTGGGAGGCAAGGAGTGCAAGCATTCCCCCTGTCCCCAAGCCACCAAGCTAATGTCACAGCCAAAGCATTCAGCAGCTCAGAGTCAAACTAACTTCAACCTCACATTACCCATTTCTTCCATAAAAAGGAAAACCAAACAAAAACAGCAACAAGAAAACCGCCACAGGCAATCAAAACTGGTATCTAACCATGCTACAGCTCCTGCATTCCTAATCCCTTCCCAGTTACCAAGCCCAGCACAGAGGATAAATGCCTGTGAACACCAGAAATGAAAGGAGCCTTCAAAGGCTCTGAACTTTTAGGGAAGAGCCAGACACACAGAAGTCTGACACTATAATATTTAAAAATCTAAGATAAACTTCACTACTTTCCTCCCACATCCAGTCCATCATTCATAACAGATTTTTTGCAAGTCCCAGCCAGGCAGGAGCAGTTACAGGGCTGATACTGCACTTTTCATGCTCAGGAAATCAACACAAACCCTGCAGCACCACCTCAGCTCTCTTGCCCTCCTTGTCTTATCATGTACAAGCAGATTTGCCAGGCTCAGATTTGTTTCTCCTTCCAAACATCATCCAGGCCTTTTATTTTTCTTTGCTCTAAATTCTGCTTAAAAGAAAAAAATATTGTCATTCTCTGCTCCCAGCTGTAAAGGGCTAATCTGAAATCTGTTGCCAGCATGCAATAAATATTTGTACAGTTCCATTGTAACTTCATTCATCCATCTATACAGCAAAACTTGAATCATTTAGCATTTTCCCCCTCTTTCCCAAGGGTTTCAAGTTCCTAGACAGAAATTTAATGAAGCCTCTGAACATTCCCAGTCCAATATCCTCTGTTAACACCCCCATATTGAGCTGGAGTTTTTCAGCTTGGCCCATGTATGAAATCATCTGTGATGAGAGCAGCAGAAAAGAGAAAGTTTTGCTCCATGTATACTCCCTTCTACAGGAATACCCCCACAGCTGGGGGACAGCCAGTCCCAGTCCTCACACCTGGACTTTTACACAAGCCCCAACATCATGAGACTACAGACAAGTAGTTCGTTGGATTATGCCCAATAAAGGACAGCACTGGAGCTACGGGACCAGAAAGGTAACCGGTGTCAAGTCTTTCCTCTGGTATGTTGCTGTGTCCTACCCACCGGAATCTCTTTATTACATCCTTTAGATGTTGACTTTGCTTCCTGCCACTAAATTCGTCAGACAGGCTTCCTTGCTATTATGGTAGTTACAAGGTACATGGTCAGAGGCACATTTTATAGTGTGCCTAAACAAGGAGTTAAACCTATAAATCTATGTAGAGAAGCACATTACATTTAGAACAAGAAGTGAGCAAGGAGGGAAGTCTTGAAAAGCCACTTTCAAACAATCCTTGTTTATCCCTGACTGAGGCCAAATCTTTAACAGAAGTCTGCCAACAAGCCCTTAATCACCTGTAGTCCTAAATCAGCTGTAAAAGCAAAAGGCACCTTAAAACCAAAAGCACTGGTAGGTCTGTGTTTCTTGCCAAGAGTCCCACTCCAAAGCTTTCCAAAACTAAATCACCAGCTTACAACCTTGTAAAAGATGAAAAATCTTGCTTTTGGAGTTAATATGTATTGCTGCTTTTGAAAGGGGAGTGGAGGCAGCCAGGGAGCATAAATATGTTTACATACAAAGAGTTGAATTCTAAAGAAAAAATTCCAACAAAACAAATTACTTTCTGTTTCGTGTTTTGGGGTTTTTTCCTTTTCTGATGCAGGACAAACCACCTTTAAATGCTAGCAGCAAGAAGGAAGGGTGTTTGTCCTAACCCTGCTCTCTAACATAGATACAGAGTACTGCTGGGGAAGCAGAGAACAGGGTTGAGCAGATTTGTCATTAAAACCTGTAAGCCTGAAAAGAACTATCAGGCAACAACAGCTATTGGTGCCTGCTGGAGTGAACTCACCCTGAGACCAAAGCAAATAGCCCAGGCTCTTGATCCTTACAAGTCCCTTGAAATAATGAGAGGAAGGATGCACATATATTTAAGTTATTTCATTCAGAGTCTAGGTGCACACCCCCTTACCTTCAGCCATACAGGGCAATAAATAAATAAATATTCACCAGGGAATTGAGCAGGGCAGGGGAGACCAGAAGAAACACTGCGCATCTGGTGAGTCACACCAAGCCATAACAGAGGATTCATTAACTGGATTCAGGTGATCCTATTAGCTTTGCAATTGCTGCACATCAGGCTGCAGAGTAATTAGGGCTGCAATTCAGAAAGATTTACCAGAACATTTTTTATTAAAACACAGTGGTTGTTAATCAGCCTGACTAAAGCCTTCAGAGCTATTAGCCTGCTGCACAGAAGTCGTAATTACTTCATGCACTGGGGAAGAAGGCATCAAAGAAATTGCCTGGGATCATCTGCAGGTTTAGAGGACCAAAGGAAGACTGAGGAATTTAATGGGACATCTCCCTTTGGCATTACCACAGGTTTTTGATCAAGTTTCCAAGTGGAGCATTTGAGAGGCAATCAGAGAATGTGAGAACATCAAGCCTACACAGGAAGGATTTGCCTTTGGAAGGATGCCAAGGCAACACCCAGATGTATTAGTTGACTCAGAGTTAGTGTATAAGACCTAATTGCTGCCTAAAAGTTTAGTGGTCCACCTGAATTACATGATCTCTATCTGCTGAGGATGTTTGGCCACCCTGCAGCTTCTCAGAGAAGCAGGGCCCACGTTTCCTCTTCCGGAGGCAGAGCATTTTTCAGTGCAGAGAGACTCAACCACTCCAGAGAGGGCTAAAGGGCATCTCCTTCCAGAACAGTGAAGCACCAGTGGTGAAGCTCCTGGGTTTCTCAGTGTAGAGCTAGCCATGGAATATCAGGATACATCCAGCTCCAGCCCCTGACCTCACTTCCACCAGGTTAAGGCAGGTTTGATTCAGGTGACAGACAACTGGCCTCAACACTGGCCACGGGACTGAGAAAGAACAAAGCATTTGGGCACCTGCTGCCTTGCCCTGCTCTGCTTCCCAGGCACTGCACACACAGCACTGCATGAGAGCAGGAGGGCAGAGGCACCAACACAGGCCAGAGAAGAAATTATTTCCCTCTCCGCTCTTTCAGACCAGACTTGGTGAGTGTAGCACAGAGCCTCTGCGAGTCAGGCTGACCCTCCTCTGCCACCAGCACTGCACATCCCCTTTCCTAGCCCACTTTGCTCAGAGGTTTACTACACAGAACATCCTTTCCCAGTTTCACCCCCACCACAGCCGCTGGCAGGCACACTCCTGCTGGGAGAGCCAGCAAGCTCCACTGCCCAGCTGATAGACCATGAGACCACACTGTGATAGCTCCTTTGCAGGGAACCCTGCCAGACCCTCCTAAACCAACACCCTCGCCCATATTAAGCAATACAGTTTATCAACAGTCTAAAGGGAAGCTCAGAAAGGAGAACATGATAAAAAAACAAGTGGAAATACGTGTGCACACACAGGCTGTGAGGACACGGAAATAACACTGGGGTACTGACAAGTAGCCAGCCCTGAGCACAGGCTTTGGGACTGGGGGAGATCGACTTGTTAACCAGGCACCTTCAGGAGAGATACTTGGACTTATATGCTCAGCAAAGCCAAGAGTTTGATGGATTCTGCTTTGCCCAAGATTTGTGAATTATTGCCCCAGGGCCCAGCCTGGGCCTGTGCCAGTGGGAATAGCCCAATGGATCTCTGACAGGATCTCCCTCAGAAATGTCCTACTCAGACACACAGCACGGAAAGCATAAAGGAGTTTCTAACCTGCGCAGGCTTTACTTCTGCAGACAACTATTTCATTTTAATAAGTATGCTAAATTAACATGTTTATATCTTACTATTCCAAGGGGAGAAGGTTGGGGAGGTTTTGCTAGCTTGAGCACTTCAAACGTTTTTGCACATCCGCCCTACAGGGAAGCCTGTACAGTGTCCAAACCTGGGGTAGGCTTTGCATCATTAGCCATGTACAACACCTAGCACAAGACTAATGATGTAATGCAAATAATTAAACATAAAATCATGGTTGGCAGTTGATAGAAGAAGGGAGTTGGTTGGAACAGCTCATAGTGACAGTTTGTTCTTCCTTTGCCCTAATTCAAGTTGCAGAGAGGAAAAGTGCTGTCCTGCCTGGCTGTATCCCAGTGCAGCAGAGACAAGGACCCCTTTTAACCTCCGGACCAAAGAAATTCCTTGATGACTGTCTGACCAACTGCAGGGGATAATTGCCTGGTTCTGACCTGCTGACATCCTGCTGGAAGGGGTTAAAAAAAATAAAATAAAAAAGACACTCCAAGGACTTCTCAAGTTTTTTCCAAGTAAAACAATAAAAATAGATCTGATCTTCATAAACCATCAATACTGAGCTTAACTGAATATTTTGCTCCATTGCAGCTGAACACTAAACCTAGGTGTACAACTTGAAGCCAAATGCTCATCAAATGATTGAGCTCCTTTGTCAGTTAACAAATAAGCCACAAACACACTTCAGTTTTGATGACTCTACTCATTGTGTTCAGTTACTCAGTTTAAATATATTTCAGCTAATGGATAATTCACGGATTTTTGGTTGCCCAAATCACATGATGACTTCCCAATATAAGATCACATAAATCACGTATTAAATTTGGAGTCCAAGAGGAGACAGTCTTAAGGGACTTGCTTTTCTACACACTGTTTGTGGGGTACCCAGCGACTGGTTTGAGGGACCCTTCCATCATCACTTTTTAAAATCTAAGACAGAATTCTCTTTTATTTTAAAATTGAAAGCTGTGCAAAGGTTTTCAAATTACAGACTCATTCCAGTGACACTGCTGAGAATAAACTATTAACATTCCCATGAAACTCTTAAAGTGGTGCCTACACAGCCAGAAGACCTCTGAGCTGGTTTGCTTTGAATCCTCCTGAGTTGGTTTTTTTTGGTTTTTTTTCCCTGAAGGCTTCATTGAGATTTACTGGACATAAATAAATAAGTTAAACATTTCCTTTTCTAGAACATCACATCAATTGATAGTTGACTCACAGACCTTCCAGGCCTAGGTGGTTTTGCACTCTTAAGGGACTATGTCTCCAAAATTAAGCTGTTTTTGGTATGTTCTCCTGTTTATGCTTTCATCGTTTTGCAGTTGTAGTTTGCTTTTTTTGTTTCCATACACAGCAAGAGCAATTTCAATTAACCTATTACAGATTCCTGTAAATTTTCTCTACTTGGGGAAGGTAAACAGGTTTATGGAGCAGAGGAAGAAAAAAAACCCAACAGAATAAGGGTTATAAAGATGAAAAGTAAACAGGCTAAGCAGCTTCTTAAAAATCCTTTGCACAGAAGACACTTGTCTTTCAGCAGATACAGGGGAAGCAGTGACATAAAAAAGCAAAGGGGGGTATACTGAGACCCAACAGCAACTCAAGACTTTGTGAAAAGCCATTGGCATTTATCAGAAAGGCACGCCAACAGCAGAACCACCCATTCCTCTCCATCTATGTCTGCAGGAAACATGATAAAAACTCTTCACCAAAATATAAATAAGGAGTCAGGGCTTGCCAGATTGTTATTTTTTCCCAACAGCTGTGCCACAGCGGTGCTGCCCGGGCTCATGTCATTGCTGACTGGGGCACTAGAGATAGTGGAGGGCAAAGATGGTGCCCACCCTAAACTGGCTCTCACTGCTTGCTCTGGAGCTACACACCTGAAGTCTTGCTTAGAGTCAGGAAGGAGGAAGGCAGACTGGAGGCAGGCTGTGCTCTCCATTCAAAGCTTTGCTCTGCTCACCTCATCTGAATGCAAGCAACTGAAAGTGGTTCTCTGCTTTTTGGTGCTGCTTGTTGATCTGTATTCTTGTCCACAGTCTCTGGCAATGGAGCACACAGCAAAACTCCCCACTTTTCCCACTCTGCTCTTCCAAACAGCAGTTCACCCCAGCCCCAACACTGGGTGCTCAGCCAGGAAAGGCCTCCACTTTGAAGAAACTGATTACTTCTACCAAAGCTGCCTTACTAGCAAGTTTAGTGAATGAAGAATGCCCTAAGGAGAAAGGAGACAAGTGAGAGTTTGGCACAGCGCATCCACCCCACCCTGCTCACTGAGCACCTGTCCCTCCCAGTCCTGTGAAGAGCATTTGCCAGGGCTGCCCCAGATCTGGACCTGGAAGTCAGCCTGTCCTCAAACCCCACCCTAAGGTCCTCCTGTGTGCTCCCCACCTCCCTCTGGCCAAGCCGCCTCTTCTCCAGGGCTTTCCACAGAGCAGGATGCTGCTGTCTGCATTTCTCCAGGGAACACCTTTCCAGGCGAGGATGAGGATTCCAGCAGCTGCGTACTCTGGCCTGACACCTTACTCCTATGCTCAGAGGAGGCCTTGAAGAAGAAGGCTGACCATAAGGGCATGGTTTGTTAAAAGCTTGGAGCTCAATCTTTCTGCTGGTGGCTTGGTCCAGAGTCTGTTCACAGCCAGTGCAGGGCATCCCTTTCCATCTGTCCCCTGCCTGGCTGAGCACCCTGTAGCTGGTATGTTCCTTCCATAGCCAGCAGCACAGGGACTCCCCTTCCTGCAGCAGACCAGATCCCAACAGCACACACTAAACAAGAATTCCTGAATCTTCTTCCTCCAGCAAGCCACAACTCTTGCTCCTGTTCTTCCACCTTCCTGAAATCTCGTGCCAGGCCAGGTGACTGAGGGCTCTGCAGGAATGTTGATCCCTTCAGCCTCACAGCTCCTCACTGCAAGCTGTCACCTGTAAGGGGAGAAATACCACACAGCAGCACCTGGTCAGCAAAGCATCAACATTCCAACAACCACGCTGCAGAAGGACTGAGGGAGAAAACCAATGGCAAGGGTAGGCTTTGAGCTGTGAGAAGGAGTGAAGCGCCTGACAAGGACTGACAGCAAGAAGCGGTGAACTCAGTGACCAGGCACAGCATTTCAGCAGTGACCATGTAGAGCCACAGACTGTGTTTCCATGACTGGTGACCAGGCAGTATTAAAGCACCATTTATATAATTACAAGGTTAATAGATGTTACAAGCATGTCACCAGATGTCGTGACTTGCTGGAAGCACATCCCAGAAGATAGCAGAAGTAATTATACTCTGCTCACTATCCAGCTGTACCAACCACCTGTAGGCACTACTTAGCACCCCTTTATGAAAAGAAACTTAGCACAAAGATGATCTGCTGTGCCCGCATCACTGTGTATATCCTCTGAGTCAGCCCTACTCCCTGACAGTTTTTCTTAAACATAGCCCAAAAAAGAAAACCAAAACAGCCATCAAACTGTGCACTCTCCGTAATGAAGTAGAACCCTTGGGTGACATAACCTGCCATGGTGGAGAGAAAACAACAGAGCCAGCCACCTGGGGAAGGACTGGGATTTCACATGGCAGAACATAGTTGTTCTACTGACTTTGAGGCAAAAATCAATTATCCTGGGAGGGCCAGAAACAATAGGAAGTAGGAAATTAAGATACATATGGCATATAAATAGCTAAAAAGCCTCGTCCTTACTCATAGAGGAAGTATAGTACAGGGAACTACTGTATCACTTGTCTTAGACCAAGCTTTGCGAGATGTCCTGTACAAGCTGGACTACCCAAAAGGGACTAGAAGTTTCTAGGAATCAGCAGGGGTTTGTACATCACTGTAGCTTCACAAACCTGGTCCAAGGCAAGGCCTGTAAAGCTTCTGAGGGAAGAAGCAGTGATCAGCAACACATGAAACACCATCACCACACACCTGTGAGCAGGACACAGAGGGTGAATAGCCAAACGAGCCCAAACCCGCAAGGGCATGACGGCATTTTTCAGGAACTTGCAACACCACCTTCAGGGTGGGGATGAGCAACCAGTGTCCACACCTTGCTGCATGGTAGTAATTCACATGGGATCATGCTGGAACACCTGCTGTACACAAATCTGCAGTTAGGGACCCTCACACCTCCCACAGAGGCAATTCACTTCTCACAGACAGGCAGCGGCTCTCATCGTACTTGTGAACAAAACATACAGAGGCATCACAGGCTCTGTGCATGCTGCCGGGATGGGGACAGGACAGGCAGCAGGCAGCCCTTCAGTTTAACAGGTTGTCTGAAAAGGTTCATAAAAGCAACTGTCTGTAGAGAACTCCCCACTACAAACAGCTTCAGCACACTCCACCCAGCCCACATGAAAGGTGAGCGTGAGGGACAGGCCATGCCTCTGACTGGTCAAGGCTCCAACCATGGGTCCAGGTAGGGGAAAGAAACACCCCACCCCAATAACCCACTTACACCAGAAGAAACAGTCTGTGGGTTTCCGCATCTTCAGCAATGCCATGCAACTTTAAATATCCAGTGGGTATATTAGCATGTCTGCTTCAGGAAGAAAATCACACAACCCTTTTCTTCTCATTATTCATTCAAATAAAACCTGGGAAATTAAACACTCCATCCATGCACTGGAGATTGAATCAGTACACAAATGACAAAAAATTGCTTTTAAAAACTCCTTTCCCTGTTTTTTTTCTCAGGTTACTCCTCCTCTGGTAACACAAAGCAGAATCTGTCTCTTCCTCTCTGCTGACGCTGACATCAAACAGCAACTTCACCACATCATAAGTTACAATTCAGGCTACTCCTGGAAAAAGATGTTCCTTTCCTAATTAAATGCTAAAGCTCTCCTGGCATTTCTTTTCCTATTGTCTGTATCCAACCCTGTATTTATAAGATTAACCTCAAATTAGGACAGTTTCCTCATTCTTTCTTCACTCTTACTACAGCCTGGCTCCTGGGAATCTGATCCTATCTTCCACAGAGGCTCCTCCCTGTTGATAGGAAATATCTGGTGTATGTGGGCAGGAAGCCCCAACAGAGGATAATGAGGATTAAGAGAGAGCCCTTGTTAGGGCTTATCACCACAGCAGATCAGGAGACTCAGTGGGCCATTTGATCAACAGGAACATTAGGAACTGTCTCACTCTCCCACACAGTGTCTTGCCCCATGGTGGTGTGTGTTAAAGTAGCACACCAGGGCTTTGAGGGCAGGATGAGTCAGCCTGTCCCATCCAGCTACTTCCGCATCATCCAGTTCTTTAGCAGAAGCCCAGTACTTATGGAGTGATGGGAGAGGACAGGTTAAAAAAAGCAAATCCTTTTGGAGTTGGTTTCCTGCCCAAACGTTCCTCAGAGGACACAAGAGGCAGATCTGCTGATCCAGGCAATGGCTTTCCATCGCCTAAGGATTCTGTCCATTTCAGAGTGACTGGTGCTGGTGAAGAACAAGATGATTCTGTTGGCACAAAGACCTTCTCATTGCTTGGGCTGTCTGTCTGCAACGTCCATTTGATATCAGATGTACAACAGCCTCAGGAGCCTTCTCCTCCAGTCACGCACTTCAGCAGCGCTACAGAGAGAGCACAGTATGTGCAAGCTCCGCAAAAGCTCTTCACACACACACAGTCACAGAGTGCCACACAGATTATTCTAGGACAGCAATTTTCTTGAAAAGCAGAGGGATCACAGCCGCTAACTATCATTGGATCAAGCTTCATCCTGCCCTGTTGTCCTGTTTTCTTCGGTACTTAACAGCAGGACCCAGGAAGAGTGTAAGAACAGGCCATGCAGCTATGCAGCATGTAACTATGTTGCATTACTAATGATGGCCCATGCTCTGGCCCTTTGCAGATGTGGGATTTTCTCAACAAGATCCTGTGTATTGAGATTGAAAAGCACTCAATGGATTTTCCTTGCATTAGTTATTCTAATACACTCCAAACCCCCAAACACTTTTGCTCACCATAGATTCATACAATGCATTTATGCAGTTTGTTCTTAGCTCTTTTTCAAGAGGCTGACTGGGTTTTTTTCAACCACACTCAGAATCAAGCCTCGCTCCCACAGCACAGCTCATTACACTTCTGAGATATCGCTCTCTTGTGATGCTACCCCATTCTGAGATGGATTGCTTTGCTTTTCTCAGCATCATATGCTACAACCCCACCACTCCATATTGCAAGGACTTCCTAAAACTATTCAGTGCAGCTTTTGGATTTTGCTACTCAGAATAGTCAGCAGAAAACTTCACCTGCCACTTATTCCTCCTTTTCATTAACAGACACATTCAACAGTTCTGGGTCCTCACAGGACCTTGTTGTGTCTGACTGATGCCAATCCTCTACTAGGAAAGCTGGCCCCTCACTTCTCTGCCTTTATCTCTCGTCTTTTGGCTTATTATTTACTCAATAGAGACCCCTTGATGAGATGTCCCAAAACCCTGAGAGCACAAGACCCCTGGCCATGGTCCAGCCATCCATGGAGTATCTTGAAAAACACCTATTTTCCCATCTGGCCTCTCAGCCCAACTCCAACTTCCAGGCTTCAATAATGTTCTCCAGGAAGGCTCCTAGTTGTGTCAGTGAGGAAAGGAGACCAGCTGCAGCCCAGGCAGAGCACAGTCCTGAACGCCGGGAGCCACACCAGGCAATGGAGCAGCCAGGCAAGGAGGCTGAGCTCCTCTGGCTGGGCATCCTCGCCTCTGCTGAGCTCAGCCTAAGCCAGACCACTGCAAGAAATTTCTGGAGTTCAATTTCTTTCTCCTGGGGGGAGCTTGAACTGGTCCCCACAGAAACACTAGCAGGACTTCCTCCTGCAAAGCCCTGGGGCAGCCACAAAGAGAAGGGTCATTAGTCAGCAACCCAACTTGTTCCCAAAGCCTGGAAAACATCTGGAGAGCGAAAAAAAAAAAAGTGGTTCTTCCTGTTATCCCTTTCACTGGATACTATTCTGTAATCCACAGAGATGAACAAAGCGCAGACTTTTCCTCCCAGTAATAATCTCCCATCCTGCTACCCATCCCCAGCTCCTCCCCAGATTTTCCCTGTGGATTTCAGTCTTCAATTTCCAGCCCACACCATGCTTTTGCAAAGGGCACCTTCAGCCTCCTCCACCCCAGAGCTCCCTGTGTTCCAGCATCCAGAGAATAAACCTCAGGAGAAGCACCTTTCTCTTCTTTCACAGGGAGAGGCTGATTGCTTCAGATAATGGCATCAAGTGAACAAGTCGGACACTGAGCAGCAAGATTAGTTCCCACAAAGACTGGGTAGTAATGAGAGTGATTAAAGACAGGTAATGAGTGGGTGGCACCTGTCAGCTTCATAATGTAGATTATAATTTGTTTATTACTCTTGCTGCTGCTTTCACTGCTGTTGGAATGCAATTAACTAATAGCACCGGCGAGCGCTGCGGAGTACCTGTCATCCCTGACCTACAAGCATCCCTGGGCTGCCACTGCACAAGCAGTAGCACTGGACATGTGGTGGCATCACACAGACAATAGGAAGGATCCCACAGGACAGGGAGAAAAGTTAAGAACCCGATAAACAAACCCAAATGCTTCCCTACAAGGAACAGGGTGACAGAAATTCTGGAGATTCAAGAACCATCATCCAGAGTTTTGTTGACTGGAAACTGTATCTCAAGGAAGGCACTGATTCTGTCTCAGGAGTGCATGCTGGCAAACTGCAAGTTCAAACATGACTGACTTTGTTTTACTAAAAATACCAACATTTGTAAGCCTTGCTTCATGCACCTCTCTCCACTTTTACCAGATTTAAAACTAGCCTGAAAACTTCTTTAAGTTGCCTGAGCAGCTGGCAACATAGCAAAGTAACAACCTGGCTGTTCTGGGCTTTTTCAGATAGAGGGTTTTTTCAGATCAGGCCTTTATTTGAACCCTCATCAGCATGGCGCCCCTCAACACCAGTGCCTTCACCATGTCTTGCTGCAGGACTCGCAGGATGGAGGCAGCCAGGGTGAACTGAGAGCCTCAGCCTCACTAACTTTCAATAACAACTCTCCCTCCCTCCCCAAACCACTTAAATCCTTCCCCTTGCAAAGCAAAACACACTGCAGTGACATAAATAAAAACCAGCGGTGAACTTCAGCACTGAACTGCACTATCGGTGCATGTTTGGGCACAAGCTAATGCCCACTGAAGTCAGCAGAAGTTTGGAAAGACAAAACACCTCCCACACAAAGGAGAGACAGAGGAAGCAGTCAGAGCTGCCAGGCAGATAAGCTGCCTGTCAGAACAGGCTTGGACTGTCCTAGCAGGAAGATGTCCAATGAGAGGGAAAGCTATTTGGGGAATGAATGAATAGTGAAGCTTCTTGTTAAAAAAATAAAAATAAAAAATTAAAATAAAAAACACCACCACAAGACTTTCCCAAACATTTCTCGCTCTCAGCTTTCTGCCAAGAGGATGCAAGGCCAAGACATGCAGGAGCCTGCCTGAACCTCTAGCACAGGATCACTCAAAGATAACAGCTAGAATGGGGGCAGAGGGAAGGTGAAGAATGACAGAGAGGACACAGAGATGGCGCTGACAGCAGAGCTGATCCTTGTTCTGTCAGAAGAGAGGGCAACTTTCTGCAGGCTCAGCACCCTGAATCCCATCAAACGCTCCTCCAGCACCTCACTTTGCAGAGCTCTCAGAGGATCCTGCCTGGACCACTGCTGCTCCAAGCAGTAGGGAATCAGCCACCCAAGGAGAGGAAATGGCAAATTTAGAGTAAGACCCAAACAAATTGCATCACTGGAGCAGGGCTGTAAATCAGGTAGTGAGCACTTCACTGCCAGGATAAATGCATGGGAAAACAATGGGTTCAATTCAGAGACATATTGGCAAAAGGAAGGAGAGTGCTAATCCCTCTAACTGCACCCCTTCACACAAAATTCAATTCAAGATCTCCCATACAGAAAAATGCTGTGCTTTTAGGATGCGATCAAACCTCAGAGCTCAGGTTCCCCTGGCACAGGGCTTTCACTAATGCCGTATCAGTGACCAGGGTCTCACCAATGCACCAGTCTGCTCCCTCTCATTTTTTGCAGGGCTTAACACAACAGTTCACCTCCTGGAAGAAAGCAAGGCAAAACCACAAGTCAAACTGGAGCAGTTCTTTACAAGAAAATGAAAGAAAGGAGAAGAAAATGACAACACAGCTCAGAAATAAAGACTAAATTTCATGAAGACAAAACCCCAAATCACGAAGAATCTGCCCCTGAGGCAGTGATGGGAGATGAGAAGAACAGAATGCCCGATTGCAGAAACTTTCAAAATAAGGCAGTGAAAAACCCAGCAAATGGCTTTACTAAGCCAAATGTTTCTCTAGGGAAAGAAAGTAGGAAAATCTGTCTGGATTCCCCTTTTTCCCTAGACTTGGGTCCCTCACTCGATATTTCTTAGAGCCCTACATGCTCTTGGATCGCTTCTACCACTGAGCAGCACCGAAGTGATATGATACACATATTCCCTCCAAACCAAGCAGGTTTCAATTTCCAACACATCCCAATGTCTCTGAGAGGAATCCTGGGTTTCTTTCTCCTACAGAAGGACCACAGCTTTGCAGGAGCCACTACCACATGAGATCACCTCAACTCCCAACCATTTGAAGAAACAGAAGGCAGTGGAAAACCAGGGAAGGGTGTTGGGAGTTGGGTTTCTTTCTTCTTTACTTATAGAATTTTTTCCCATAAGTTGCTAGGAAACTAACTACTGGGTACTTATGGGTACCTGAGCAACAAAAAACCAAAAGTGGCTAAGGTGGGGAGAGGAGTGTAGCACCTGGCTACATTTTTTTTTTTTTTTTTTTTGTCTTTCGGTGAAACATTCCTAAACTGTGCAAAATATGGAGACGGCAGTTGCTGTGAATATAGAGTTGCAAGCCTTTCCCCCCCCCACTTCCCAAACAGAATTTCCAGTGACATTTTGCAATAAAGGAGTATGCTGAAAACCAGTTGTGCTTCAAGAAGGGNGGGGGGGGGTTTACATTCTCCATTCCAAGGGAAGCTCCGGCCTTCCCTAGCAGACACCTGTCTTTCAAGACAAAAGCAAAATAGGATAATGCAGAACAAGAGCAATTTCAGCAATGAGCACAATCAGTGTGGGAGCCAGCAAAGCACTGGTGGCCTCGCCTTGCACCAGGCGGAGGAGGGGGATCTGCACTGCTCCAGCACCAAGGGGTCCACACAGCCCATGGAGGCTGGGTCCCAGCAGACCAGGGCCAGCCAGCCAGCCCAGGCAGCTTCTGCCGCTGCAGGATTCATTCCCAACCCACAATTAAACCCCAACCCTTGACAGAGCCACCAAAGCTGAACCACAGCTTCCGCCCTCACCCAGCTCCCACCCCAAATCCAGGATGGCGGCACAGCAGAGCAGGGCACCAGGGAGGTGTCAGGGAGGAGCCCAGAGACACCAGAAATTTGCAGTTCCCTCATGAGCAGCTCCCAGTCTCTGAGAGCAGGTGCCACCTCCATCTCAGGCTGAGGGGCTCAGCTGGTTCAGAGCCTTCCTCCTTGGGCTCTTCATCCTCCACAGGATGCAGCCACTGTGATGGCCACAAGCCTTTAACACCTTCCCAGGCCACCAGCTGGGGTCCCCCCAGGTGGTACCTCACATGTCACAGCAGCTGGTGGGGAGGCAGAACCCCAAGTGTTTGCCACTGCCCATACTGGGGGCAGCTGTCCTGAGGCTGGACACTGGTCACTTCTCACCTCATGGCTTCTCCCCTCACATTTTCCCACCTCATGGCTTCCCCCCTGACAGTTTCCCACCAATTTGTGGCAATTCTCACCTAGAGGCCACACAAGCAGCTGTGGGACCTGGAGCGCAGCCCCAGAGAACAGTCACCTTTGGTGCTGAGACACGTGCAGCAGCCTGGAGTTGGTGATACAGCAAGAGGCCAGAGGACAAAGCCAGCAGAGAGGGGAACTGCGCAGTTTGAATTAAAGAACTTACAGGAACAGGAGGTGGAGGCTGGATGGGACTCCCAGGAGCTGCTGTCACTGGTGAACAATCCCTCATGCACACTCTCATCACATTTAGCCAGCCCAGCACTGCACAATGAAGAGACAGATTTGAGGAAGCATGGGTGCAAGCGGCACAAAATCCAGAAGAAAGCCCATTTTCACATGCATTCCAAGCAGCCCAGAGCACAGCTATCACAGCCTGTGCCGGTAAATATAGGGATGTGTTTATTAGCTGAACAATTTGTGTGCCTTTGTAACACTGCAAATAGCCTGCTTTCCTCACGTCAAGGATAAGACAAGAATCTAACAGCTCACAAGTAACCTGGTTACCTTGGAAATGTGAGCACCCAAACTCAGATGGTAGCAGGAAGTGTCAGCTTTTCCACGTGCCTCTCTGGGTGTCACAAGAGCAGGCAAGTGCAGAGCTGCAAAGGTTTTCTTGCATCACACTCAGGATATGTTTGATGCTGCACCAAGGGAAGCGTAGGCACAAGTAACCACAAAGATCCTTCCCTGAGCTTGTGCCCTGCTCACAGTGCTCCTGATACTGGACTTGCAGTGGGGAATTGCAGAAGCTTAGCTCTGTGCTTTTGCCATGACTTGAAATGGAGGGAGAAACTTTTTGAAAGCACCTGGGACCTGTGGTCCCTCTAACTGTTCAAATAAGATAAAGTCATCCACTGGGGGAAAAAGTAAGATAAATTCCCATTTGTATTGCTGGAGGGCTTGTGACATCACATGTGAAAACCTAGGGACAGGAGATCTCTCTGCCCAGGCAGATTACCTGGTTTTGTAGAGTAGAACACCACAGAGCATCTTACCAACAGCTCATCTGGAATTAATGGGTTAACCGAGGAGCTTCTCCCTGCTTCGTGTGGGAAGCTCTATCTCCTTGCCAAATTCCACTGCTCTGAACATAACCAGCTTTCTCACTCAGCCTGTGCTCCTACGCTCAGCTAGTGCTCGTGCCTGCCTCTGCAAGGGAGTGTAGACAGACCCCACGCTCTCTTTTCCCTCTGTAACTATTTCTCCAGCACTGCCCCTTGCCTGATGTCAGTTCTCCTCACTGAATTACAGGACACCAGGTCTCCAAGGAAATCCCTCCAAGATTTGTAAAACACTGATGGCTGAAGAACAGCCAGGCTGGCTTCTCCTTGCTGTTGAGGCCAGGAAGCTTGGAAAAAGCTCCTGTGTGTCCTGTTTGCAGGTGGCAGGATGATTTTCAGACAAGTCATCCTCCTTCCTTTGGCAACAGGGCATTTGAGTGCCACAGTGCCGGGACACTCACAGCATGACCCAGGATGAGGGATCAGGTCCCCAGAAGCTGTCTGGTGGCTCCCTTCATACCAGCTCTTCCTCCAAGGCCACTGCAAAGAGCAGCTGTGCTGCTGCAGACAGCCACAACTCAGCTACCACACAAATGTGTTTGCAATGCTTACTGCAAATATCCTGTTCTATACCTTACCAGAAAAGCCTGACAGGAAATTAGACGGAAGCAAATACAGCCATACACCTGACAAGCTGTTCAGCAGCCCTTCAGTGCACAGCCAGCCTCCAGCAGTTTCCTATCTTCCTCAAGAGCTACTCTACCATGTAATTACAGGGGAAAACCTAAACGTCTTCCTTCCCCTGCATACCAGGTAGATTTTTGTTTGTTTAGCCACAAATATGCCTCTAAATCGATATATAGATTCCCATCATGGAGTCCAGGAGCAAACAGACTCGTGTGCACACTCCCTTGGCCCCTGCTTCAGCCTCCACTTTCCCTCTGCACCCCTAGCGTGAGCTGCATCTGGCATAAAACTACCTGTCTTTGGTGCTCAGACCCTAGGATTAGAACAAGATGACACACTTACTCTGAGGAACTGAACAATTGAACAGTCATTTAATTTCTTGCCATTCAGGTCAAAACAAGGAATGCTGGGGGGAACCCACTCCTGCCCAGCTGCAGGCAGTCACGGCGAGCCACAGCTCCCTTAGCTGGAGTGCACTCAGATGTTTAGAGCCACGTTTCACCCTAAAGCATCCTCATCAGCCCCTCTAGATTTCCCACAAGCCATCCAAGGAGCACAGGGAGACACAAGGAGCACAGCCCAAGTGTAACACACACAGCATTCCCTTCCCCATGGGATGCAGGAGGGGGCTCTGGCTCTCCAAGAGCCCCAGGATAACCCATCAGGTGGTTGCCCACAAGGCCCTGACTTCTTGCTTTCCTACCAAAATAAAGTCTGCTAACACAACAGTTGTGGGCAAGGCCTTGCCAGGCCTTTGTAGGCCACGCTTAAACAGCGAACAAGTGTCTTTAGATTATCTATTTATTTTCGGCACAGAGCCATGGCTGGGGTCAAAGCCAGTCCCATTCTCAAACTGCTCTTTGTTCTCCAGTTTATCCAATACCCCCTTATCCCTCTCCTTGCCCACCCACCTCCCCCTCTCCATTTTACCACAGGTCTTAAAAATTAAGCTGTGCATGAAACCAAACACCACACTTGAACACGGCCCAGCAAATGCTCTCCATGTTCACAGAAGGATCCTAATCGACCATAAAAAATGGTAAGAGCAGCATGCCCTTATATGGGCTGAGGCTAGACAACCATCTGACACAAACATAATTTTTAAAGAAAAAATAATATTTATTTGCAATATAAACAAAGTCCCAATATTGGATCAGTATATATAGGGTCACTAATTTTCCTTCATAACTCAGCAAGCAGAACCATTCCTCACTTACAAGCTCTCATTTGTACTAATCAGAAGATGCATCTTATTTTTTCCTTTAAAGAATAAAGACTGCTAACAGCACAGGAAGCCTTTACAAACCAGCTTAGCTGTAATGCAATACAGATGCACTGTCAAAAAATCCCTGAAAAAATAAATTCCTCCATGAGGTAAGATGCAATTAGGATATTCTCAATTTTCTCACTCACAACCGTACGCCCATTCTCCCTTCCAATGACCCACGATCCCAACATTGTGGCAAACAAATCCCAACAAACAAACAAAAAACAACCAGAAAAAAAGAAACAGAAGCTCATTCCAACATTCTGATAACATCTTTGACGAAAAAGAACAGTTTCAGGATGTGACACTTCAAACATTCCACCAGATGGAGATTTTTTAAAATTGTTTTTTCTTTTTCTTGAAAAAAGTACAAAAAACTGGATATTTAGAAAAAAATCCGTGGCTTTTTTTTTTTTTTTTTTCACTTACTTGAGAGTTAAAGTGGACAGGGAGGGGGGAGAAAGGAGGGACTACATTGCAGCCAATAAAGAAATCTCCAAATCCGTTCTGCCCTCCTCCCAGAAATTATTACCACTTCCTCCCCTCCCAGCTTGGTAAAAGGAGTTTGCCAAACACTAGCCAGAAATACATACAAGTCTTCTCAGAATAGAAGGCACGGCATAAAGTTATTCAAAAGAGGAAGAAAAAAAATCAGAACCTCTGTTGAAAGCTCCAATCATCTCAGAATTTGCCAGTTAATATATATATTCATATATATATATAT
>WBMY01013880.1:120073-310753 GCA_013397315.1 Donacobius atricapilla
CCACGCCCCGCCACGCCCCGCCACGCCCCGGCCCCTCCGCCACGCCCCGCCACGCCACGCCCCGGCCCCTCCGCCGCGCCGCGGGCTGCGCTGCAATAAAAAGGGCAGAGAGCGAAGTGACCCCGCAGCCCCACGGGCCGGCGGGTGTGAAGGCCCGCGTGGGTTTTGAGTGGGTCGTGCCCAGCCCTGTTTGATCTTTGACAGGAACTCACAGTTCCAAAATGAAATCGACTGAGACTCATTAAGCCTCCACATTTCCTTTCGTTCTCAGAATGAGCTACAACATAGATGTTTTTATCCGTGCATCCTTGTTTATTTTTAGAGTATCTTCCCTGTTGGTTTCCACTACTATAAATACAAACCTTTTGTGCCGCAGCACTAACATTTCAAGACAGGAATGTAACTGGAGGCACCCTTTGGTTTCCTTCCATCTTTTACATTCTTTCTCATGTGACTCAGTCCTCTGGTACCAGAAGTTTTCCATGCCTCACACAAACTGTTCCTGTTACAAAATAGATTTGATCTTTCTCTTTTTAATGAGCAGGATGACATTAAAAATGTGGTTCTGTATGAGCCACATCTACTGCAGTCTATTTTCACCATGCAGGCAGTCAGACATTGGTGAATTGCTCAGAGAAGTTGTGCAATCTCCATCCCTGCTGGTTTTCAAGATCCAACTCAGCGCATCCCCAGGTAACCTGGCCTGACCCCAGGGCTGACCCAGCTTTCAGCCAGAGGTTTGACTGGAGCTCTCCTGTGGTCTCCTCTCACCTAGGTTACCCTACAAGCCCTTGCTCTCCAAATTCTGGTGAGCATGAATGGGAACCAGTCCTTCTCCCCAGTCTGGGACAGATGAGCCATTCCTTTTTTTTCTCCCTAACTTCTCATCTCTTTAACCTCTTAATATAAACTTTGTCAGCACAGGATGTTTGAAGGGAAGAGGCAGGATCTGTTTCACCAGAAGATTCCCAGGCTCAGTGACCTGACTACGTCTCCTCAGTTTTTTTTTTCCAGCTGGCTGAATTTCAAGAGCTGGGCTGTACCTTGGATAACAGGAAAGATATTGCTCTTAAAACATTCCCCCACACGCAAACAAACACATGTGCACACAGACTTAGTTGTAATGTTGTTAAGAACTGTTCAAATGGCATTGTCTCTTGGCAAAATTTCAAATTGATTTGTATTTAAAGTCACTTTTCTTCCAGTCAACATCTGTTATTCTCAAAGCTGAGATCTACTACTGAAACCATTTCAGAGCCGCTGTCTCCTCAGTGGTCTTCTATATACCCTTAACACATTAAATATCCCAAGAGGGCTATATTCCTGTGCCTTTAGTACAAAAGCAGCACTTGGTTGTGCAGGGGTCCCTGCCTCCTTTTAGTTTAATTCCTAAGGCTGGATCCTAATGAAAATACTGACTTAAGACAGCATTTGAACACATGCTTAACACTGAGCACAGCGAGCATCTCATTACAAAACACTCCGTGAGTTCAGCAGGACAGTGCTCTGAACCATTCATGGATTTCATTGGCATCAGCAAAATAAATGTCTTGTTCTACATTACTTTTTTTTTTTGTGACTCAAGTGTGCCCAAGAAAGCAGAACAGCAGAAGCTGTCCACTTCCCCTTGCCCAGTTTATTTTTACCACTGGTTGCTGTGGGAAGCTATTGTGATTCAGTGTGGCAGTAGGAAGTTTCTAACACTGCTCTTTGCAGCAGAGGATGTTGAGGTTCTTATGCAAGCCACAGGCACAGTGAAAATAGCTGACCATTCAGAATGTTTATCAAAGCACCTTCAATTCACAAGGGGAACAGCAGCAGCTTGTGCAAAGAACTAAAATCTGGGTCTAAAGTCCCTGTTGTGCTGAAAACAGCCTAGAAATCGTACGCGGATCCTTTTTGGTGGTGAGAGTGAGGTAGGTGTCGCCGCCAGCGTGTGGTCCTGTGAAACCAGAAGAGAAATGTTTCACCTCCATTCTGCGGTCGCATCAGCAACCACATAAGTTTCGGGACAGGCTCCAGACGCGTCACCTGCGGAGACAAGACCGGATTTCGCCCTGAGAAGGGCCAAAGCAAAAAAAAATGTCACTTAACAGAAGGGTGACATCCTCTGCCTGCCTAGCCAGGACCTGAGGGACCCTGGAAGAGCTTCCCCTGGCTTCTGCCGGCTCCGGGCTCCCGGAGCAGGGGTCACGCTGCCGGGGGCCCGTGGCGGTGCCAGCCCGTCGCCGTGCTGCCCTCTGGAGTCAGGCGCTCCGAAGTGCGCCTCAGCCAAAGGCACCATCCTGCCAGGCTCCGGGAACCGGCATCCCGTCAGAGAGCAAATCCCTGCTCTGCAGAGAGCTGTGGGGGCTCCCCCAGGTTTCCCCACCACCGAGAAGGCACCTCGACCCCGCAAGGTTTTCTGAGACATGGCTTGCAGGCTGGGGCCAGGACATGGTGTGCCAGCACCTCCTTCAGCCCAGCGCGGCTGGCAGGGGCTCAGGGATGTTTGTGGTGTTTGTCTCCCCATGTGCAAGGCTTTGCTGGCAGGCAGAAGATCAACACATGTCCAGGAACGGGCAGCTTCCAGCTCAAGTCCCCAAAGCCCCAAGTGCCTATGACAAGGACTACACGAAGTGATGACCACTCTACATGTGGATTCATAAAATCATAGAATATCCTGAGTTAGAGGGGACCCACAAGGATCATTGAGCCCAGCTTCTAGTTCTGCACTGGACTAGCCCAAGAGTCTCACCACATGCCTGAAAGCATTGTCCAAACCCTTCTTGAACTCCAGCAGGTTTGGTGCCGTGGCCGCTGCCCAGGGGAGCTCGGGGATTGCCATCATCCCCATGCCATAATACCAGGCCTGACCCCAAGTTTCTAATACAGGTTGTGTGTACCTTTCTGTCTGTTTTTCTGCTGTGGAAAGGCTCTCTCCTCCAACAGTCCTACTTGATGCCCAGTGCAATGATCAGGCAACTTCCCCTTTCCCACAGCCCCATCTAGCCGGCTTGGCTTCAGAGTGCTTTTTTCTTCATCTGTCCCCATCTCCCATGATGCTGGTGCAGATGCCAGCTCAGGATCCTCATTTGCATCACCACCTTCTCTCTTTTCCCAGATTCTCTGACTGCAGAGCCCACAGGTCGTTTTGATGTTTTAGAAACAAAGACCATGAGTCATGGCAGAACACAAGTAAGCGCATCATTAGCAGATGTCTGCCCAAACCCACTTCAGGCCCTGGCAGCCCCTGCAGAGGCATCGCTCCCAAGGATGTGACAGGCCCTACTCTAGCCAAGGGGGTGGAGAGATGTGAGTAAAGGGCAGAAGGTGTCACACCCCAAGGGGGTGCATGGTACTACCTACAGCCTAGGTGAGGCAGGGGCTCCTAAGGATTTACAGAGTAAAGTAAATTAGAAGCTGGTCAGAAGTTAATATATATTTTCCTCTTAAAAGTTACCTCTGAAAAGCCTTTTTCTTTTTAACATGCACTTTCTCCACAACACTTCACCCTCAAAGGATTTTTCTTCCAGCCTCTCCCCTAACAAATCTGGGCTGTAGCAGCTAAACCTTCATAGGACTTACCTTCTCACTGCTCATCAGCTGTTTGCTACATCTAATAAGAGATATTAGGTATGATTGGTGGCCCAGATACCAACCCATAAAGCTATTAAATTCCTTCTAGAAGGAGTCTTCCCCTGTCTCAGGTGCCTATGGTCAAATATCCATCTGTACCAACACAGGAAGCACCTTCCTGGCAGCCTATTGCTGGATGGACTGCAGCTCAAAGCAGCAATTTGTGAGCAAGATTTCAGCTGGGAATTTGCTCAGGTAGCCTGGGCCCCCTGGCCAGCTCCTGGTTTGCTCTGTGACATTGAGTGAATTCACAGCTTTGTGTACTTCCTATCTGTAGAATTTGGCTGATACCTCCCATCACCTTTGCAAGCGTTTGGGTGCTAAGGAACCAGGCAGGTGGGCTGGTGTGATGTTAACATCCTCTTGCAGTGCTGAATTTCTAGGACTGAATCACTTTTTTCTATTTTAATATTCTTTAAAAAAAAAAAAACAAAACACAAAACTCTTTTTTAACTTCAGCTTTCCTTCCTAATTATTTAGTGTAGTAGGAGTTACTTTGTCAGAAGAGGGCACTTGTTGATGGTTTACCCCATGTCTCATTAATGCATGTAAGAGGTTAACTCCCGGTAGAGAAACAGATGCATGGTTTTAACAGGGAAAAAAAATTTCCCCGATTTTACTTTCTACTCCTGCACTAATTTGTGACTATTTTTATCAATGTTAACACTGAGCCAGGGTAAAAATACTCCCTCGAAAGTTTAGAATTTACATTTGTCTTCATATATATTCAGCAGAAATCCAGCTCCCCAGCCTCCGCACTGCCTAATCTGGACTCATTAACTTCACCCGCCCCCGAGAAAAATGTCAGATGACTTTGGCCTGGCAAAGCCTTTCACCCACAAACGTTCAGCAGGAGGGTCCAAGTCTCCTGTCTGCAGCAAACAATCCCCGTGGAGCATCAGCTCTGGCACTGCAGGCATCCAGCTCAGCCATGGGAGCGGATTCACCCTTCCTAGCACAGCCCTGCCTCAGGGCAATGTCTCCAGTGTTGGGCTCCATCCCACTAGGATGCTTAGCCCTGGAAGCTTCTTCCACATGGCAAGGCAGATGGATGGAGGCTGGGGAAGAAGCAGCACAAGGAGAAACCTTTGTGGAGCATCTCGTGAAGCACAAGGCAGCCACAAGCACATGTAACTGGCACTGCCAGGTCCTGGGATAGTGCCACTTTTCTTCTATTAAATGGACATAACATTTGACTCTCCGAGATGCCCTTTTGCTGCACAGCTGGAGACTTTCATGTCAGTGTGTCAATGAACTCTGCTCCAAAGACAACCAAATTGTTCTGTGGCAGGTTCCTGCGGAAGAAGCAAACAATCCCCTCCTGTGCAAAAGCCAGAAGGCACATGCACTGTCTGGGCAGCCCAGGGCTGTCACCATCTCACAGTGACCACAGCAGCCCAGAAGGGCTGAGGCTGGAGGTCCCTCTGAGGATTTGTCCAGTCCAGCTCCTGTCTCACAGCATCTCTTAGGGCAAGTATTGCATCTATTATTGGGTATCCCAATATCTCCAGGGATGGAGAGTCCACACCTTCTTCGAGCAAGCTGGTGCAGTATTTGACCATCCTCACAGTGAAAAAAAGTGAACTGATGTGTCCTGTGCTTCAATTTGTTCCTGTTGTCCTCACTGGCCACCCAGGAAAAGTATGGCTCCATGGTCAGCGTTTGAGGAAACTCCAGCATTTTTACGGAAATGGGTGTGTTTTCTATGAAACTCAGAAGAGAAAGGGGGCTCATGTTTAAGCAGGAGTCAAGAGCCCAGAGGCTCCACCAGCAAGGGAGGGCGGCTCCAGTCTAATTAAACTGAGATAACATCCTTGCGCAACATAATTTCCCTTTTTCCCTGCCTCACTTCCTGGGCTCCAGGCTCCTTCCAGAGGAAGAACTGGAGAATATTTAAGTTTCTTTATCTTTGTAGCAATGAGTTTTAAATGAGGAGGTCTGGAAGCTTGTGTCACCACCACCTTTAGAAAATCCTCCCCTGCAGAGGACCAGAGGAGGGGAAATTCCAATGCTCCCTTTGGCATGAGACCCTCCAGAGTCCGTCACTGCAGTGATGGGGTAGGACGGGATATTTATGGGACTTAAGAAACCAATAACTCTCAAGCCTGGTTCAGGCATGTCTTGGACACAGCCTGCACAGCCTGGACTTGAATACAGACCTCCATATCCCATTTATTCTTCCTTTTGTATGCCAGAAAAACCCTTCCTCCTTAGAAAAGAGTCAAGCAAGAGAGGGATTGCCCAAGACACGGAGTGCAGGACCTGCTGTCTTGAGCCCTGGCCCTCGGCTCTGCTCGGCTCCCTGGCCTCCCTGGCTCCACAGATCCGGCACCTCTCCCGCCCCATGCACAGGTCAGTTCCTCGGCAGCCTCTCCAGGCTGCCGGGCTGTTTTCAAGAAGCAATTTCCTGCAGAGGAAGATTTTTCCCCAAGGAGCCTAAGTGGGGAGCTTCCTGGTGCAGGCTTTTCACGGGAAACCATTGTGAAGGCAGCTTCACCACCCACCAGGAAGGGCTGTCACTGAGCAGGCTGCACGCAGCTCTATGTCCCCAGCCCAGGTTCCCAGTGCATGCCCAATGAGTTTTGTAACCCTCACTCATCTCCCCCAAGCTGCTGCTGGGATGGTGACTCGTGGCAGGGGAAGCGGCCGGATGGTGAAGATCTGGACTGGGGTGCAGGCAGTGCAGAGCCTCCCAGGGAAGGCTCTTCATGGCCTGTCCCCCTGGTGGGAGAAGGTGTGGGAGAAGCTGAGAGGAGACGTAAGACTTCACCATACTTTGGCTCACCAGCCTTCGCATTCTCCTTCTTCACAATGCTGCTGGGTCTGAGCAGGGTCACCAACGACCAGGACAGGCTTCTCCCCACACAGAGCTGGCTGGTCTCTGCTCCTCAGCCTGGTTCTGGATTTCTGGGTGCTCCTCTGAAATGCAAACCCTGCCAGGGTTCTCCCCACTGCTGCCTCAGCACCGTGGCAGTGCCCCACAGTCCTGGCTATCAGTGAAACCCCAAAATGCACCAGTTAAACCCCCAGCCAGCACAGACAGTGGGGCAGCATTTGCACTGTGCTGCTGCTTCTCAGCATGGGTGGCTTTAAAGTCAATTATTGTTCATATCCTTTTATTCCAATGAGCTGTGCAGGTCTCCCAGCCAGTGCATGTTCCCTACAATACTGCTTTTCATTCATGCAGCTGTTCTGGTTGGACGGACAGGCAGCCCAGGCTTGTGCCCTGCTTTCAGCTCTCACCACCTGTGCTGTGGCAGCACTGCTCTGCCATGGAGAAGTTCTGCAGGACATCTGTGAAGATGCTCTAGTTCCAGAGGTTTTTTTCTTGCATCAAATTCTCTGGTTTTGCAACCCCTCACTGCACTTAAAATAAAACTGAACAACCTCCAAGAAGTCATTTCCGTGAAGCACTTCAGGAGCAAGGGGCTGGTTCCTCTTTCAGAGCATCAAAAAACAGTATCTATTTTCCTCACAGTGTTCAGCTGAGCCCTGCTCTTTTTTCCCCAAAAGAACTTTGGTTTCCAGGAAACAGGACTTTATTTTGAACACAAAGCATCTCTTTGGCCAGCCTGACACTCTTGGGTACACTCACAACTTTTGAATACATATATATGACCTACAAGAACATGACCCAGTACAGAGGGAACTGAACCAGGTCTCAGGGAAGAATCCTGTCCCTTCCCAACCCACCACTGGCTTAATTGTGTGATGCTGGGCAGGTCCCTTCCCTCTGTCTGTGTCCCGCTTTCCAAGTCTTGAATTGGGGTTTAAGTTTCTTCACACAGCACTTTGCTGGACCTCAGAGTTGGCAAGAAGCATCTGAAACACTCACAAGGTATCAATTCAGTTTCCATGAGTGGCAGCAGTGCTTGGTCAAAAAGGATGAATCAAAATCTCCTTCCTCCTTTTCCCTTTGCCTGCTGGCAAAGCTCTTAATCCAGCCCATGGTGTTGCTGGCTGTGAGAAAGCACCTCTGGCTCATGGTCAGCTTATTATCCACCAGGACCTCCCAGGTCTTTACCTGCAAAGTTGTTTTCCAGCCAGCTGGTCCCAAGTTTGTACTGGGTGAGTGGGGTCATTCCTCCTTGGAGGCAGGACTTCCTATTCCCATTGCTGGACTTCATAAAGCTCCTCTATGCACCTTGAGGTCCTTGTGAATGGCACCTGGGAGCATGCAAAGCCAGGGGAGCATTTAATAGCTCCAGTGATGGATCTTGGAGAAAAGGATGGAACTGGAGACACACATCGCTTCCCTTCTGGCCACTGCTCACAACAGAGGGGTGACACCAGCCTCGGGATACCCAGGTCACAAAGGAAAGGGGATCCTGTGAGCAGCAGGATCTCAGCACACACTGTGCCTGTGTTCCTTCACTCACCATCTGACAAGAGAGGAAGCAGCACTCAGGGAAAGAGGTGACCAGGCAAATTTAAGAAAAGACATCCCAGGGAATGAGTCACTGGCTCTGCGTAAGAAGCCAGACTCTGCTCTGGAGGGAGAAGGACAGCAGGAAAGAGGAATGCTCCCGGGAGATGGCGGCAGGATGATTAAAAGGCTTTTACTTGGACCTTGCATTGGAGACCCCCCCTGCTGTGGCAGCAGAGGTGTGAGAGCAGAGCTCTGGGTGTACCCACAGAGCAGCTGCTGCCCACAGGAACATGGCAGTGGGAGCTAAGCTCCTCAGGGAGGCCGCTCCCAGGAGCAGGGAAAATCACCGACCTAACCCAGGAAAGGCTTGGCTCTGGTGGTGACATTTCTCACGGGAAATGTTATTTCCTTGAAAACCTGGGGTATTCAGGTCAACTAAAAGCTTTTAGCACAGTGGCACCAGACACACTGAGCTGGTTGAGTCAGAAGGTAATTGCCAATACATGTAAGGCAACTTCCGAGGACCAGAGTGCTTCATCACCATGTTTTCCTGGTGACAGCTTCAGTTGTTTTCCTTCCAAGAATCAGCCTTTTGTTTACTCTTTTAGCTTATTTCCTCATGGAAAGCCTTTCATTTACTCCCCAGCATTGCCTGTAGTCTTTAATCAGGTGAAGGAGGTGGAAGAGGAACAGCTCTTCAGCAGTGGGGCCAGTTTGCCAGAAATGGTACTTTTTTAAAAGTTGTTCATAAAGATAACAAGCGATGAAAACGTTGTTTCGAGAGGGGGATCCTCTCTACTTGGAAAACACAAAATACAAGAGCACTGCTGTCTCTTCTACTGGGGCCCTGGTATTTCTGATCTTAGAGCTCCAAGGGAGCTACCCTATGGAGTAGATGCCCCAGAAGAGCAGCCAAGGTGGATGAGTCAATGGGAGAGAACTTGCAGGGGACCCACACCCATCCTAGAGGGGCTGCAATGCCTCAAAGAGAGAAGAAAGTCTGGCTGGAGAAAAAATCTCAGAGCCCAGACGTGTTGGGTGAAAGCTGTTGGAAATGCAAATCATCAATTTAAAGAACTGGGCCAGGAACCAGGGGTGCCAGGCTGAGCAGTTATCTGCTGCATGAGCTGCGAACCTGGCTCGGGATTTCAAAATAAAATTAGACTCGCAGTATATGTCTTTAAATATTTAAATTTTTTTCAGTAATTCATATGGTGACATTTAAACACAGTACACCAAGCAAACGGCTCCCAGTGCTAAAAGGAAATGTTTGCAGGTAATAATATTTAATTTAAAAGGGAACAGCTGATATCAAGGCAGAATCTTAATTCTGAATTCTACCTACATTTTTCTCTCAACCAAATAGGGAAGTATAAATCCCCAGGTCAGTGAATGGTTAAAAATGCAGAGTGGTGTGATTGAAGTGCTGGTCCCAGACACCCCAAAGAGATGGGAATTACATGGCACCCAAATATTTGCAGCATCGGGTCTGCTGTGCAGAGTAGCTTTGTGGGCTCCCAGAGGTGGCGACAAGCAGTTTCATCCTGGGAAAGGACAATCACGGGGCCTTGGTGATGCCAACCCCTCCTGCCACACTCACCTGTCCTCCCACAGCCTTCCTGGGTCCTTTGCTGGGAGTCTGTTCCAGAAACTAAAGGGAAAATCCATCCTGGTGCAAACAAGCAGAACTCAATGAAGTCAGCTCACACACCGGCAGCTTCGCCGCGGTGCTGCCGGCCAATTTGGAGAGCTTAGCTGGGTCTGTTACATCAGTCACACTGGATTTCATAACATCAGACATTTCAATGAGGGTGACTCATTCTCTCTTGAAGTGTATTGTATGTATGAGCAAAGATGATTAACTTTTGCTGAATGGTATGATTTCTGGGATGGGAACTGCTATTAATTAGGAGAGGATCTCAGATGTTCACAAACCCTGTTTTCATGGCCTACTTTGTATATTTTTCTCCATTCTACTTGTTTTTTTAGCTCAGGATAAATATTAAAGTGCTTTTCCCTGCTATCTGGCACTAAAGCAGCCAGATGTCCAGCAAAGGCATTTGACTTTCATAGTCAGGCACAGCCCAGGGCTCAGTTCCTGTGGCCAAGCTTCAGCTACTTGCCCTAAAAAGCTCAGTTTTCACATTAAAAGCAAACAAAGCAAAATAAAGGGAGCTTCCAGCTTGCACAAGTGCAGCAGATAAAGTACCAAGGGAGGTAAAATAAGCACAAGTGGCTCAGAATGTAAAATCCAAAGAATTATCCTTTCTCATCCTTCCCCGAAATTTTCTTTATCCAAAAAAAGTTGCGGGCTTATTTCTAATCTCATGATCCTTGCTGTTGAGGGTTGAGGTTTGGGGGTTAACACCACACAGGATCTTTGGGATGAAGAGTTTGCCAGATTCAAGGGAGAAAAACACCCTCTCAGCTGCACTGGCTGCAAAGCTGGACCATTTACCAGGATAAGGGTCAGGATGTTCAGTGTCTTCAACCACATCTGCAGTAACCAGCACTGTGGTCCTGCAGGAAGTGCCTGGAGAAATTAAGACCAGCCAGCTTGGAAAAGCCAAAGGAGGAAGGGATGGGATGGGATGGGATGGGATGGGAGCTGTCTTTCCCTACCCCAGGCAGTGCTGGGGGGATGCCAAGGAGCAGCCAGGCTGAAGCTGGGGACCTGACAGGTTAGTGTTTAACAGCCAGGCTGTTCAGTGGCATCTTGCCATCACCTCATGATTCCCAGCATCTCCACTGGGATGACAAGGTCCCCTCCCAGATCCAGCCTATCCACTCCGTCTTGTCTTATCCTATGGCAGTGGCAGTGAGCCACACAACATCCCACAGAGCCAAACATCCCAGCCTGCTCCAGCTCTATTGCTGAGGACAGTAAAACAGTCCTGGGAATAGACAAACTGTGGTCAGTCCGTCTGCCTGGCCAGCAAGGAGCTGAAGGAAGTGTCCTGTTCTTGGTTCCTGGTGAGATATCACCATGAAAGTCAAATGTGACTTCCAGAGAAGGAAAGGAAGGGTCACAGCTCAGCCTGGTGTTCTACCAGCAAGGATGAAGTTCACGTGCTTTGCCCAGTACCCCATCCCCATGCCCCCTCCAGCACTTAGAGCACTCCCCAAATGTCAGGCAGGGACTGTGGGCAGCAGTGACGCACACAAAGGTCACTGGATCTGCGTTTTTCCCCTTCCATTAGCTGGGGCTGCTCAGAGCTCCTGGGCAAAGGCTGGAGAGCTGGTCCTGCTCCACAGCAGGCAGTGATGAGGAGCATGAGGAAACTCGAGAGAAGCAATTGTTTGTAGTTAATCGAGACAAGAAGAGATGATTTTTTTGATTAAATCTCAGGGCTGGGCATTTGAGCACAAATGGGAGGCGAGCAGTGAAACTGCCAGTGTGGGTGGGCAGCCCTAATCTTTGGGGGTTTGGAAACTTTTGGGGCAGTGACTTGCTCTCCTCTACCCCTCCTGCTTGTCACCAGTGTCAGAGGCAGCCAGCTTGAGGTGAACTGCCCTGGCTCAGGCACTGCACCCAGGTTGGTGGCAGCAGACCTGGAAGCATCTGCTGCCAAAGTTTCCCTGTAACCACCGCAGCTCCCAGGCTTGCTCTTGAGAAGCTGGGAGGTGTGGGAGCATTAGAAGGCTTCTCCTTCCAGACTCAACAGTGAGGAATGTGCATTCGAAACAGATAGGGCTGGTTTCACTTCTCCTGCACACCAAATCCAGCCATGAGGCTCTTTGAGATAAAGTGGCACGTAGGGGTAGGAAAACCCCACAATTTGCCTAAATTTTGCAACCATAAAACGCCACTGGCAGATTAAAGTGTGGATGTATGATTCAGGCACAAGTCTGGGATGTGTGAGCCACAGCCCAGGCGTGCAACAAAGGCTGAGCCACGCAACACCAAGGGTTTCCTTGGAGACTGACGCAGAAGGGGCTTCTCCTCCAGAATCACTTTCTCCCTGCCTTACCAGGCAAAGAAACACCCTAAATCCCATCTCTACCAGGGGAGCCAGCAGGGCTCCACTGCACCGCTGGAGGAAGGGGCAGTGCTAAGAGCCTGGAGGGGGGCTTTCCTCCCCTCCTAGTAGTTTTCCTGTTGCGCAACTCACTCGTGCTTCTAAAGATGTTTGCTGGAGCATCAGCGATATCCATAACAATGGGTGCAGAAGAACGATCCATGCTGCTGGAGCGATTTGCTCACTCACACACTTGCTGAGGACCGGGTACACTGTGATTCTACTGGTGAGATGTTCGTGTGAATGAAAGAAAAAGAGTATTTGACTGAATTGCTCTCAGCAGCTGCTGGGAAGCTCCCCAGAGGCCCTGCTGTCCATTGCCCGGGCTGAGGGGTACGGGCAGAGCTGTCTGCCTTGCCCCAGGGCATTGCCAGAGTCTGCAGGCACAAAAACACCCACAGCAAAGGTACAAAACCACAGAAAACGCTTCCACACCTTTGCCACTGGTGTGTCAGCACTGCCCAGCAAACACACACCAGTGCAGGCACCCGCAGAGGGTAGCTGCACTCTGCAGCAGCCGCACTCTGACATCAGCCAAAGCTCCTGCTTCACCCAAGGCCTCAGTCCATACAAGGCCCTGAGTTACACAAAGCCCCTACATGTCTCTCTTTTATCTCCCAATTCTGTGTGCTCAGCCCCAGCCAAAACCAACCAGGTTTGCTCCTTCCCCACATCTTTTCCAGTTGACCCATTAAAATCAACACTCTGCCACTGCCTCCAGTTTGAATCGCTCACATCCTGCCATTACAGCTTTGTTTAAATCCGTGCAGAGCTCAACCTGTTGTCAGACAGACACTAATTTGTATGTTTCTAATTATTTGTTTCCATCTTTAAACCTGTTTTTCAGCAGATTGCAGTTTTATTTTAATACATGCTTGGCTAGAGCTTCATAAACTGGTTGCCAGTAACCTAGACATAAATGGAATTGTATTGCACAGGGGAAGCAGGAGGAGAAAAGAGACTGATTTAAACCGAATTAAGAGTCTGTTCATAAAAATATATTTTAAAAATTTGTGAAACAAGCAGCAGTGTTGCATTGCAGAAGATTGTTTCTGTATTCCTGTTTCTACCTCTCCAAATAAGGTTGAGGAGAGGTTCACCTCTGCATTTGCAAAAGGGCAATTCAAGTATCTCCTTATACAAATGCTTTGACCATGTTTTTTTATGTGATTAAAGCTCTAAAACTTAGGGTTAATCCTTTTTATACTCACATGGTTGACGTTAAAAATTAGCTCATCAGTGGGTGACCAAACAAGGATCAATCTCCAACTGCTTTCCCAGGACATGAATGCAGACAGTCAGGCACTGTCCTCAGCCCCTTCATTCAACACCCATAGCATTTTCTCTTCCAGGAGCATCCTGGGCCCTTTGTTTCTTGGTCATTTTCACACAAGTGTTCAGAGCGCAGGAGAAGTAGCCGAGGTGCTGCTCTGATGCAGCTGACACTGCTGGGACACACCAGGCAGCACAGCCAGTGCTCTGGGACCTCCCTGGCTTCATTCTCCTTCTCTCTCTCTGTAGCACTTTCTCCTGCGCCGAGGATTTTGGGGTCTCTGACCTAAAATGCAGTTAAGGAGACTGAGGCAATTAAACAAAAAGAAAACTATATGTTATTTGCTGGCAAATACTGACCTTTTAGTGGAGGTCATGTTCTGCACAGTCCTGATTGAAGCTGCTTGCAACAGTCTCACCTTTGGCTTCTCTCCAGCACCCTGCCTTTCCCTGGGTGTGGGAGAATGCAGCAAGAGCATCCCACAGACAAGAAAGCTTCAGTCCCCCAGCCCAGGGTTTAAGAGTTGTCCACCAGGACAGGCAGGAGCCACATGAGGAGTGGCAGTGTGCATCCAGCAGCACATTGTCTCCCCAGCATAGCCTGACCTCTGGTTGTCTCCACAGTCAGCCACAGAGGGAGAAGGGAAATCCTTGTACAGCTCTTTCCAGCAGTGAACACACTCTAAGAACATTGATTTCTCTGCAGGCTTTTTGTCAGCAGACAGGGGGGCTCAAAAAGCTGATGCAACTGGTGGGGTGTGAGGATGTATTTCCCAGGAGGAACTAACTGCTAGAGGGAATTGGGTTTTCTGTTGTCAGTGCAGTCCTGGGACTTTGGAGGAGACACTCAGGTTGAGAGCACCTGGTCCATCTTGCTCCTGGGGCAGAGGCCCAGCTGAGAGGCTGAGAGTGCGCAGCATTCCAGATGAACACCTGTGACCTCCCTCCTGCAGATCTTGGATTCTGTGGGATACATGGCCCAAAACAGCCATTCCGTCAATGCCAAGCAGTGTGGAGGTCACCTGGGAAAAGGCCTTTGCCAGGCCAAATTTTGGGGGTGGCCTCCTGGTTTGGTCCTTCAGAAGGGGCATCTCATGCAGACATATCTGCCTGCACCTGTAAACTGAGCCAGTGGGGATGGAGAGGGTCCATCCCCTCCTCGTAGCCCTTCCCTATTTCCACCCTAAGACATTTTTGGCGAGCTTCTACTCCTTTTTAATGCTAAAAAGGAAAGAAAAGAGGAAGATACACACTTGATGTAAAGGAAATCTAACAGAGCGTGCAGCAATCCAACTGCTCAGACACATATGCCACCTTCCTTCTGCTCCATACCAGCGAGGCTGTGCCATATTTAGATCTGGCTCCATCTCTCACAAACTTGACCAACTGTTCCTCCACAGTGTCATCTCTGCTTGTTTACCCCCAAACTGTTCACTGAAATCGTCAATTTGGTGAGGGGAAAATAATAATAATAATAATTTTAAAAAAGGTTTTATTTTTAATGACAGAAAAAACACTAAATGCCAAGAAAAGCAGATCAAAATAGCGGCGGGTAAAGAGGTCGAAATATCCCTTGATGAGTCATCATCCCCATCAGGGACCTCCCGTGTGAGGAGGCAGATGCGTTTCCTAGAAATTGCTGTGCTGTGGTGGGGCCAGCCCCACGCTGGCTGCCAGGGCAGTGTCCAGCCAGGCGAGTTATCAGCCCTGGGATGCTCCCACAAGAGTGTGCTCCCACAGGAGCAGCCCTGGGATGCTCCCACAAGAGTGTGCTCCCACAGGAGCAGCCCTGGGATGCTCCCACAAGTGTGTGCTCCCACAGGAGCAGCCCTGGGATGCTCCCACAAGTGTGTGCTCCCACAGGAGCGGCAGGTTCAGTGACCACACGTGAAGGGCAGGCACAGAGCTGTGGCCACACTGGGGTTACCTGGGTGTGACTCCTCCAAGGAGCTGCCCCGTGCAGAGGAAAGGGGTAACAGCCTCCCTGAGGGAACAGCTGAAAGTACAGCTTTGTTACAAGTAGGACACATGGGAAAGAGCAGAGAGCATTTCCTGACCTTCCTCATTGTGCCAAACCATGGCAAGTTCAGCCAGTGTTTGGGCCTCAGCACTGGGACCGGAGTCAGGCAGAGGTGGTCTTGCTCCACACTTTCAGCCATGGTTGTGTCACATGAGGCAGAGGTGAGCCCTTGTCCTCGCACACAGAGTGAGGAGCCTTGGAGACTTCTCACTGAACATCCACACCTCTGCCTGGCTCGCCATTGATGTCAAGGCAGTTCTGTCTGCTGGAGGGCCTGGTGACAGCCTGTCCTGCAGCCTTGCAGGATGTGCAGCACAGCACCCCTCACACCAGCCATGGGCCTTGTATACAAAGCTTGCTCGCACTTGAGGCAGATCTTAGGGAGTTAAGAGCATTTTCTTGGCTTGCTGTGCTGGTGGAAGAGCGACTTACAGCACAGCAGATGGATAAAATTCTAATTTGGGTTTCACATGATTTATATAAATAGGCTTAGACAAGGTTGCGCAGAGATGGCGCAGTCATCTGCCAGCCTTGCTCTGTTTACCTTGAGACCCTCTCCTCCCCCTGTTAATGAGCACCCCAGCGGTGTCTTGTGTGCTGGCAGTAAGGAGTCACCTCAGCTATGTCACCTCAGCTGTGTCACCTCCTGCCAACTCCACGGCTCCGGGCTGCGCTCCCAGTGAGGCAAAGCAGCTTCCTGCCACCCCACCTGGCCGGGCACAGCTTTCATGCTCATCCCTCAAACCCAGAGACAAATTGTCAAGGAGCACACCAGAGTCACAACTCCCATGGTTGGCTCAGGAGAGTGGGACTATGCTGCTTCCTCCCCAGGTGAGTGGGAACAAGAACAGGGCTCTCCCAGCCCCCACCTCCTCACAGGACACCAAGTTCTGTTGGGGCCTCTCCAAAGGGAGGGTGGCTCAGAGTCAAGGGACACCAGTGGCCCCACTGCCACCCTCATGAAAATGACACAGTAACTCCACCTCCTCCCCACTAGTGCATCACCAAGGAGCCTTCACCACATCCTGACAAAAATCATCAAGCATGTCTTTGTTGGGTTTAGTTAGAAACTTCTTCCTCATCTCCAATGCTCCTCTGTCCCTCAAAGGGTGACATGAGCTGGTGCTGCTCCTAAGAAGGGGATTGTGACAAAGAGATAAAGGTCTGGCTCTTGTGAGGCTCCAGCATGCATCTGCTGAACATCTCCATCATACATTTATTGTCTCCTAGAAAGAAAATGTGTTGTGATCCCAGCGGAAAAAAAAAAGTAGAAAACTAAGCTGCTGGTTTCTTTATGTGGTCACCAGAAGCTGGATATGTGACAGCTGCATTTTCTCAGTGTCACATACAGCTCAGGGGTCACTCACGCCTGGTGCGGAGGACAGGGGCAGGGCTCTGCTTTTAGCACACACTGACCACCAGATATCCCAAGGTCTGAGATGCAGGGGCAATCAAAGCAAAAATGCCAAATCTGGGCTAGAACAGGAAGTGGGACACAAGTTTCTCCAGTTGGAAGGCCAGAAGCCAGACTGCCAAACAGAATGACACTTCTCCCTGGGGGCCCGAGCTACCCCAAGTCACACCATGTTACATTATCATGTAAAATCTCTGATTTGAGTGCCTTTGGCCCGGGAAAAATGATCATCATCACAAAGTGAATGCATAGTTTGAGGTAGAAAATGATGGAAACATCATTAAACTAGCCCAGAGCTTGTCTGTCTGCATCCTCATTTTTACAACCTGATTTTCTACAGAAACAAGGTTCTCACATCCACACCACCCCTGCACCCCTCCTCTCCAATTCTCCTTCTTTTTGGACACTTTCAGCCACACAGTACAGGAGCTCCCCAGTTATGGGAATGTAAGTTTTGTGAAGTTTGGTGGCTGATGAAAAGGTGATGGTGTGTGTTTAGCTTTTACTAGCTCACGAATGTCCTTTATTCCACAACATAAACCCATCAGAAACCAGGCTTTGCTGGTTTCTGCCGCTCGTGGAACAAGTTGTATTATTTGTATAATTGTATCCTAGGAGCCCTAGTTTCTGTCCTGCATAGTCCCTGGCATGAGCAGTATTTTCCACGGTCAGCCGAGAAGGAGGGAGCAGACCTTAACCCCCTCAGTGCAAAGAGCAGATTCCCACATCAGGTTATTTCTATGAAATCTTCCCTATGAGAAAAAAGCCATCCTAGGACCAAGGCACCATACAGAGAAATCTGAATGCCACCAGGAGGTTGCCTCTACAAGACGTACAGGTGGCTTGGGAATAGCTGGGGACACTCCTGAGGGGCTGCTTGAGCCTTCACAGCTCCTGCAGCCAGTACCATCCTCAAAGCCCTGCCAAAACTCTCTGGTTCAGCCTCTCTTTCCAGCCATGAATCATAAACCAGCTTTTCACCAGCTGGGATAAGGCACAGGTCACCAAAGGAAGGACTAAAAAGAGATTTCTCAAGGGCCAAAGCAGATAAGCCCCCATGGTTTGACACAGCTTCCCTGCTTGTGCATCTGTGCTGGAGGAGAAAAGTGATGTTATGGTGGCAGTTGGAAATACCTCTGCCCAAGGAGATGCAAGCAGAGCCAGGTCCCTGCTCTGCGCCACTGTGGAAGGTAACAGGAGCTTCATCAGGCACCTTCAGCTTCAGATGAGCAGGCCAAGCCACACATGGCTTGGAGTTTCTGGGGATCTGAGGCTGGTACATGCTGAAGAACTCCAGGTCCAGAAGGGGAGGTCTCTGTGGAGATCACAGCCGACCCAGAGCACAGCCACGCTAGTCCCTGTTGTCTGAGTTATCATCACTGAGGTTTTCCTGAGACAACCTGAGCCACACCAACATTCCCACCCCACCCTGCTGTCAACCCTGATTATGGGTAGCAGAGAGAAGAGGGGAAGCACAGAAGGGCTAGAGATTCCCACCCCAGTGGGATGCTGGGACACCAGCAATTCCTAAGAGAGCTGCAAATGTCCTGTGGATGAGGGCTAGGAGAGATTCAAGGTGCAGGTCCATGGAGTCCCCCACCATCAGCATCTCCAAGGGCTCAGAGCCAGTCTGGGCATTTTGCAGTGTAGGTTGTGGCATCTGTGGGCCTAAAAAGCTGGACCATGAATCTTCTGTTGAGCTTGGAGGGTCAGTTTGTGCTGCCCTGGGAAAGAAGAGCAAGTGGCAGGTTCAGGGCACTGCCAGCAGCTGGGCAGAGTGTTCCTGCATTTCTCAGCACCCACAACGGTGGCAGATAAGAAACACGTCAGGCAGAAAACATTTGGGGTTTTCTTCTGATAGTTGCTGCCTCTGTGCTGAGGACATGCAAAAAAAAAGGGTTGGATCTTCTGTCAAAACCATTTCCCACTGCTGCAGTATTTTTAAGCAAAACCCAAAGCATTCCATAATAGGCTGGGGAAGACACCCATAAACCAGAGAAAACTTACAGTTAAAAAGGTTTCAGAACTGGATGATTTAATTGTTTCTGGATTTCATTTCAGCATTCATTATTCCAAAGTTTTTAAAAAGCACCTATGTAGTAGTAATGGCAAAGATATTTTCTCAGAGAAGTGTGAGTAGCTTGTAGAGACAATCTTTGAAAAATAAGAAAAAATAATAAAACTTCACTAACTCCTCAGAGCATAAAAATCACATTTATCTAGGAATATACTTACAACAGCAGGATTTCACTAGTATGTGAACCAGCAATTGGTATGGACTCAATCTCTGAGGCTTTCCCAGTGTCTTAGCAATTAAGTGACATTTTATCAGTTCCAAGCAGTAGAATTTCTTACTTCTTCCAACAAATACTCAATCATCAAGCTGGAAGCTTTGACGAACAGGACAGCTGATTCCTGCCACAGATCACAAACCTCTGCTTCCCCTTGTGAGTCAGCGCTAAGCACGGATTTCAGTGTGAACACTGAAATCACAAATCCAGCTTTGATCCATGCCAGCAGAAAAGCTTGGATGAAGCATCTACTGAAGTCCCTTGCTTGAGCTTGGGACTTTCCTGAGCTGAGTGCTCAGGGCCGGCGCCTCTCCCTCGGGACACAAAGGCATCGAAGCCTGAGTTGTTTTAATCTCATGTGGAGTGAAGTCACCACCACTTCAGCACCGGGTCCCCATTCACAACTCCCCCGTTCATTCATGCCAGAGCATTCCCATGGCCAGATGTTTATCACTCTTGTGTCACCCTCCAACTATTTTGCAGGGGTGGTAGGAGTGGCTTTTGGAAGACATTTGAGTACATACACAAATACAGGCTTGAGCTGTTGTGTGTTTGGACAAATAAATAAGTGCAACTAATCAGTAGATATGTTTTTCTGTTAGCTACGACCGACCGTGAAGAGAGGATCCCAGCCCTGCCAGATAAAAAATCCCCATGAGGATTTTTAAGTGCACCCAAAACCAGCTGGACTAAGACCTTGCTTGTTCACCCCATGGATTTGTGTGGGTGAGGAATTTAAAAAATGTAGGAAGTTTTTAAAAAATAAAACTGAACAAACAAAATAACACGTCTGCCTCTTACCTTCACACAGTCTGAATTGCTGGAAGAACAACATGGCTGTGTGTGTTGGGCAACACAGCCCTGAGCCAGGTCTCTCCAGCCCTGAGCTGGAGATGCAGCACTGATGGAGGTGGTTGCTCCTGCAGCTCCCAGCACCCAGAACCAGCAGCTTCCTTCCAATATAACCACTCATATACATGTCTTCAAAAATACCTGGGTTTTTACTCCATTTATAACACACCATGGAAGGTCAGCCTGTCTGGGAGTGCTTTTCCTGGCCCCATGGCATGGCAGCAGCAGGCAAGCAGAAGTTCTAGTACAACACCAATAGTAATGCTCTACCCCAGACAAAGCTGTCCCAGGCCCACTTGCCTTGATGTCCAAAACAGATGTTGGCAGGATCTGGTGTTCCTGCTGGTGTTCCTGCAGGTGTTTCTGCTGGTTACAGGCAGTGATGAACTGTTTCCATATCAGGAGATGGGTTTGAGAAGGCAAATGACAAATCAGCAGCTGTCGCCTGGTGACGTCTCAAATGGAGCAAGGTGGGCTTGTTTTGGAGTCAAGACCTGCACAGGGGAGGTAAAGCACAGCTCAAGCATCCACTGCCATCCTAAGTACTCTGAGATCATTGCAGCACCCAGGAATCCAGAACCCACCTCTGGGCAGGGCAGCCCATCCTACTGAGGTCAGTAGGGCAGTTGTGGTCAGCAGCTGGCAGCAGGTCCTAGCCCCGATCCCTCTGAAACCAGCAGCTAAATCTCCCATTAAACTTCAATGGAAACAGGTTTTGGCCTGGATCTCAGCTAAACCCATGACCATCAATGGCTTTGCTTGGGGTTTAATTCCCTGGATTAAAGGGAATTTGCCCCGCAGTCACTCAGGGAGCCCCAGCTCCCTGGGGCCCAGGGGCAGAGCTCAGCACCGATATCCCACCACTGCTCCGCCGCAGCCAACAAGAGCAAACCAACCCTAGGGCCCTGGGTTTTAAACAAACAAACAGTGAAAAGAGAAAGAAAAAGAAAAAAAGAAGAGCATTTATTTCCCCTGCAGCTGTGCTCTCCCAGACAGAGGATTTCTGTGGCAGGACAATGATGCTTTATGCAGCGAGGTTAAGTTTCAGTTACTTGAAACTATCAGCTCTTGTGTTCGAATCATCTTATTAGCTCCACAATCAAACAAGGCTTCCCCATGGGCAAGGATTCGGTCATACTGTTTAAACTGGACACAAAGGTCAAGCAGGGCTGGATTTAAAGAGATCTAATGGGAGCTGCCTAAGGCTGCCTTGGGAAGGGGGATACAGCCAGTGTGTTATTCATCCTGTTGGGAGAGGCAGGTCCCATGGGCTGAGCCCCATTTGTAAGAAAAAAGAACCCAAAATCAAGCTCTAGAGTTGGGGTTTTGGGTTCCCAAATGTTCCCTCTGATAGCAATTTACTACCACCTAGCATCAGTCTTGGTCCTCTCCAAAATACTTAAGGTATCTTTAGATCCAGTGTGGCATCTCCAGTAGAATTTCACTTTAGCTTTCTCCAAGCAAACCTCCAACCCAATTCCCTCCTAGCAGTTGCCTCTCCCACCAGCATTTTGGGGAGGGCAGCACCTCTTCTAATTAGCTATCCAAATTCTCTTCATGACCCAAGTGGAAAGAAACAGCCCTAGATCCCATTGATTGCAGTTAGGCTCAGCTTGGGAAGTTACTCAATATTTGGGCACATCCCACAGTCAGCTGCACAGAACATGTGATGAAGCCAATGTGCGCATCAGGGCTGCAAAGCTAAAGAGAGCAGATGCTAAAGCCTGAGTGGTGCATGTGAGCTGAGGCTGCAGGGAGGCAGTCAGAGCACAGGGAAGCACATGCTGAATGCCACCTGAGGAGACCATGGCTGAACAAGTGTTTGCATTTGTCCTCATGCAGGGGACAGGGATGTAAAGACCAACCCACTGCCATGCAAAGGCCAGGGAAAACATCCCTCACACTACACATATGTGGAAGGCAACATGCAGTGGAACAGGAGGAAAATAACTTGCCTGCATCTTCTTGGTCATACCAGAACTGCTGCTCCTCCAGCCAAAACCTGGATCCCTGTCAGCCCCTGTACCACTGCAGCTTGGCATGGAGCAGGCAGCAAGCCTGGCAGCCGTGCCTGGAGCTGCTCCAGCTCTGCACAAGTCTCCAAGGGAAAAATGTGGCTTCCATGTTCTGATCCATCTCCTTGCCCAGAGGTAAGATACATCACTGAGAAGCTGTAGAATGAAGATGTGGTGTGGGATCTCCCCTGCAATCAGCTTGCTATCCTGCAGTCTTGACCACCAAAGGAAAAGATGTTGCATTACTAGACTCCAGTGCACAGCCCCAGCTCCCAGGAATTAACGCCCTGGGAAGGGAAGGTGGGGGAGCAAGACAGAATTCCTCAGGGATGCACATAAGCATCCCTGCAGCATCCCTCTAAGGGAGCTGCTTGGAGCTGTCTTATGGGGTACATGCTGCAAAGCACTAAGGAAGCTCCCAAACACACAAGGCCTTTCAAACCAAAAGTCTTTTTCTCCCTCCCAGCTTCCTTCTCAATTCCTTGAGACCTCAAAGAGCCTCATGGTTGGATTTGGTGCGCAGAAGTGAAACCAGCCCTATCTGTGTCAAATGCACATTCCTCACCACTGAGTCTAGAAGGAGAAGCCTTCTAATGCTCCCTAGTTTCCTTCCCAATTCCTTGAGATCTCAGTGTAGAGGAAGGAGGAAGCACAAATGCAGAGGAGTTAAGCAGAATCTTTCTAAAAGTGGCACACACCATGCCCCAAAGCAGGACCAGCTCTGCATCCCCGAGCCACGCACCTCTTCCCCAATCTCACTTAGGTCCTGTCCTTACAGGCACCACCTGAGCTTGCTGGCTGGCTCCTCATGCCAGGTGATATCCTGGCCTTCCCAGGCAAGCCACAAACACTCTGCAATATGGAGCAGAAGCTCAGCTGGGCTTTCTGCATGAGCCAGGTCTGCCTGTCCCTCAGAGGCACCAGCCAAGAGCCAGAGTCACTGGTCAGATGCTCAGGGGATGGCCGAGAGACATGACCATTTCATATGTGGATTTCATGCCTTCCATCTTCAAGTAGCTCCTAAGTAGTTTGATTTAATGATCCCACACATTTCCACCCAAGCCCCAGGCTATGGAGAAATTTGCACAGGTGTGCCAATGTTTCATTACACAGCAAGATGGAACAGCTCCTGGCCCTGTGCACTGGAGCTTCTCAGAGCTTCCAGAGTGCTCTGGAGGCTCCCTCTGCATCTCCCCCTGCTTGAGATGCTCCTTGTGCAGCCAGCTTGAGTCTGGGCACCTCTGAACACACCAACACAGGAAAAGGGGCTGGCACAGAGTGCTGAGGCTGGGTATGGAGTCTGCCTCTCCTCACTGCTCCATCTGGTACTTGTCATCAATAATCACCCAGGGTGTGAAAAGGCACAGGGTAAGTGAGCTAAATCCCATAATTATTTAATATAATTAGCCACAGGGTTGAAATGGGCCCATTACCAAGGGGATAGGCTGCTAGAAATCTTCCTGGCTCTTCTTTGATTACCAACCCAAACACAGCAAAGGCTTTGCCATATCTTCCCAGTGGGGGAGTGGAGAGGAGTAGGTCCTGCTTTTTGTTTTGCTTTTGTTTAATTAATATTATTTTCAGAGATTGTTGATCCTGGCTTCAAAGAGAAGCCATGTCTCATCTCAGACTGGCACTGCAAGATGCCAGCATGACCCCACATTTCTGGACAGGTGCTCACACACGTTTGGATCAAAGCAAGGGTGGCAGCTGCCTTCCACATCCCCATCAACCACTTCCCAGGGTCGTGGCCAGCACCTTTCCAATGGGGATAGTGAAATTAATTCATTAATTGCTTCCATCCTTTGGTGTTTCAGGTGGGGCAGCTTACAAGAACCATCCATTCTGCATTTCTACACCTTCCCAATGCAAAACAGACCATTTTAAAGCATTTTTAGTACTCCAGTGGAGATTTTTTAATGAACCTGCTTCTCACTCTTGCAAAAGCAGAAAGTCTCCTTCCTGGACAATACACAGTGGATGGGCTCTGGCCACATGCAGCCCTTGCATCAGGGCTGGAGTGTTTCTGCAATGCTCTTCTGAGGTGATGGTGGGATGCAGGGATATCTCACAGACTACTGAGGCTTGGATTTTTTCACCAGCAATCAATTCAGCCCATATAAGTTATACTGCATTAGGAGATCCCCCCTTGTGTTTCATGTGCAGCTGGAGAATGTCACTATGACTGTAAATGGGGAAATCCTCACCTCACAGGACTGTGGGGCTCAGTAACAGCCATCCTGGGTTCATGACCAAATAGCCAATGCCCTCCTGTCACCTCCTCCAGGGCCATCCAAACCCACCACTGTGACTCACAAGCTAAAACACACCTTGAGGCTCTTGGGGCTTTGAGCAAAGCCACCAAAAGCTACATTATCATCCCTGGCTGGCCCCTGGCAGAACAGCATCACTTCAGCATTTGCAAACACTGCCTGCATTGGGGTATGAGGATGAAGACATCACTGGCAGTGCTTCTCCTGGGCTCCCTTCCAGCAGCCCTCGCTGCGAGGAGGGGTGACCAATTCCCGGAGTGGCTCTGTGAAGTCATTCTCTCCCAACAGGCCTTCTCTCCCTGACATCATCAGCCGGGCAAAGCAGGCACAACAGTGGTCCCCTCCTGTGCAGTTTGCTTCCAGAGGCACCAGTAAGGAAGCCTGGCTGCTCACAGAGTGCAGCTGGGTGCACCCAAACGAGGGAGCTGCCATGGAGCAGCAGCCCCCCAGGACTCCTGTTCAGTGAGCTGGGTGATGCTGGTGGGAAAAGGTTCAGGGAAAGCAGGAAGGAAACAACTCATCCAGCTCAGTCTGTCTTGAACCTGGCTTGGGAGCACCCTCATGCTGCAGATAATCAGGAGTCCATGGGATCAGCAAAGCTTTTATCTACCCCATGGACAAGATCCTGGAGCAGAGACTCACATGGTCCAGAGCAGGAATGCATGTGGATGTAGAAATTTTCATTTAAATGAGAGAAACAAGGCATTAGCATTAGTGATTAACATCTTCCAGAGGGTTTCCAGTAGGAAAGGAGGCACTCACCCCTCACTGCAGCAAGAGTTTCTCCTCCAATCTCTTTGCTGTATAGTGCAACACCCAGGCAGAGAGAGCAGGGAGCTGTCCTGGGAGGTGCTGGGTGCCCAGGCTGCTGACCCAGGGAGTGGGGCATCCCTCAGAGCCAGAGAGAGCAGCTTGGAATAGCTCCCAAATTAACAGGAGTGGGGGCTGAGCTCCTGTGTTGGAAGTATTTAAAGATTTTCTGGGCTGGCAACTTCACCTCCTCGTCCACCCCAGCAGCACCCGCCATGGTTTTATCCAAAGATACTCCCGGTATAGCTCACCCTGCAGTGCTGCGGCTGCATCCTGCCCTTCCAAAAGCTTTTCTCTGCTCAGGATGCCCCTGCCAACACACCCACAAACACTCACCTTCTGCCCCAGTTTCCAAATCAAATGTTATAATTTAGGGCTGGATGAATTATTTCAAGTGGGAGAAAAAAATCATAGGCAGAAACTGGAATTTCACTGCCTTTTCCCCAAAACTAGCATGAGCCATTTCTATACTTTTTAAAGTTTTTTAAAGGTTAACCAGAAAATTAAAAACATTTGGTCTTTTCATTACTTCTTCCATTTTTTCCTCTCATTTTTTTGCTATGACAAAAAGCAAAAGAACAGAATATTGAAACCACTGAAAATCATTTACAAAAGGGGAAATCTTTCATTTCTCAAGTACAATAGAAGCAAGATTTTTAGTCTTTTTTAGCATCTTCACTTGCTACCTTCTTACTCCTAGAATTCAGCAGAACAGGGAGATATCTTAAAAAGATTCAGGGAAAAAAAGGCTCAATTCCAGAGATTCTAGCTTCTCATGCCCAAGAGAAGTTGCCAAAACTTACTGATACTTGAAGTCAATATACTTGCACTGGAACAGTGATGGTGGTGGCAATAGCCAGAAATTGATTTGAAATGAATTAGGTTTGATGGTGTTTTTACCGTTTTGTGTTCCCTTTCATGCCATTGGGGTTCAATAAGAGGCTGCAACGCAACTCCTTTGGGGCTCAAAACTCTCAGCCAGAGACAGTAACATTTCTCCAGGCTGGGGACAGCAGCAAAGCCACACACAGCTGCTGTGAAGCTGGGGATTTGCTCATTTGACTTCCAAACACAGTGCAGTTGGAGAGTAAGCTTCCCCTGAGCAACTTGCATGACCAAGTCCAAGATAATCACGGATCTCCTGATGGCTGCTCTGCCAGCAAGAGAGGATGCACTCAGGAATGACTGGGTCTGTCCTGAATGCTGGTGGTCAGCTGCCCACAGTTTGTTCAGATGGCCAAGGGACACCAGCTTGGCAATGAGGTGTCCTTGCATGTCCCAGAGTGACAGAAAGAAAACTTATCACATGAAGGTTGTGTGTAGCTCAACGTGCCTCAGAGGTGCTCTTTAGGGGGCCTACAAGCTCTTGCAAATCAAATGCACCTAAATACCAAACGGATTTCAACCTAATTCCAGAGGTAACACCACCTACTCACATGCCAAAGCAGGGAGCAGACAGCTTGCTAATTAATGTGTCTCCTTCATGAATATTGCACTTCCCAAGGAGGAATTTGGTGCTCAAGAAAAAGGCTGCTGAAAGTGAGCCAAGCTGGGCTGAGCAGCGAGGATGCTTTGAAACTGCTGAGATCCCTCTGGCAGGGCTGGTGCTAAAGCCAGCCCCTGGTTTTCACACCCACTGGGTGAGTCAGTGGGCGCTACCCAGGCGCCACCTCCAAAACACACACTCAGCTCACAGCCACATCTTGGGGACACAGCAGAGGTGGTGGCAGGGACGGGAAGGGGAAACACAAAACCACAGGATATTTGTGGTCCTGAATCTCTGTGACATTTGACGGTACCTGGGACCTGACCTCTTTTAACCCACAACCAAACCCCTTCCCTAGAACCTTCTGGGAGCTTCCTCTTACTGCAATACCCACCCCAGCACTGCCCTATTTTCTGTTGTAAGCAGCCATCTGGGCAGTGTCCTACAGTTCCATCCACACACAGTTGTCACACAGCCCCACACTGTGCTGGGAAGAGCCAGCTTTGCCAGCCCAATTGGAGCCAATTAGGCAGGTTCCCTTCAGCCAGGGCTTTCAAGGCTCTCCCATGATGAAGTATTACCTTGGTCTCTGTTTCCCCTGACAGCTTCCTTTGATGTTACCCCATGAGACTGAGTAAGGAGCAACCACAGAAACCTCACCAAGATACAGCTGGCATTCTCAGAATGCAGCAAGGTTCCTTGGTGTCCTTCCCACACCAGCATCCCCACTCCCGCTTCAGCACAGCTCAGATGCCTGGTCCTCCAAACCCATGTGGTGCCTAAATCCTGTTGGTCTTGTGTATGGTTCGATCCTGAAGTAGAAATTACACTCCTAAGTCCACCGAGGAATCTCACTTTACTAGTTGTAGTTGAACTGGGCAAGGAAAGCCAGGTCTGACCACATTAAAGGGGTTCATGCCTTTTTAACCAAAGCGCTGGAACTGTGGTGCTGGGGTAAAACAACTCATTTCAGATCCCTGCAAACTCAGCCACAGTGCTGACAATGCCGGAGAGCAGCCAACCAACAGTCCCAACAACAACAGCCAACACCAGCAACCTACCAACAGTCCTATCATGGTCTCGTTTGGAAGAGACTTCTAGAGGTACCAAAGAGACCCCCCTGGACTATACCACATCTCCAAAGGAGATTGTCTTCATCACTGGCCAAGCCAAGAGTCCTGCCCAGCTCCTACTCTTCGGACATTAAATTCAACAGCTGTGTGTGAGCTCTCCCCACAGCCTGACTGTTGGCATTCCGCCCATGACAAACAGCCACCTCAGCAGCAGGCTCCAAGCTGAGACTGGATCCCACACCATTAAAGCCACTTCTGAGAAAAAACACAGCCCATGTTATTACCCCGTGGGACAAGCAGGCTTCAGAGACCTGCTCTGTAGCCCTTTCTGGACAATCATCCTTTAAATTTAGCTCTTACTACACGTGTGCATGAAATCTGCTTAGCAGAGCAAAAAAATCCCAGAAATATCACTCAGTCTTCATTAGCATTTCCAGCATTGTACAAACAGCCTCCCCAGCCACTGGGAAGTCTGTCTTTACCCAGCCAAAATGTTCCTTTGCAAGTCATTTGAGCTCTTACCTCAGAAAACTCCTTTCCTGCCTGCACACACAGGGAAGGAGCTGTCATCTGACTTTATTATGGTCATGCATGTACTGTTGCCATGGAAATGGACACGATGCTACTGGATCCAACTGCAGCACAGCCAGGCACAGGCAGGGACCACAGCCAGGATCCTTGAGGCAATGCTGCTGGAGAATCTTTTCTGGCCAGCTTGCTAAAACATCCCCCAACCAACAGTAGCAAAACCCCCTCAGACCAGGAACCTCAGGGTAGCACCAGTGGCAAGTACACCAGAGATCACTGGACACCACTTGACACTTATGCTGGTAGCAGTGCAGCTCTTGCTTTGTCATTAGCTCCACTGGAAAGTTATTAAGTCAAGGGAAAAACACCTCCAAATGTTTCTTGTTCTTCAGGTAACTGTGCTCTAGGACTTGGTGTCTTCAATCATTTGTCCAGTCGAGTCAGCCCTGTGCAGGTGTGACATGGGCCACCACAAGAAGGAGAAAGTGCTTGCAGTGAAAAGCACGACATACCTGAGCCTGATGCACCTTCCTCAGACTTGAACCTGCAATGTGCAGCCCCTCAGGAAAGTAACAGCAGCCTTGGTGATGGGGGTATTTCCACAGAGCCTGAAGAACAAGCTCAAGTTGTGAAAATAACAGAGGCTATAAATTCCTGGAGAAGCCATCCTCTCTTAGGCATGATGGAAGCCATCTTTGCCAGGGGAAGCAAAGTTTAAACCATGGCTTGCCAAGGGCTGCCTGCCAGGGAAGGATGGGTCTACACATGCCCCTGATTCTTCTTCTAAGTTCCTGGCGTCCCTCACAATTGCTGCTGGAAACAGGAGATGCTTCCAGTCAGACACACAAAGGCTGTACTTATCTCCTCCTTCAGGTCTGTGCTCAAGCCCTGTTCTAGGCAGGGCTGGGGACAAGTCCAAATCCAAGGCTCAGGCTGTACCAAAAAGGACCACATTCAATCCTGCAGCAACCTGCCCCAGGGGGCAGGATGGAGGACAGTTGTCCTGGAGCTAAACAACAGCAAGGGCTTTGTAAGCATGAAAAGATGAGATGCAGACAAGCCCTGTGAGTTTAGGAGTTACCACCATGTCAAGCAGAAAGGGCTCCATGTTCAAGGCCAGATTGCACAGGGGCTTTGACCAAGTTCATCTAGTTAACATGCTCATCCATGGCAGGGAGTTGGAACTCAATGATTTTTAAGGTCCATTCCAAGCCAAACCATTCTATGGCTCTATGATGATGCAGATTGTGAAGGAAAGTAGAATAAAAATTTGATCCACTGAAGACAGAGAGAGGACGAAGCTTCAGCTGTCACATGTGGGACTTGAAGCAAAAATGCTTCTCTAAGGGCAAAGGAAGAAGGGAAGGGCATCACTGATGTCCAACTGCTCCACTCCAGGCTCTGTGGGGAGTGTCAGTGCTCCAAACGCCTCAGCCTTGAGCAGCATGGAAATGTCAGGGGTGCACCCCATGCCAAGGTTCAGCTCTTCGTGTGGGTAGGAAGGCTTTCAGCATCCTGAGTTATCTCCCAGGCTGGTGTTAGAGCCATGGCAAAGGGAGATTCCACATCAAGCACACGGCTCTGTGCTGCACCGCGAGCTGCTGGCCCGCATGGCTGAGCTCCCAATTACAGTTCTGCCCCTTCCTCTGGCCCTTTCATCATCCCAGACATGCAATACCAACCAAACCTGGCAACGGCCTCTCATCTACCTTCCCAAGGGTTCAAAGAACCTGGCCAAGATTTATAGCAGCAAATCAAGCCAGTAGTGCACTGGCTGCTTTGAGAAAAATAGCTCAGGCTTTTCCGAGTCCAAGATTATTTATTATTCATCAAATTGGATTCCAGGTTCCCCCTTCAATTTTATGTGTTGTTTTTCCTAAAATACGGATTTTAGTTTATGATGAGGTTTTACTTAAGGATTAAAAAGCAGGACACAGAACGGCAAAACAGGAGACAGGAAAACAGGATGATAAAAAAAGGCATTCTGTAAAAACAACAAAATTTTCAGAGAACAGAATTTACCCTTGCAGAAACCAGCAGAGGCCAGGACATCCACAAAAGTGACAGTGCACATTTTTTATTAATTACTTCATATGAATTGCTCAATGGATCAGGAACCCAGTTTACACCAACACCTCTACCAAAGCCAAAGTGTCTCAGCTGACAGTGTCCCAAATTGGCTGTGGGACCAAGTATCCTGTCAACCAGAAAAATCCCTCTGGGAGAGCTGGAGCAGGCAGGAGGCGGGAAAAGACACTTGGCTGATGCAAGACTCCTGTTTGGAGCACCTTGCTCTCCTGTCAGCCACCTGGAGCACATCTGACAAAGCCAGCTGACCACAGGGCTGTGAGAAAAGGATGGGATCTGCAACTGAATTACCACATCTATTTTCTCCAGGGCTTGCTCAGGAGTGAGTCATGCCAAGAGGAGGCTTTGAGCAGGGTCTGGACCTGGGCAGATATAAGCAGTGTTATTTGTGTGTGTTTGCTTGAATCAGCCAGAGAGAAAAGTGCACAATCCTGCAAAATTAGTACAGCACCACAGAGGCTTACCCAGGAGAGATGTCCTGGGAAATGCTCTCCTTCATTCATCCTCTGCCCAGGGAGGAGAAACCACATTGCAAGAACCAGCCATGGCCAGAGGAGAGGTGACAAGGCACAGGACACCCTGTGCCCACCAAAAAGCTGCAGTGACGGCTGGGGCAGACAGTGACCAGCACTACACAGGGCTAGGAGTGAGATGACAGGATCAGATCTTTCTGGCATTGTTCCCCTTTTCCCTTAGAGAAAGGCACCCCCACGGCAGAACAAAACCCCTGCCTCAGAGGTGGGGGAAAAAGGGATGATCCCTTCCCCAGCACCAAAAGCAAGGCAGAACTGACCACAGTTACATCCCACTTGACATAAGGTTGCAGTGTGCACATGGTCTCCTCCCCCTGCACCAGGGACCCAATGCGATGGGGTCAAGGTAAGAATTACCCACAGATGCTCAGGTAGACTCTTCTACAGGGCTTCCAAGCCCTGAATAGGGAGGGAAAACAACCAGGGGAGCTTCTTCCCTGAGCAGAGTCTTTTGGGAGAACCACCATAAGGGCTCTAATGCAGTCAGGCAAGCATTTCCCATTTCCCTGGTTACTCCAGCAATGAATGCTCCCTCCTCTGTGTTACAGGTATTCTTCACTGCTGCAGGATCACGTCAGGACAAGCTTTGCAGTCCCCAGGGCTTGAGCAAGTGCAAGTCAGACAGGCAGAGCCTGAGTGTGTCTCTTCCATGCCAAGGGGAGGGAGAGACAGCAAGAACCACTTAAATGAGGAAAAACAGGCTCACAAAAGGGATGCTGCTTTATGAATCAAATCCACCACAAAAATCCAAACTCAAACCTGATACCAGGATGTTGGTGGGAAGAAGGCTACAGAGCAGGCTTAGGATGGAAGACCTGGAAGAGGGACAGAGCAGCATGTGCAGTAAGGGACCATGATTGGAAAGAGATGAACCAGGCTGAGGAAGACACCAGGAAAGGCAAGAGACACCTCCACAGCAAGAAACAGATGGTCCAAAATGACAGGCAGGTCCTTGCACGTCACTTCAGGCACCCTGGGTAAATATTCACTGCTGACATTTCACACCTACACAAGGCTGCATCATCACATCTCAGCACCCAGAAGGGGAGACAACATCCTCACTGCACTTGTCCCCAGTGCCAGATCCTCCAGCCCAGATCTCTGGAATTAGACTTCAGGTCTATTCCCTGGAGAATCTAAGTGGAAGGTCTGTGTGTGAGGAAAGGGAATCCAGTTCAATTGTTTTGTTGCTCTGAAAAGCTGCTGTGCCTGAGACATTTCTGCACTGGAGGTCTCCAATTTGTTTGGTCACTTTTCCTTTGCTGTTCAGTCCAGGGCAAAAATTTGCAAGGATTTTCCAGGGGCACAGAAGTTCCTGAATTCTCCCTGGTTTCCTCTTCAACCCAAGGGTCACAGCAGCCTTCCAAGGCTTGTGGTGAAGGGCCACATCACCTCGAAGGGGACACCACGAACATCAATGAGTCATTTTGTCGTCCAAGGCCAGAGGGAAGCATGCAGGTGTCACTAGCCAAGCAGGTAACATCATAGCAACAGCTTGCCAAGCCAGGGTGTGTGATTTAGAGCTTTTTCTTTCCTGACGTCTTAGAAAGTAGCTCTGATGTCCTAATGCCTTCAAGAATTTATTTTCCCCCATCTTCATGAGCTTCAACACAAGACAAACTGAGCAGCTTCTTACTTGACTGAAAAGATGCTGAATAAAACAAGATGAATAGGATTTAGGAGCTGGGCAAAATGGATTCAGATCTTGCAGGAAGCAAGAGGAAATTGCACCTGGATGCAATTTCAAGGGAGTGCTTTGAGCACAGGGGAGCAGCAAAAATCCCAGCACTGCCCTGACCGAAATCAGGCTAAATCTGTGATGGGCTCAGGGTAAAGGAAGTGACTTTTTTTTTGCAAAACTGATGTTCACCCAATTCTTTCACCCAGCTTCATTCACAGCAAGTCAGTAGATGTTGGCTGGCAGCAAATGCCATCTTGCTGATGTTGCAGAATGACTCCCACTGAAGCACTAAATTGACTCCCAAAATTTCCGCCTTTGGTAAAGAAAATTTTTCCCAATGCTACCAAATAAGAAGTCTATTATATTTCAACAACAGCAGGGAAATCATAACCACTTGTCCTTTGGAAGGCTAAGAACAACTAAGCAATAAGAAACAAGTAATTTCAAACAGGGCAATAAATATTCTCTTTGTCATTAAAAAAAGGATCATTTTTTTCCCTCAAAGACTCCAGGGGTCTCTAATCATGCATGAAAACCAGAAAACTGCTGCTTGATTCTTCCTCCACAACATGACTGAGAACATGAAAACACCTATGGCATCTATGTACAGAAAAAAAAGATCAGAATTACCTCTAGAAGAGCAATGAGGCTCCAAATTCCTGTTAACGGATGTGGCCATTACACTTTATACCTGCATTGCAAAATGAGTTTGTGCTAAGGGCAATTAAAACCTCCCACCCCAAAACATTTCTATCAGATCTAGAGTCTGCTGGAAAACAAAGGCACTTTTTATGGGTAAAGATTCACAGTAGTTTTTCTATCCACACACGTCAAAATTGGAGCGGGAAACTAGGAAAGACAACTAATCAGAGAATGTAATAGTGTAAATATTTCCACCAAGGTACTTGTCCACCCTTGCCCAGCGACTGGCTCACAACCCACCTGGATCCTGGGCAGAGGGAAAGTTTTTTGGGTAGCATATACCACAAACACTCCCTTAACACCTGCGACAGTTCTGACACATTTCCAAGAGCTGTCAGCTCTACCTCAGCTCCCAAGCATCTCAAGAAAGGCAGTCAGCATTTCTTCTAGACTCACCTCAGCTCCTGATGGAAGGTACATAACCGTGGCACACTCAGCACTGCTTCCAGTGACATCAGCTCGGAAGCCAAGTTTTATTGACCTGGGTTGTAAGATTTAATAACTTAGACCTCTAAAACAGCCTACACAAAATGTGCAGAAACACTGGATGGGCTTTGAGAAGAGCAGACATCTGCCCTGGACTGAGGACATTCCTGCTGCAGTAAAACCCAGCTCCTTCAACAAGAGCTTACACTAGTTAAATGTTTCCTAACAGCACAGATGTTCTGCTCCAGAAAACTGCAGTGAAGCAGGAGGGCCACGCTCCCTAGCCTTCACTCACCATTTTCAGCTCCTCAACATGAAACCTCACTCTCTAGGGCAGTACAGAGACTCCAAGCATGGGGTCTTGCTTGGAAGCAAACAGTTGAAGTCAGCCAGCCCAGAGGCTTTCCACAAGCATGCACCAAAGACAAGTTACTGAAAGATTCCCTTCACAGCCAGGCATCTGCTGCTCATCCAGCCACACCACAGCAACTACCTAGTAAACTCACTTCTACTCAAACCTGTAAGCTTTTGTTGCAGAAGGCATAACTGAGGGCATTTAGATAAGAGACGGCATTTAAGATAAGAGAAGATATGATAATCCCCTGATTATGCCTCCCATGCAGCCTAATCTGTCCCCACAGTCTGCACACAGAGACCACCAAAGCACTGTTCCCACACCAGTGGATGACCCACGGATCCCCAGGCACGATCCAAGGAGCAATGGGTGATGAAGGGCAGATGAAGCGCACACATCTTGGCCAACCTCATTTGCCTTTGATCTGCAGCTTACTGTCTTGCCACGGTTTAGGGAGCTAATCCACCCCTGTGGCTGGAGGACGACATGACCTCCCCAGCTTCTCTCAGCTGCACAGCCCCACACAGCATGAGGTGGGCAGAACTGAGCTGCCTAGGGGCAGATCAAACTCAGAAGCTATGGGGAAGTGTTGAGCACATCCAAATTGTGTGGATTTTGCCTGAAATCCTTCTACCCCACAGCAGCCAGCCTAAGCAGCAGGAGCTTCACCTCCTGGCTCCTTCCCCTACCTAATGCAGCAGCCTCTCCTCGTGCCCTGAGCCACCCTGGGCAGTGGTGAAAGTGCGGGTGTCACCCCAAAGGCATTAGAGGAAGATGTAACACTGCCTGAGCAAACCACTTTGAGCAATACAGGTGTAACGCAACCAACCAGGGCAGATCCTATCCAGCACAGGCTTATCAGCACAAGCTCTGTGGGTCAGGTTTGAGAGGAGACTTCACACGGCACATTATCAGGAACACACCACGTATGGCACTTGCTGGACAACAGGAAATGCTTTCTCTTGCACTGTACAAGCCAAGTCACTGAGCCACACAGCACTGATGGCAGAGGGCCTTGCTGCCTGCCCCCATTCCAGCATCCTGCTTGGAATGGCAGATTCCCACCAGCCTTGGCTGATCAGAGCAATGGGAGAGCAGTGAGAGGCTGGGAAGGAGAACTTAAATTTGGGATTTGCACCTGAAGCCCACTACCAGGGAGACCAGTCTCAAAGTGGTGGTAATAGTCTGTTCCACCCCTGATGCTTGAGGAAAGATGTGGTTGTCAGGAACTGCAAATCCTGAGCATATTCAGGGTGAGCCAAGAAAACAGACTGGAAGCAGGGACACACTCCTGGTCACTCAGCACAACACAATAGGAAAAAAGGCCTTTTATCAAGAGATGCAGTCTCTTGAGGGAAGAAAAAAGGAGAGAAGGAGAGAAGAATCCCTCCCTTCCCAGAGGTCTCCAGTGAACCTAATAGGCATGAAACCCTCAGGAGACAAAGAGGAAGAAGTAAGACACAAAATCCAAGCGTAGAAACCATCCTGTGAAGAGTTAACAAGGGAGGAGGTTTGGTGTGGGAGACAAGAAAGCCTCTTGAGAAAGCACTCAAGAGATGAAGCTTAAGATGCACAGGAAATGAAACAGCACCCAGAGCTCTGCACCTGGGCTGTCACCCAACCAAACACATTTCAACACGACCATGAGCTATTTCCTCAGCCAAGCACAGACACTGGTGAGGGATGCAGGCAACTGTGAGGACACGTCTTTAGGATGCTGTTCTGCAATCCCTGAAGAGAATGGTTCACCCTCAGCAGCCTCTGTTTTGACTGACATTTCCATCTCCTGGACTGCAACAACAGAGGGAAGAACATCACTACAGTGGGGTTTCTTGTCGCTTTCCACACCAGCAGGTCTTTCATCAGTAACTCTGGTACCACTTAGCTTTGACTTCCACACCACCCCTTTCATAGAAATGTTATCCCTGTCTATGGAGAAAAAGGCCTAGGTCTCCAGGGTCAGGTCACCAGCTCCAGCTTGGGACAGGGAGTCCAGAGCCAACCCAAACATTCACTGCAACACCACATCCCTACCCAGCACCCAAACTCTGGGGTGCCTTCCAGTAGGCAAAGCCACAAGTGTCCCATGGGACAGCCAAAACAAACAGAAATACAGGTGCTGATCTTGACTCAGCCACTGCAGCTGCAAACCTGAGCTCCACACAGGCTGCAAAGGCCAGCTGAGGCAGTGGCAGAACAGCTGGATGCTCCAGCCACGCCACACTCTCGCTGCCAGCAGCACCCAGCCAGCTTCAACCAAACCTGCCTCGCCATGTCCCAGCTGAAGGTCACAGCACAACCACGTGCAGGCAAAGTGCCACGGTCTAAAACAAGTCACTCCACCTTGCAGTGAGTCAGGATCCCTGCCCATGAAGGGTGGGCAGAGCATGACCTCTCCCCCCTCACAGGTCCCCAACTAAGATCCCGAAGATGCCTGTGCAATGATGGGATTATGAGACATCCCCCATCTATGTGACAGCTTCCATCAGACAGGAGAGCAGAGAAACCTTCCAGCAGGGATGTGGTGGGTCTCCAGGAAGGATTACCAACTGCAGAAATGGACTGTTTCCAGCACTGTCTCAGACTTTTGGGTGTAGTTTCATTCACATATCAGCAGACACAAGTAGTACATGTTTTTCCCTCCAGCCCTGTGTTGTCTCACAGGACTGGGCCTGAAACCTTTCTGAAAGGGGTTTTGCAAAACCCACCAACTTGGACCTCAGCTGTGGGGTTGCAGAAGCCCATGACTGTCAGGGTGTGATGAGAAACATGGTCCACACAGTTCTCAGTCAGGCCAGGCTTCTTGAGAGGCTACAGGAAAGTAGAGGCAAACAAAAATCAGAGCAGGCTGATAGCCCTTGCTCAGCTTTTCAGGGGGCTGCAGCTATATTTCTCCTCTTAAATTTTCACATCTATTGCTCTCCTTAGCATTCCTGACATGTTTTCATGGCTTTACCTGGTTGTCATGCTGGAGGGTGATGAGAAGTTTCCAAGGGCATGTCATCACTCTGGGCCAGAGTCTATACTACCTGATGAACTTCATCCCTGCATGAGAACAAAGACCACAAAATTAAACACAGCCTCACAAAGCCTCCTGGAAAAACCATCTTCTACACTTTACACCACCGTCCCATTTTTTTCAGATGTGACAGGACCCATTTGACCACCAGCTGCAGGGATAATATGCAACATATCCTGCAAGGCCACCAGGCAGCTTTATATCCAGCCAGGATGAAAATTCAAGCAAAAAAAAGTCTTAGGAAAAAGGAAAAAAGTGTTGTGACTGAGAAGAAAGGAGGCATTAGAGCCTCTTCAGCACAGCAGTCCTGTAAATGATTGCAGATATGCTGTGTTGAGTCAAGTACAGTTTCACTGTTGTGCCTCTGCACTCACAGTGTTTTACATTTGGACACCTCACCAGAGCTGATAACCTTGGAAGGGGCCTCCTGAGCCATCTGGCCCCAACCCCAGCTCTGAGCAACCTTCATGTAGGTACCTGATCTCCCCTCCAGTGAGGCAAAGCTCCCAGGCAGCCAGCTGGGACTTTACTACTCAATCTGTGCAGCTGGGAAGGCAAAGGGTTAAAGCCCTTGCAAAACCCCTTTTGTTTAGCCACAGGGGCTCATTTTAACTAACCTCAGGGATTTCAGTGAAGTTATTAGCTAAAGGGCTGCAGATAGATGTGGATTGATTACAGCAGTACTCCTAAGTTTGCCAAGGAACTGACTTCAGAAGAACTGATGCAAGTGTTCTTAAGAACAATTTCCATGTAGCTTAAGAGTGAGCAACAGCAAGAAAGGAAAAAAACCTTAATTAAATAGTTAAATTGCATAAAATTTCTCACTGGATAAAAACAAAGATTGCTCAGCAGGAAAAAGGCAAAGGGATCCTTAGGAGAGGAGTGGCCAGTGCAGGGTAGCTCTGCACATTCCAAAAGCCACAACTTCATCAAAAGCCCTGGTGTGATTCAGGTCTTGGGGAAGGCAGAAATATCTGGAGAGGAGGTGAAGCCGGATTCAGCATCTCCCTGGTGGCCAGGAAAGGAAAGTCTCACCTGTCTGTGCAGGCAGGAGGGTTCCAGGAGGATGGAGGCAGGTTACAAGCACGCACAGGAAAGGTAAGTATGCCACACATCAGGAATAAAACTGGTTCATTGCCACATCCTGCACTCTGGCTGCAGAGGCTGGGGGAAGACACTCGCAGTGAGTAGCGTTTGGTCCAGGGTGATGGGAAGCTGATGACGAATAAGAAGGGATCCCAAGACATTAAATAAATTCCAGGATAAGAATCACAGTCATGCTTTGAAAGAGGTTTCTGCCAAGGCCACAGCATGTACTTGCTCCTGGGCTTGGTGGCTGCACTGCCTTGCCACTCACTACAGACAGACAGACAGACACAGTGGCTCCAGCCATGGGAGTCACAGTCCCTTTGTCACTCACTCAGCCTTGAGCTCTCTGAACACCTTAGATACCACAGCATCCATTTCATGACAATCTTGAAGACAGGGAAAACCCCTTCCAGTGTCTGGTGGAGATTTATCATTTGGCATTTCAGCACCTCTCCACCTTCAGCAACTTCTCCCAGGGCCTGGACTCCCAGGACAGGGCCAGAGCAGCTTGTTGCAGGATGAGTGGCAGCTGGTCCTGCAGGTCTTTGATCCAGACTGTGAACTGCTAGGGTGGATTAAGGAAAGAGAACTTCAGCTGACCTTCATTAGCTTTCTGCTGCTCCTTCCCAGCTTGTAAATTAGCAAGCATTTGCATTCAAAAGGCAGGCGAGCCAACCCACTGGGGCTAGGGCAGAGGCACTTTGCAGAAGGGGGAAAAGGGGCTTTTAATTTAAGTGAGGGGAGAAAAAGACTTTCCAGTCTACCAGGGCCAGACTGGAAAATCCAGACAACACAGATGCAAGCTGGCTTTCTCCTCCCCTCTGGTGCCCCAGCAGAGCCCACTACAGGGCTCGCCAAATGACCACATGAGATTTCAAAGCTGCCTCCCAACTTTAATAGGTGGGAGAGCAGGAAGGAAAACAGCCCCTCAATCACCACACCGTTTTTCATTGCTATTAATCATCCCTGCTCTTTTTCATCTTCACTTCTGTGAGAGCTGGCAAGGAAGGCAGCACACAGTGAGGAAAGGCAGAGTTGGGGAATTGCAGCAAAGAACATAACCTCCAAAATGCTCTGCCAACCCATGGGGAGGAAGCCCAGGAAACAGGGAAACCAACAGGCCCACTGCTATCAAAGGGTGGGAAAAGGGACCAGACACAGAAACTTGCTCAGCTTCATTTCTTGCACTCACCACAGCTGCAATGTCTCCAGAGCACTCTGAGCCTGCTCAACACCACCAACAGCCCCTCTCAAAGGTATCCTAGGAGTTTTCAGCATCCTCTGCAGCACAGAGCATGAACCACGCCTCCCATATCCCACCTGGGCTGCCAAATTTAGAACACCAATCTCATGGCCCACTCTTATTTCTGGCCCTGCTTCACTGTGTGACCTGCAGGTACTCAGGCAAGAATTTTTGCTTCTGCCTCCATCACCTGGGCTGCTGTTAGAGCATTTTCATGGACAAACCACCCCTTTGTGCTCAGGTGGGCTCTTCTCTCCAGCAAAGACACTGGGCTGATGGGAAAGGCCATGCCAGCAGGCAGGTTTTCACTTTTTCCTCAGCACACCTTGCTCTAGACACTTTGTGGTAAGCATTCCTTTTTAAGATCTATTGATTTCATAAATAATAGAGTAAAAGAAAGAAACACAGCACACAAATACACTGGTCAAATAATCTCTCCCTTAGGAAACAAACAGGAGCTACAAAGAAAAAAATAGCCCAGCAGGCAAGCATTGATCTTTAAGCAGGAGAGCAAGTGGCATTAGAGTTATTTGTCAATTAACAGCACATAGATAGGGCCAGATTCAAACAGGTCACCTTGGGGGTCTTGCTCCACAAACAGGAGTCTTGAAGCCTGCCCTTCTCACTCCAGGAGCACTCAGCAGTTTCTGCAACACCACAGCTACCTCTGTCTTGGTTCTACTGACTGACATCCACAGGGGACAAACACCAAAAGCCAAAATCCTCATCCCTAACTCCTGGAAAAAGCTCCCAGCCTAGGGAACCCAACATGGAACAAGAAACTTCTCCAGTCACAGGCCTACATCAGAAGACTGACACAGAAATCAAGACCTATTGCTCCCAGGATGAAAAGAACAGTATCTTCTGAAGTAAATCACAGCCTAGAGGAACAAAAGGAAAGGAAATTCCTAGGCCTTCACAGGATGAAAATCATCTCACTTAACCCTGGTTAGCACAAGCCACCTGCTTCACCACAGAGACCAGGTGTACCAGGAGACAGGCAGAGCCTTTGTGGCTGTTACAGCACCTACACGTGGCAGAGTGGATTCATCAAAGGGGAACAGCAATGCCCCCCTCATCCCCTGCCCACACCATGCTGCCAGGAGGATCTCGTGGTGCCCAGCACACTCCAAGGTGCTCATTTCAGCTGAAACAGGCAGAAGTTGGAGGCTCAGCTCTGGCTGTGAAAATGTGAGAAGAAAATCATTGCCAAGAGCAGCCACCCCAAAAGGAAGCAAGGCCATGCAGGAGCTCCATCCAGGCAGCTGCTTAGCTTAACCCTTTCAGTCAGTCACCAGCTGCAAGAACAGCTACCACCACTGGCACATGCTCCACAAAGCCACAAGCTTCTTGCAGTAAGCAGGATCAGCCCCCACTAGCATTCCCCACTGGAAATTTGCAGAGAAAACCTTGTGCCACACAGAGCACTACTGTATCCTCAGCTTGCCTGGTCTCTGGAAGGCAGCAGTGAGTTATTAGCTGCATGGAAGGTGCCTGCAGGGAGCAGAAACAGCGAGGGAGAACAGGGGTGACAGGTTTTTGGCACTGGGTCACAGCACTGATTCAAGCCTAGCATTTTTGTGACAACAGAATGGTGTGTTTCCAGCTGTATTGCATTATCATGGACGAAGGGCTGGAGTGAGTATAAAGAAATCTAAAGGTGGTCACTGGAGAAAGACTTCCTTGCAGATGGCAAATTCCTGGCCTTGAGCAGTCGTCACCTGGCCTGTCTCAGCTGCAGCTAAGCAGAAAATGACCCCTCTGCCAGAACATGTCCAGGTGTTCACGATGCTCATCCCCCACCACAAACCACCCTACAGTACTCTCTCCCAGCTTGGCTATACTCTGTATCCTCATCTTTGCTCAGAATTGATACCAGATAACTTCGAACTCCATCGGAGGTGACAGCCACCACTTGTGCAGTGCAGCACAAAGGAACTCAGCACACCTTTACCAGCAGCACTGACTGCTGTGCTACAAGGAGACAGGGAGAAAGTAAGGGATGCCAGAGACCTGTGCCCTGGAAGCCCATCACTCTCTTCACTGACACCCTGCATTCAAATCTCTGACAAGCTCTTCTTTCATGGAAACTGTACCTTGACAGAGGAAATAATTTATAGACATCTCCCCTGACAAGGAGAACAGGGGGACTGAAGAGCGATGTCTGCCTGCAGTGACAGCTCTGTTGCAGAGCTACAATCCCAGCTTTTCCCTGAGACACACATAAAACTTCCTACAGCACACTAAACCCAGGTCAAATACACAGAGGAGTATCAATAAGAGAATCTTCTTTCCCAGCTTATTTCCTTTCCAAAACTACAGGTGATCAGGTCCTGCCACTTGAGAAGCACTTGCAGACCAACCGTTTCTAAAAGCAAGAGAAGAAACACAGCCCTGTTCTCACGTCACAGTGACAAACCTTTGTAAAACAATTAGCTTCCCTCCCCTCCTACTCACTTGTGTTTCAAAAAACACTTCGTTCAAAAGCAGCTCTTTAAAGAGGTTATATAATAAGTATTTGTACCACGAGGCTGGCTAGTTTTAGCCCAGCTACTTAGATCATAGTTAGATTTTATTTCCTGGTTAGCTGGCGGACTCATGTCCAGTGATGAGCCTGCGGGCAGAGGATGCTCCTGGCCATTGCATTTCCTGGCCAGGAGAGTCAGTACCACAGTGCTCTGCTGTTTCTGTCTATTCAGTAATGAGCTCTGCTGTTGTATATATCCAATTCCAGCTCCCAGACAGGAAGGAAAGTGGGCAGTTCTTGAAGATTCTTACTTTTTCACAGATCACAGTTATGTTTAACATGCTCCATACTCACAGCAGCCAAAAAGCCATTTGCAGCAGCACCAGGCTCCCCAGGGGCCAATCTCGGAACAAAGAACCCTTGCTGAAAGTTTAGTGAGGTCATATGTCTGGCAAATGTAATGGCAACAAATTAAACTACTTTTTTAAGACCTTGGCTTCCACCATGCCTTGGAGAACCAAAACAAAATCCTTAACTCTTCAGCCTCCCCCTTTACAGAGCTCACCAGATGAGGTTTTAAAGGCAGGATTTGTCCTCAAGCAGTGCAGAGGCCATGTCAGCCCAAGGACAAACCACAGGCTGCTCCTCACTTGGCTGCTCCACTGCTCCCCGAGTTAACAGCTTCACAAATGGGACACTGCAGATGTGCCCACATTAAAAAAAAATCATGAGAGTAAAAATAAAAGTGGGTTTAACTCATTCCAGAGGTTACACTCTCCTCAGCACAAAAAAACCTGTGGTGCTTAGTGGATAAAGCATTAGAGCCTCAAGACAAGACAGGCAACAAGATTTGGGCTCCTCAAATTTTGGGGTTTTTTTTGAGGTTGTTGTTCTATCTTTAAGCATAAGGATTAAAATGTCAATCTTGCAGTTTCCAAGCCTTGCCTGCCTCTCAAGCAATAGCCAGCCTTCAGAAGTGCTGGGACATTTTAAGTCCTATTTCAGTTAAGAGGGTTGTAAGGGGGAAAATGAAGTGGCTGAGATTTAGGACAAGGTAGATAATACTGTCAGAATCTTTTCAGATTACCTTTCTTGCTACCTAAATTATATAGAGGTTGTAAGATTCCCTCTCCTCCTGACTCCCCACTCCCATCCACCCTGGGTTACTTGTACGACAACAACATGGAACAAGAAGTTAAGAAAAGCAATTTTCCCAGTCTGCTGTTTTTGATCGTTATTTTTTCACCCAGTAGCTCCAATGGGTCTGTTTCAGATTTCTGCTGGTAACACAGTTTATAATTCAGGGATACTTTAGTTACTGCAGAGCAGTGTTTGTGTTTACACAGAGCCAAGACCTTTTCTGCTTCTCACCCTACCCCAGGAGAGAAAGGTGGGGGACAAGGAGTTGGGAGGGGACAACCAGGACAGATGAGCTCAACTGACCCAAGGGATATTCCAGACCATGTGGCATCATGCTCAGCATATAAAGGTGGGGAAAGAGGGAGAAAGGGAAGGCATTCAGAGTGATGGCATTTGTCCTCCCAAGTCCACATTACATGTGATGGAGCCCTGCTGACCTGGGGATGGCCTAACACCCGCCTGCCCATGGGACATGGGGAATGAATTCCACATTTTGTTTTACCTGATCAACTGTCTTTATCTCAACCCACCAGTTTTCTCACTTTCAGTCTTCTGATTCTTTTCCCCATCCCACTTGGGGTGAGTAAGGGGCTGTGGGGGGATTAGCTGCCAACTAGGGTTAAAACACAACAGCCGACATCCCACTTGCCCTCAGCACTTGAGCAGTTAACCTGTTTTAGAAGCACAATTACATCTTTCCAATGGATTCACTCAGAACATCTGAAAAGGAAAAGCATCTATATCAAAAGTGCCCAAATGTGGGCACCTCTGGACACACAATAAACTGTGTCAATTGTACTACCGTCCTCTCTAAAATACTATATACAAGTTGCTTCTGTGTCTCTAAGACATTAGAAACTACACATTAAAAGAATGCAAAGGCTATTTTTAAAGTAAATCACAGAATATTCTGAGTTGGAAGGAACCCACAAGGATTATTGAATCCAACTCTTAAGTGAATGGCTCATACAGGGATCAAATCCACAATGCTGGCATTATTAGCACCATGCTCTGACCAACTGAGCTTAAAAACTGATGTAGGAAAGTCTAAATTTCCCACAGCCCAATCTCAAAGGCCAGTCCACAACACTGAGGATCAAGTTGAAAGTTTAGGCTCTTGCAACTGATTTTTGTCATTGTTTCAGTGGCAGCAGATCAAGGCAGGAACAGCTTTTTTTCTAGCAGCAAATTCGCCACAGCATCTTTGAGTCCCCTCCTCCCCACCCATCTGCAATACCACACAAGCTCATTTCAATGAAAATTATGTCAGTCTCTCAGCAAAAAGCCACTGAAAGCTTAGAGCAAGAGCACAGAATATCATCACTGAATTGATTCCATTAAGGGAAAGCAATGATTTATCAGCGCCTGGAAACAGAAAACAAAGTCTGTGGCAGAGCAGAGAGAAACTCAGCATCAACCAAGCATGGAAATGAGAAAGCTCTCAGCCTCCCACAAATGAAGGAGGGAAATATTGTGATTATGCCAGCAAGGGGTTCTTAGAGATGTACAGTGGATCAGGAGGGAAGGAGACCAGAAGCTTCCTAATGCTGGCAGGAAAACACAACCAGCTCCCCTCCTGTGGGATGAGGAGCGTTAACATCACCAAGGTGCTGTCCCAGACAAGACAGCCTGCAACAGAAACAGGTGCAACACCAAAAACCATCCCAAAGCCAAAACCACACAGCCTGGCCTTAACACCAGCTAAGCCCCATGTGAAGTAAGGATGCCAGCCTATCCTCAGGCAAGCATCCAGAGTGCCACAACACGTGTGGAGATGGAGGCCCTGGAAGCTGCGCAAGGCTGGCAGGTGCTGGTGGCATGAGGTACCAGCAAGGGCAGGGGCTGAGGCAGCCTCCCTGTCTGCAGAGGTCAGACAGACAGTGGTGAGGAGGGTAACCCTGAGGTGTTCAACTTCCTGCAGCTCATTTTTCCAGGGATGTGGGTGTCCTGGTTTAGGGCAAATTTGTGAGAAAACCTCCAAAGGGGTTTTCTCTAGAAAGCAGATTCAAGCAGCCCTGTCCCCAGCTGGTTCAGGAAAATATTTCCTTGGAGAAAAGTGGAAAAAACTATTTATTTAACAAGCAAAGTATTCACAAGCATAAAGAAATGAATAATATTAAACAATAAAACCTCTCACTGTCTGTAGAGATGGCAAAACTGAGAAAGTCCTTGCTGTGAAGGGTTGCTCAGCTCGCTCAGTCTCTTACCAGTCCCTCCTGCACTGCAGTGTAGTGTCCCAGGCCCAGTGGGTCACAGGTGTGAGCTCCCAGTGCTCTTCTGGGCCCTCAGTCCAGAGCAGGTTCAAACAGCTCCAAGAAAAAGAAAAAACACTGTCCTGGGAACTTCTCTGCCTCAGTTAGCCAAAAAACTAACTAAAAGCAAAAGAGAGTTCTCTCCTGCTGTCCACTGCAGACAACACCATCCAGGGACAGAATGTGGAGGAGAGAGTGTAGTTAGTGAAAATAAACTGCATGCTGCTTCTTTCCCCTCCCTCACTCTCAGAACCAATCTTAAAGGTGCAGAACTTAATATCCAGCATAAACAGAACCGACTATTGGGGCACAAGCCTCATAAAGTCACCCCAGGACAGTGGATCAGAGATTATCGCAAGAACCGAGATGGCCAGTATGTGTTAGCAGAAGAGGTGTTGCAGACAGGATCTCCCAGAAGTCCAAATTCTTGTGCAGCTACATACTGAACACCTGCTCAAGCCCCAGGAAAGTCAGGAGGAGCAATGAGGGGAGGAAGGTGCCAGTGATGAGCTACTCAACTGTGAAAACATCTGCAAAATGACCAAAAATTAAAGGTAGTCCAGTATGAGAAGAGGGGAGTTTCATGATGGAGAAGACATTCCACTGTTTAGTTCCCTTCCTGTCCCTTTGTCCTGCCTTTAATTTAAGAAGCAAAGATGAAGCAAAATCTCCTTGGAAATCACCCTGCATCTGACATGCTGAGGCCTATGTTCCATCCTCAGTAGTTTTTCTTATATTGCACATGGGAGCAGACTAAATGTGTCAGATTTAATCACCTCTGCACAAATATCAATCAGGGGCTCAGCTGCTGTGTCAGATTTGCTGTGTGAGACTCGGCTGATACAAACCCTTCCAGGTGCCAGCTGCACAGGACCTCACCTGCTAGATATGGTCCTAGACCAGAGTTGAAATACCACTGCCCCAAATATCCTGAGAGCACTTTGCTTCTCATCTCCAGCCAGCACTCATCTCAGCAACAAGCCTAATACAGCCTGGGCCAAGCACCTAGCAACTCCAAGTTGCTTACACACTTTAACTTAGTAGGACCAGAGACAGGAGAGATGTGACCTTCCTGGTTACCACTCAGTCCACATGCAGGCTGCTGTACTTCTGGAAAGGTCAAGAGATTACAATTGCTACCCACACTTACGTATAAAATATTGCTTTTATTTTAGTTAAGCAACAAAGCTATTTACAGATACAATAACTATACATTCCAATTGAAAAATAGATTGTGCTCAAAATTGTTAAAGCAAGTCACACACAGTCTGTTAGGAACACAAACAACCTCAAACCTCCCAATGCCTTCAGCTCCTGTCTGATCTCAGGAAATCAGTTCGTTTTGTTCTGAATGATTTTCTGCTGATTCTCAAGACATTCCTTCAGCTTGTCTTCAGTGAGTGTCAGCCTCTGCTCCAGGATGGAAACTGTCTGCAAAACAAAGTGAAAGCTGCTGTTGAGCTACTGACTAAGACACACTGCACACTGTCCTCTCAGTAAAATGTGCCCAATAAAATACTAAATTCACAGGAATATTTTGAGGTATTTCTAGGCTGGAACTCCAGTGTCAGCATTCCAGCAGGGCAGAGCCTTGCATGACTTCAGAGAGCAGCAACAGAAGACAGTGGGCACAAAGCCCTCCTGCAGACACCACCAAGCACCCATTTCAGCACTGGTGCTTTCAGACTGGGCTCTGCATTTCCTTTCCTGGTCAGGTTCATGAGGCACCAGACACTGGAGAGGCACCAGACATGCTTCTGCCAACGAGACACACACATTTTAAACAATTCTGCTCAGTTATGGCTCTGATTTTATCTCTTTGCTTTTATCTCTTTGCTTCTAACCATTTCCTCCCTTCCCTGAACACCCTGGGTCTGCTGTAATTAAAACACTCAAAACTTGCTGGACAAGCACCATGACAGGCAAGAAAACCTTCCCAGACTAAGACAGTGCAGCAGGAGATGGAAGGGGAAATCTCCAAGTGGCAATATCTACCTCAACATAATGCCTACATTTCTTTGTGTAATCCAGTTACCCTGCAAAGGACTGTTCTCTTTCTCCTCCAGCTGAAGTCATCATGTACAGGATGCACAGGAAGAACATTTTAACCACGTGGCAATAAAAGCTTCTGCTGAAAACCTTTTATTGATCACTCCAAGATAATCAAGGGCCCCAGCTATGCACAACCACTTTCAGCTTCCAGAGACACCAGAATGGCTGATAAAGGGTGGTGATGATTTAATGCTTTAATATCCATAAACTTATCAGCAACGATCAATAGCTTCACATTTTGGGCATTTTTACTGCATAAATAACATCCTCTGCTAAAAACAAAGGATGCTCAGAACCTTGGACTTTAATAAAGTAATTCAAATAAACTTGGACAACCGCTGTTTGTATAGCAGTTATACATAGAAAGCCTTTTAATAGCGCATTTCGTAAGCACATCTCTAAGTGCCTGACAAAAGCAAGCAGGTCTCATTATCCCCATTTTACAGCTGGGGAAATGAAAGCATAAAGAGAGGAAATAGCTTGGCTAAGGCCACTGGAGACTAAGAAAAGTCTGCTGTAAAATGATTTGGGGAATGAGACAAGTCGTGGTGGAGAAAACAGGAAAAACAACAACAGGCATAAGGCAAACCCATCTTGCAAGACTGCATCAAAGAAGTCAGGAAAGGTTTGAGGTCGTCCAGTGCATCATAATGGACCTTTTTTTCCTCCCTAAACATAGTTCAAAGCTTATTTCTAATATATTTCTTATTTCTGATCTGTGACAAGGCAGAAGAGATCTGCTGCAGCTGTAGAAAGCTTCACCTGAAAGAATAACCCTGCATTGCCCAAATATTCCATGGGCTACAGCAACAGCTGCATTTAAGTTTTTTCATCCTCTATTTCCATCCCTTTGAGGCACAGGAACTGAAGTACACAGAGAACCAGAAGAAACATGGTGGAGCTGGCAGGTAACAACCCAGGTGCCCCAGAGCCAGCAGGAGCCCTCCCTCTATTCAGAGGAGAGAGGAGTTAATCTTTTCCACGTCCAGCCATGCCATCACCTAGTGACTGTCTTGGAGCCCAGGAACAAAGCTACCAAGGGCACAACACAGCAGGCTAAATGTCCACCACGGGATTACAGCAAAGATCTCATCCTTCAAGCAACCAGACAGAGACTGAAGACCAGTAGGGATCCTGGCTCTTCCATCTAAAAAATGAACTAGTAACTCAACACTCCGATAAAAAAAGGGAGAATGAAACATTGCATCAGATTTCCTTTAGAAAGATAATCAGCTGAATTAACATCCCAGTCACACTGCCCTGCCAGAAGCAATGCCCAGATCACTCATGGGTCCTCTGTTCCATGATTTACTGCCACCATCATCCTGCCAATAGGAGTTAAGAGCTGTTACACATGGCACCATGAGACACAAGTAAAGCAGATTTCACAGAGTGTTGAATTTGTGAGAAATCTGTAAGGAAAATGTTTATTGGAATGGAAAATGCATGTAAGTATAAGCAGAAACTTGCAATAAGTATTTTTTGGAAACTAAATGTGGAAAAGTAGCAGTCAGAAATGAAATTCAGGAAGTCCAAAGTAGGAATCAATGACTACAGTCCATTGAGACTTGAATATATGATGAATATAAATAGACAGGGCATCTGACATCCTAGGAAGGTAAGGGAAAGCACAAATACTGCCCAACTGCTATAAGTGCTATATTGCAACTTGCAAAGAATAGCTCCTTTATTAGCAGCTGAAAGTTTTACAATATTTCCACGCTGCTATTTATAAAGCAGGTAATTCTCAGGAGGCAAACAAAACTGCACCCATTCAATTCCTGCAGGTTTTTGCTATGGCATGTCAAAGATAACAAACAAGCAGTTAAGCCAAGGAGGAGAACACTGTTAGCCAGATCCAGCAAGGATTCACTAGAGCCAGGTTTGCACTCTGTGGCAGGATCTGGGCTCCCTGGTGTGTCAGGAATACAGTACATGTCTCCATTAAACATCAGCAAGTAAGTGCTGGATAATTTATTGAAGTCCTGGCTCAAATCGGCAGGAGGATAACAAGAAACAATAAAAAAAGACCAAGTTATTTATTTTTTAAGGAGTATTTCTGACTTTTCAGTAATATACTGAGCATTACTGTGGGCACTAGAACACAATACAAGAATTTTTCACAGAAAACTTAAATGACTTCTACCAACACTTCCTGCAACATTTGTCTTCATTTGTCCTCAGAGACTCAGCACTGAAAACCCCATTCTTCTCTTTGGAAACATTAATGAGAAACTATGGAGAAATAAAAAGTTGCCTCCTATTTACTTAAAAATTCTGGGGAATATTCACTTCCATCCTCCCCCAGGACACCTAAACTGAGGCACCCAGTAGTCACACTTGCTTACCTGATGACAAGCCTCTTGTGATATTCGTTCATGTTATTTTTACAACCCAAATAACAGTGATTTAGGATGCTGTTCCAAGATATTTTCATTGATATCTTTTCCCTAGTCCCTCTTAAACATGTTTGATTAAGCAGCAGAGACAATTTAAAAGCCACTGGCCTTAGGGTGGGAAGCTTCTGCAGCAGCCCTGAAGGGGCTTTTGAGGAGGACAGATAAGGGGAACCAGGTGCTAATTGAATACCAAAAGAAACCAGTTCCACCAGCATCGAGGGAAACCTGAACAGCAGAGTCCAGAGCAAGGGAGCAGAGGTCACCAGCAAGGCTCTGGAGCATCGGTGGAGTCCAGGCCAGGCCAGATCCAGTCAGCCAGATGGCTGCTATGAGCTAAAGCAGGACTTAACCTGGAGCTGGGCGCAAGGCGGGCAAGGGCCCAGAAGGGTGGAATAACTCATGCTCAGCTCACCCTGCTAAGGAACACTCTGCAAGTCCAAAGATACAGCACAGAGGCTTTCCAGTAAGCAGTCACAGTGGCTCTGAGTTAGCCATGTAATAGCACAGGGGACAGAGAACTGCCTGACTGATCATCAGCAATCAGGGAAACCCCACAAAAAGTATAGACACAGCAGTTCCTCAGATCCAGCAACAGCAGCTTGGCTGAACCTACAAGGGGCATGATCCTGCACAGTGACTGTGTCACAGATGTGTTCTTGGCTCTGTGCAGGAAAAATAGGACACTTGCACTTCTATTCCTGTTTGTTCATAGCAGAAAATATCTCTCTCCATTGATCTCAAAGGAAGCAGAAGTAGTTTTCTAGCTTTACTTAAAAAGATCCTCAAAAGTTTGCTCGACTGTTTTTTCTAAGCATATGCTAAAAGATTTTACCGAGCACTAACATATCGAGCAGCTCAAAGAAAAAACATTACTTCTGCCTCTTCAGATTTTTCTTCTCTGACATGTTAATTTATGAAGACTGCATTTGCTTTTCAATTTATCAAAAAAAAAAAAAAAATCACCCACAAGGAACATACAACAAATGCAGAAGTTTCTAAGTTTCTGGATTCACAGTTTCTCCACCCCACTGTGCGGGTACATGGAAGAACTCAGGGACTGATGGTTTTTAAGAGGTCCATTGAAGACTACAGATAGCCCATGGATTTACAGAATGATACCTGTCACCTTTGACCTGGAGTTGCAGGTTAAAGAGCTCTGCCCTCTGTAACAAGCATGGCTAGTGCAGGTGTATTCTCAAAGATGCCCTGCTGTAACTTCTTGTGATTTTCCCTAAAATTAGCAATTTCAGAGCCCACTTTATTCCCAAACATGGCCAAGAAGTACAAGTGAGCTACATCATAAAAATGCTGCCTTAGCATCCAAGGGGCACCAAGGTAAAATAAGCTTGGGAGCCCTTTCTCTGAACTAAAGCAATGAGTGAAACAAACTACCAAGGGAAGGTTTTGCACTGGGTTAGCTCTACCTATCTTTTACAGGAAGAAAAAAACCTTAACTCCTGCCACTAACCACAGTTTGTAACTCCAAACTGCAGCTGCAAGATTGAAAGGCTCATGGGAGAATTTATGCAGCAAGAGTACAAGCATGAACCTGTCTGGCAAGAACAGCCTCTCCTCCTCCCATACTGGGTTTTGCCCCAACATGCTGCCAGTGCCCCTCCACCTCAGCAGCTGCACTTGGACCCCCAGAGCAGATCCCTGCTCCTACCAAGCACACTTAAAAAGAGCCTGGCTGCTCTCCTCGTGTGCAAATTATAATTTAACAGCTTTGAGATGGCACCCAAGCCAGCTACATACGTTCTGCACACTCTGCAGCATTCTCAGGAAGAACTGGCAGTTCAGACTAAGTGAGGAGGTAAGTCTCATTTCACGGTAGAACAAGGCATGAAGCTTTCACAGCAATTAACACATTATATAGCAAACAAATGCCTGCAAAGACCAGCCTTACTCCAGTGGTCAAAGCCTTAACCTCAGAGTGGGTTTTGGTTTAAAATAAAATGTGGGGAGTTTTTTAACAGCAATGATAGCTCCTCATGTGCTCAGACTAAAACAAGATGTGCTACCCCAAACATTTTAAATCAGGTCTGTAGCTCCTCACCATCTCAATGGCTTTGAAGGCAAACTCTAACGTGAATTCTCACAAAGCCAATTTGCATAGAATATTTCACACCAGGCTGAGTTAGTGAGTGAAGACTCAGCACCATCCCATTCTCTAATTCAATGCCATGAATTTTCCTGGGTTTACTTTGTAGCATGTTTCAAATTCCACAAACTTTTATTATTGTTTCTGCAACACACTTAGCTCCAATGAGCCTGGACAGGAACATCTTGGTCAGTGCTGCTGCACAGCTCTGTGTCAAGAAGCCTCCCAGACCCCTCATGCAGGTTTTGCACATCCATCCAAGGTTCGCTGTGGGGTCACATGGAATACATGACAATACATGATAATGCCTGCAGAAAGACAAATGGCAGCACTAGCCTGGCCTCATCCAGATCTCTGTGTAGAGACCTGCTCAAGCTGTGTTGTTAAACAACCTCCTTGTCTGTTCTCTAGTGCAGGGCATGACAGTTCATAGTCCCCCCAGCTCTCTTCATCCACCATTCAGACATCTGCTACTGAGGACGCTTGAAAAGTAAAGAATTTTTTCTATTTAGCAGCCCAAAGCACTACAAGAAGGAAATGGTTAGTTAGAAAACTCAGAACCAGTGCTGCTCTGTTATGCTGGGGTCACAGGTTTGGAGACAGGCACAGGACGGAACACACCGAAGGTCATGCGACAGCAGCCAAGATTTATTGATGGTTGCCCCCTTTTATAGGGGGTTCAAAATTCCCGTTCCTGAGCACCTGATTGGTTGGGGTCCCAGCACTGCCCAGCTCCCTGGCCAAGGATATGTCTGCATTCAGGACTGAATGGGATTGGCTGGGGTCCCTGTTTGAGTTCAAATCCAAATTATCGTTATCATACCCAGGGACTTGTTTACTTCCACTCTTCAATGAGCTAGGCCAGTCAACTTGGATTTGGTTATGGCCAAATTTATCTGTGCAGCTTCAGACTAGCTGCAGCTGTCACACTGCTCAGCTACCCTCCTCTTGTTATTAAAATGAGGGTGGTGAGGCCCTGGCCCAGGTTGTCCAGAGAAGCTGTGGCTGTCCCATCCCTGGCAGTGTTTAAGGCCAAGCTGGCTGGGGCTGTGAGCAACCTGACCTGGCAGCAGCATTGGAACTAGATGAACTTTAAGGTCTCTTTCAACCAAACCATTCTATCATTCTCAGCTGCCATCTCTCCTTCCACCTCCCAGCATGCCTCACTTCCTGCACGATTACCTGAATTACAGTTTACCAACCTTTTCCCTGAATTATAGGAGCAACTTTGTTGTAATGCACAAATCTCCCGTGGTACTCAGCACAGCAATAAGTGATCACTTGCATTGCTCACTGCTTTGTACAGTGGGAAAACCACACAAACATACCCAAAAATTCCAGTACCATCCAATACTTGCCAGAGCAAGCAGCATGATCAGTACCAGTATCACAGTGACAAAAGGGACCCTGGGGCACAGAAAAGGTTGTTCTTTATATTAAATGGACCCTAGCTACAAAGTAGAGCCACAGGCTCTGCCAGTTTCATCCACAAAAGGTGGCAACAGGAGGCACACAAGCCCTTTACAACTGAGTCTTTCCATTTACAGCCCTCTGACTAGAAATGTTTTATCACACGTTGCTGTTGCTTTAGTCTTGACAGTTGATCAAAGCTAAACTGATGGCACTTACATCAGATCCTGCATGTTTCTAGAAGGGAATGTCTGATGCCCTCTGTGCAGCTTCCCTGGTGCAGAGCTGCCAGACCTCTGGGGTTGGGCCAGCACAGCAGGAGGAGTCAGGAAACTCCCAGTTTTACCAAAAGCACAGCCAGTCAGGATGAGCTACAACAAAAGGTCCAAACATGCACCACGACAGCAACTGCACAATACAGAGGTTAGAACCCCAAATGACTGGAGGTCTCCCCCAGACACAAAGGCTTCAAAGCCTTCCCATACCCGTCACCTGCCTCTGAGAGGATGCAAATCACTCACCTAAATGAACCAATAGCTGAGTAACAATTTATATTAATCTGCAAAGTCTGCTTGTGAAAACGAATTGTGAAAGGTGTTTAGTATTCCTCCCCATTGAAAGAAAATGGAAGGTGAAGGTCCTGTGAACATCCAGGACGAGGATCAGCACGTCTGAAGAGCCAGCAGTGTCCTGCTAATACAGCAATATCCCTCGGAGTGCATTTAATTTAAGCAATCATAAAAAGGAGAAAAATGTATTTGCATCAAGATTTTATAAAAAGCATATTTTGGAAGTAAATTCCAGGGGGAAAAATAAGTTGCTCTGCTCAATGACACAGAGGACTGGCAACAACCAGGGTATTTAATTTGTTTTGAGTGAGAGATCAAAGCTACTGAATCTCTAAGAGATAGGTCTGATGCCAAGAAATAGCCTCTATGTCCTTTAAATTCAGATTTAAAAAACCAAGCTCATCTGACACTCCACAGATTTTCAGATGAGAACTTTTTTATTAATGTTTCAGATTTCCAACTGTTTCTCTTGGAATAAAAATTATTTGCAGTTTTTCTCCTGTATATTGGGTCCATCGGTGTTCACATCCTGACAGCAACACAGAAACCAAGATATTTTGTGCACAGCAAAGGTAGAAGCACTTGGGGCATGATCCCCTCACCACTGCCAAATATTTCTTCTTGACTTGTTACTACTTGAAGTCATAAAAGCATATATTTTACTAAACCAGTTGCTTAATTTACATTCGGTGCCTCTCAAAAGAGAGGCCACATTCATCCCTCACCAACACAAGCTTCAGACCACATCTCAAAAAAGGAACAAACCATTGATTTTACTTGCTTTCATTACTAAGCACTGGAAACATAAACATTTATAGCTTTAATTAAAAAGCAACTCACTTGTGTCCAAGTCTTTTTATGCTAAAAAAAATAATTTAGAAAAATTCTTTCTCCGCCTGCAATCTTTTCTGGAGTGAAATAATCCTTTAATCTCACATGAGCTAGATTGTCCTTCAATTCAGGGTTTGAATTATTTTACAGATCTATCAAGTCTTCTCTATTTCACTCTGTTGTTTTCTTCCAGCTTCAATGTAAGATTAGTTTGGGAAAGCATATAAAGCCATTTCCTGTGGGTGGATTATCGCAGCTATTTATGAATTTTTATGCTAACCTGGTTCTGAACTCTTCATTTGGAGAAGAAATCTTCCTTCCCACAAAAAAAAACAGCAGTTTTTGCCTCAGTGCCGGCTGCCCACAGATGAACAGAGTGAACACAGCAGCTGGAGGTGTTTGGAGTGAGGACAAGAGTACATTAAACTGTTAGAAGATGATCACTGCAAATACAAGTTTTCCACTGCAGCCAAGACAGTTACTCACAGATGATCTTTTCAGAAGGGCAGCTCAGCTGTAAATACAGGAAATGCACCTGAACCAAGTAAATATTTGATATCTCCTACATTTTTGTTTTACCCAAAACACACCTTTCTGTGCCAGGTTATCCAAGAGAGAAAATCATCTTGTCTTCCCCTTAAGCTTTAATATTCACCCCAACTCTTCATATAGGCACTGAGATACTGAGATCCAGTCTTCAATAAAAACAAATAAATTGATCAACAGTTTGCATTTTCATCCTTTTCACATCTCTGAAATGCCAGTAGAGGATTTTTAAACACTGAGATATTGACAAGAGAATAAGCTCCAGGAAAGGGAGGAGCAAAGCATCAGCATCATACATTTATTACTCTCATCTTCCTCATTCCTTTGCCAGATGTGAATTGCCTGCTTTCCTACAGAGGGGAACCAGGGTATTTAAGTAATCCAAAACTACTGGGAACAACTGGCTTATGTCCAGGTCTCAACTTCACTCTTTAAGGCAGCAGAATTATTAAGCTTTTCTGAAAAAGAGCCATGTAAGGCCAAACATTTTTTCCGCTTTTAGGAAAAAATATGAAGACCCTGTCAAGTCACATTAGACCATTTTTTTACAAGTAAAACAAAAGTTATCTTGTCAGCTTTGGGGAGGAGGAGGAAAAAAATGTTTCACTAAATCAAAGACCAGTTGAAAGAAAGTTGCCAAAACTTTAAAGAATTGAATCATAACATAAGAATGAAGCTTAGCAAAGCTTCTATTCACTCTCATGGTTACTGCTAGTTGTGATATACAACAGCCACTGGATTCTTTTGATCCATCTCTCCCTGATAAGAAATGAAGTGCCCAGCCAAAGGAGCAAGTCTGCTCCACTGTATCCTCCTGTGTGGGGCACAACGCTCCACAGCCTCAGTGATTGGTGACTGGCTGGAAGAGACTTCTAAATGGAATAAAAACAATCTCACTGAATCCAAGCACATGACACCTAATTTCATCTGGAGATCTACTGCCAGCAGAGGGAAGGTACTAATAACTGGTGATGCAGCTTCAAGTGTGCAGCTCAGAACAAAGCTGTGTGCAAGCAAGAGATGACAGCCCACAGCTGATGTCTTACTATCACCTCTTTCAGCAGAAATTGAAAGTATTTTATCTCCTTCCCACTTCTGTATGATACCAGGTTTAAACCTTGAAATAACAGCTACAGAAAAAATAGTGGGAAAATAAATTATGCTTAGATCTACATAATTTCCCAAAGCAGTTTATCACAACTTTAACCTTCCCCCACCGGTACTTTACGTGATGGTAACACAGTGTTGCATCTACAACAAGAACAATGAACACAGGAACTCAAGATACCACATCAGGAATGAATCCAAGCTCCCATGGAGCTAACACATTAAGTTCCTGAAAAGCCCATGGATGGCTATATCAATAGAGGGTTTCTGGAAATGTCACATATTCTTTCCCTTCAACTGGATGGCCCTGCTCATGCCCTTAAGAGTTCTCTTTAAACACACAATACTCAGGAATTATGATTTCAACCGGGCACGAGGAGCATCTTCAGCCCTTCTCCAAGAAGAGAAAATAGTGACACCTGTCAAGTGTTATTTATGAAAGATTTCTGTTGTTTTGAAGAAGTAGTGATGTCCTCCTTTCACAAAGAGACGTCAGCAGGCCCAAAGCTGACACAGACGCATTGGTTTGAATCTTCTGCCTGCAGGGAGCAGTGTCCATTTGTGCTCTGGAAGAAATGCCTTGGAAAGACAACCAACCCCACACCACCAGGCACTGCTTCCAGTTGACTTGCATCTCCGCACACCACACCTCCTACCAGAGCACATCCAACTGCATGAAAGAGGGGTAACAGTGGCTCTGCTGGAGCCACATTCCAGAGCTGTGTTCCCGTCTCCTACCAGCTAAAGGTGGAAAAGCTGAAGTTCGGACACGCAAGTCAAAGCCCTCCACATCTGCCTTGCTACCTGCCCACATCCCTCTTCTCTGAGGTGCCTTCTGCCTTAGTCCAGGAATGAGGAATTCATCCAGGCTCACTTGACAAAGTTTGTCTGGCGTCAGTTTGTGTCACTGCTAAATATCAAAACCTTGGCATGAAAACAGCATGTCAGGGACATCTACCTGTACACATGCATTAAAATGGTGTTAATACAACACCCACAGAGTAGAACCAATGAGAGATTAAGTACTTCAAAGATGGTAAAAATGGTACAAAAAAGGCAAAAGGTTGAAGAACACAAGTTATTCAAGGCAGCTTTTTGGTTTTTTACTATTTCAGGGCTATTTCCAATTTTATCCTAAAACGTACTAATTTATTCCTCCCCCACTGATCTCAATTTCTCTTTCTGCTAGGTTTAAAACAACATTTAGAATTTTCTACAGTTACACAATATCTTCGACAGAGATATTTGCATTGCTTATATTTAGGTTAAATCCCACACGTACTGTTTACTGCAATATTTGCCTCTCCTAAACACCTATGAAGTTGAAAAGGAGCTAGTACACATCCATCATCAGAAATGTGGATGTGATTTATGTAATGAAAGATAACAATCACATTCCAAGCTTACTAGGGAGATGTAAAAACAGTATTAAAATATTTTGTGTATACACTGAGTTGCTTTCTACTCACAAGTATGAGGGCCCAGTGTTACACAAAATTTCCCTCCCCTCCTCCAACGTTCAGTGTTTTAAAGATCACAGCAGAAGTGCTTTTTTGCATTTCTGCCAAGTGAACTTAAATACCTTTTGGGTTTCATCCTACACTATTTTAGACAGCCTGTAGTTGTAAGATGTTTTTTTTTAATCCCTAAATCAGCCTTCAATCTCCTGATGGGTCCTCCAACCCATCATCTTACACTCGTTGACAAATACTTTGACAAGTTAGCTCTCTCAAGAGCAGAGAGCTAACTCAGACTACTAATCGGTATGTTCAACACCAAGTGTTTAAGACCTACTTGTTCTTCCTTAGAAACAATATTTAAACTCAGAGAAAAACCCTCCCAACAGATTTTTCTGTCCTACCACCATGGCCTCAGCTACAGGAGACCTCCGATGTTTATCATTCCATGCTTTCTCCCTGCTTCTCACATACCTTAAAAAAACACAATGAAATTCAGGTCCAGTCAAGCAGAAACGGTATTTCTTCACAATGAGCAAGGAACAGTTATTTAGTTAATCAAAACACTTCTATCCCCAAATTCTTATTAAGTAAACACATTCTATGATGATCACCATTCATGGCTGGTTCTGTTCAAGCATTGCTTAGTGACTCCAAGAAAGAACTGTTTGTTAATGTTTTAGCAGGGGATTAGTTGTTTGCAGCTGTGGGTGAAAAGCATGTTCCAGCAACAAGGCACAGAAGGGCCCAGACTTGTTGATGGGAGAAGGATTCTGCAGAAGTTGGACTGTGTAGGTGAATGCTGAGTGGGAGAAAGGAGCAGGATCTGAACAGAGCTCACCTATAGGCTGTGAGTATAAAGGAGGGAAGAGAGACAGAGATTATTCACCAAAACTGAATTGCTCTGCCAACCACTCCTTTAGGCATCACCTTAGGTAAACCCTGGCTAACAGAACACTCTATCAGAGCTGGTTCCAGCAGCATCTACTAAGCTGCAGCATAAAGAAACTGGGGAAGAACGGGGCCTAAGGGTGGAAGTCAGTGTGAGAGAACTGGTAGAGATAAGCTGAGAAGCAGATGCGGTAAGACTTATCAAAATACTACTAAAAAGCAGAGGTTTTGAACTAGCCATATTATTATTCTATGAAACTACTGCAAAACATTCTCAATTCCTCTAGTCACGGGTATCTTTGTCAATAACAAATTAAAAAGCAAACCATACCTGAGTCAGAACATCCAGCTGTCCCAAAATATGCTCCAGGGTATTTGCAAGACTGGTCTCCTCCTCTTGCTGCTCATGGGTCCTATCAGAATCCTGAGTTTGTGTTTTCTTATGATGAATGCCACAATCCATTTCTGACTGCTAGAAAAATAAACAGACATAATCTGCTATTGAGATGCAAACAACTGCACAGGGCTTTCTGTTCCATGGAGGGTAAACAGTAAAGGACAGTTTATGCTGGGACAATCTATGCTATTAAAAACACGCAAAGGAGGAAAGGAATTGTTCTTGCCACAGCTGGAAAAGGAAAAGCTTCTGCTGACTTTTCTGCCTGCTCCAGGTGGAGGATGGTTTTGTTGTTTTCTGGGGGGTTTTTGTGTGTGCTTTTGTTTGTTTTTAAACCACCACCAGGAAAGGCAAACCTTAGATAAAAATCTTGAAGCAATTCTGCAAGATTCAAGTTTTCTTTGTGCAAAGAACTTTGGTGTGCTCTTGTGGCACACAGGCACAGACTACAGCAAGTGGAGACTAACTGGAGCTGCTTAGGGAAGTCCTACATCCCAATCAGAGGAATTAAGTAAGCTACCCCATAGGAGTCTGATTATTTCACTCCAACAGTGAAGTTAAAGCCTCTCTCCATGTTTGGTAGTTGAAAGAAGGCAAAGACGTGTACCACAGTTAAGTTCAGCAGAAGCAAGATGTCCCAATATGCATTGGAACTGTTTTAGTAATTTTAGTAACTGTTTTGAGTAATTTTAATTTTGTTTATATCTTGAACTGGTTTTCCTCCTCAACGAGATTAAGAACAAGTTTACTTTGAAGTTTCAACTGTTTTAGTTATGCAAGCTTGAATATTTCATTCAGAATAAATTAAGTTTGAAAAAATACAAATGGATCTCTACTAAAGAACCTATTCTTCTTTCCTTTTCTTTCAAAATGGTATCTTTCTTTTAGAACAAACACTATTTGCATTGTTTATCTACATTATTGCCTGCAGAAGCAGTTCAGAGAAGTTTAGCTAAAGGAGGTTTAGCCAACTGGTTAAGCAACTGCAGACTTCAATTTCTCAATTTACACTAATGGACAAAATTTGAATTGAAAGCCAAGATCGCAGCTCTCAAAACACACTTCTCCATGGCCCAATGCCTGGTGCAGCTCCATCTCATGCACTTATTACTCACACAAAGTTTACAAATCAACAAAGCAGCAAGGAATTCTGACAGACTGAAAAACAGTCTTCAAAAGTTCTTCCACGTGTACTTTTTCTAAGTAGAAATGAAGATTTGACTGTCTCTTCTCTCCTATGCAACAGCAGGAATGCATTTCCCACCAGCACAGTACTGATTTACCTGCTCCTCATTGTATTTGATGCCAGATGTGTGCAGATGTGCAAATAAACTGCAACAAGGCCAGCTCACATAACTTTAACCACCAAACTGTTCAGTACATCAAAAAGATAAATATGCATACAAAAAAGTTTATGTATTTTAAAAATATACATAAAACCCCTTGTGCTGCTGGGAGCCACTGATGGAGGCCACAGAAAGGCTCCCACGGATGAGATCCAGCTCAACACACAGGCAAAATACGCAGTAAGTACTACAAGGAGCCGAAATGTGAGTACCTAGGGAAGGTGGAAACTGGAGAGGGTGAGCAAGAGAAAAAGAAGTAAGAGGCTGCAGCAGTAGCAGCTTTGACAGGAGAATGCCTTGCTGCTGGCCACCAGCTGCCAGTAGGAGCTGACCATTCTTCCAGACCCTGCCCACCAAACCATCTTCCTTTAGCCAAGCCTCACATGGCCGGCTTTGCATAAGAGCAGGAAAGAAGGGGAAGATTTAAATGACAGCTGCTCCACAGGGATCACTGTGCTCCACCAGAGGCCCGGGATGCAGCCAGATATATCAGGTGGTACCAGCCACACCAGCCTCTGCTAATTTCCTTCTTGCCACCTGCTTGAATAATTTGGATTATCTACAGGCCCCTGCCCAACACAGCCCACACTCCGGGTCACACAGCACTGCCTTGGCATGGGAGCCACACTCCAGCTACTCCTGTGCTGCAGGAAGCCTGAGAGCCACACATTGCTCACCATGCATTGATTTAATCAACTAAAATATGTTCTTGCAGAGATGAGATCAATCCAGTCTTAAAAATCTTCTATTTGCTGCCTAAATTTAAAAGTGAAAACAAACAAAAACCACAAACCACTGTTTTTCAACGGGTAACTAGCATCAAAAAACATTTTCTTTCTATTTTAAGGCTGACTGGCTTATGCTGATGATGTAACATCAGGCCAGTCAATCATGGCACAGCAGAAATTTTAGTGAGCTAACACTGCATACAACCTGCACTTAAAAACCCCAAATGATGATGAGCTATCATCTTCAAAACCCATTAGAACAAGCTGACTCACAGAGCAGAAAAATGACTGTACCAACAGATTTTCTCCATCTATCTTTATAGCATATGTCAGACAGCTTTTCATAAAAAGCTTTGGGGTTGAATTCTGAGTCTATATTCTCTTTGCTACAGTTCACAAAGTTCAAGAGTCTGGCAAAGCCAATACTGCAGAGATGTACCCACACTGATGCTTTAGGGGTCAGGTGGCCCCTCATCATGTCAAGCTGAAGCCAGAGCTGTCAGATGATGCCACATTCTGCTGCTCACGTCACAGGCTGCATACCACCCCCACAAAAAGCCACCTCCAGTAAGGCCGTGGGGGGTCCTGAAGGCAAGAGCCCCAAGAACAGAAGTATATCTACATTTAAAAACAGAACCATCACATACTGTCCCATTTCAAACACCACAGCTGCTTGAAAGGCTCCTTACTGCCCATCATCAGGATATCCTATAGCTACAGCCTTCAGCAATGAGGCTCTGAGTTAGCGCCTCTGTCTAAAGCAGGGACACAGCCAGCCAACGAATGAACACTGTGACACTGGGTCACAACAGTGACTTCCAAAAGGAGGCTTCCACTGACCACGGTCTTTCACTATTCGGTTCTAGGAAGGGTGCACCCAGCTGAGGAAGAACCAAATTGCCTCCAGACTGAAACAAATTTTGTAAAAGCAGACTAAATCACCTGCTGTTCCCAAGAATGAACAAGAAAACCCCTAGAAACCTACAGCCTTAGAGAGACTCCAGGAACCCTTTTAATGACAATTTATATCATCTGAGCCAGCCACCAGGAATTTAAATTCTAACAGATTTAGAAAAACATTGCAAAAAATACAAAATTGTGTCAGTCTCAGTACCAATGACCATCATGACTACAGGCAGAGATACCTGTGCTCTCATCTGACTCACCTGTGGGTAAAGTGCCAGCTGAATCCTGGGGACAGGCACCAGAAACAATGGCACTGCTGCAGAGGTTTAATTCATTTCAGTCAGAGTTCAAGTGTGCAATTTATTCGCACAACCAAACAAACGTCTTTGCCATTGAATATTACAACATCTGTGTATTAAACACTGGGAGTAGAGCAAGGAGCAGCTGAACATTAAAGGAAGAAGAGATGAGCAGTTTCAGAATACAATACAGCTCTCAGTGACAAAGGGAAAACAGAAGTGATTTATTTATAGCAACCACTTAAAGACAGCACAAAGCAACTACTTGGGGGAAGGGGAAAATTAATCAGCCTTCAGTCCAGAGGTCTCTTACTGAGCCTCTTATGAAAATTGTTCGGGCTAAACAGCATCCTGGCCAGCAATTACAGCGCTGATCATGGGCTGGGGGCAGGTATGTACTAAACAACACATGTGCATTGGTAGCAAACTGCACAAGGCAACAGAAAAATGTCATTTTGCTTCTTAAATGGTGATCCTTAGAAGACATATTGATACAATAACCACATATCTCAGTTTTACACCTACTAATAAAACGCAGGATTCCTAAAATTCAGTCCAGAGAAAATATTTCTTTTCCTTTTTTCTCACTTCTCCCACTGGATGGGAAGAATTGAGTGGTGTGAAGGGGGTAGGTTCAGTTCTACCTTTAAGTCCCTATCAATTAATTAACAGAGTGTATTTACTCTTTTGAGGATTTTTTGTTTCAGTGGGGTTTTTTTAAGACAGCATGATGTTCCCAAGAATTAATTTTCCTGTATCTAAAAAGACAGCACACCCTTTAAACAACACATACATCCAATGTGTTCAATTCAACAGACCTTCAATGTATTAAAATTCCCTAATGCAATCAAATTCATTTTGTTAGCTGAAAAAATTCCCCTAAAAACAGAGCAGCAGAAAACCCCCAAAGGTAGTGTATGCAGTTGATCTGGACCCCAATTCTATTACTCCAAAGAAGAGAAATACCTTTAAAAGTCTATTTTAAGGAGTCATTTCCACCACAGGTAAAATACTTCAAAAGTGTTCCCAAAGAGCAACAGTGACATCCAGTGGAAGCACATCAGCATCAAGGTAAGCTCCACAGGAAGGTCAGATGGACTAAACCTCGCTAGAAAGGAGGGCTCATGAAAAGCTGAGAAGTAACCTCAGTTCTCTCTGCTGCACACAAAGTATCACTGGCCGAGTACAGGCAGATTTCTCTGGCCTGGACAGGCATCCCCTCTTCAAGGCAGCACTAAAATTTCTGGAGCAATCACGTTCTTCAAAATTTGCATTACTCCACATCTACTGTCCAGACCAGCATAGGGTAACAACTTTACTTAGGACACAAGTTAAATTAGCTTTGCGAAACAATTTATATGAGCATTCATCTATGCTCAACTCCTACGTCAGAATTCAAGTTGCAAAAATGTAGGGAATTTAGGAGGGAGAGAGAGAAAAGAGAAGGGAGATGAAAAGACTTTGCTCACCTTTTATTTTTGCTTCAGACAAAGAGTATGTTCAGTTTGACGCAATTATTTACGCAGAACCCTCCTTACTATTAGTGTTACTAAAAAAAGCAAGATTTGGCACTTCTACTGGAACAGCCATGCTTACCATAGGCCAATAAATATTAAGCTCCTGATAAACTCAGGAAGAAATAAGAGTTAATAGGGACATCTCAAACCCATTTAAATCCCAAGGCACTCTAGTGCCAAAGCCTAAGTGAAGCACTGGCAGAAGGAGGTGGATGAAACAGGCTTGTGTATTTTAAATGAAACAGCATCAGAGCATCCAGCTCTGCTGACCAAAATGCCTGGAAGGACAGAAACAGGTGAAGAGCTAGTGGCCAGCTAAGGTACTCAAAAATGTACAAAACAGCCTGTCCAAACAGAGAACACTGCACTTGGACTGAAATTTGGATTTGCTTGCAGAAGTACCAGCATCCTATCTCTGCAAGTGACCCTGTTTGGCAATCTCTAGCCAAGAGTAGGTCCTCAGCAAAAGGGAGAAAGTGCTCCCTGCCCACATTTCAGTGACCTTGCTCTGTGGTTCACAGTCTATTGGTCCAGTTTACTTACCCCTATAGCCTCTAAGTGTCACTTTTAAATCAGGACAGACAGTTGTACCATCAGCTTCAAGGTAACATTAAAGACAAATGGGAGTTTGGCACATACTGCATTTCCAAAAGCACAAATGGTTTTCATGTGAAGAGTGAAATGAGAAATAGTAATGCCAGACATTGAAAGACCAGTGACAGATAAAATTTAATGACTACCAACTGTTAAAAAAAAATAAAGCAAGTCTGTATTTCTTGAGAAGGAAAAGCTAAGGGTGGACTTCAACATTTTCGATTTGTGTTTCCTGATTTGCTTAGGCATTTTATCTCCCTTAACCAATTTTCCCCTCCCATCAGTCCTAGAGTTTCCTTAGGAAATAGGAAGAGATCTGCCAGAATTCAGTATGGAATAATTAAGCTTTGTTACATAGGTGATGCTCAACTGTCTAACACTGCTCCTGGAGAATAACAACAACAAAAATTTCAAATGAACACTTTTGTCTGGAAACAAGCCACAATAGGAACAAAAATATAAGAAAAACATTCTTGAGAAATGTTACCAAGAATTGAACTACTTCTTTCTGGTCCTGATTTTTGGAGAAAAACTCCCAAGAAAAGGCAGCCAAACATTGGAAAAAAGTGTTTATTCTCAGCCTTGGGTTGTCTAGCTACAGGTTCTTTTACACCAAAAGCATCAGCCTCCAAGGCAAGACACACAGTGACCTCCTGAAGTGGGAACAACTGCTTCCAGCTCATTCCCCTCATCAGAAAAAGTAGGTTTTTTCCCACTGAATTAGGTATATACAACACTGTGTAACATACAAGTCATGCACATAACCTACTTTGTTACTCATATACATGTATAAAAATGCATGCCATGTATATGTAAATGCAGACAATAGACACACTACAATGCATGCACTTGTTCTTACTCTTGCCTGAAGTTTGAATTTTAGCAGTAAAGTTTGAGACCTTAGAAACTCTTAAAGCTTAAGCTAACTTCATCCATCTCCAAGCTGGCACAGAACAGCAGCTTGAAAAAAAACTTTAAAATCTTGCCTCCGTCTAATTTCTTTGAATTATGACTCAAGCATTAAAACAAGCCACATACAGCAGCAACCTAAGTGGGAGAATTTACATTAATTAGCCTGAGATGCTGAACGTAAAAGGCAATTTTTATTCTGACCAATAATGACTTGTCAGGACTTGCCTTATTGTTCCAGGTCTAAGAACAAATCTATTCACTGCAAGATGACAGAAATTAAAAGCTGATCCTCTTATTTCTGGAAGAAATCTTGTCAAACCAGAGCACAAGGGAAAACAGCTGTAGCAGCCCAGCTGCTCTATCCACTACCAGGCAAAGCTGTTGAAGGGTTGCTGCAGTCATTCAGGCCCCTCACAAAACAATTACAAGGTCACATCTCCCAGTAGGCTTAGATAAGTGTGTTTCCTTTAATAAAAGAAGAGTGAGCTATGGGTAACCATCTGCAACCACCCTGCTTGGGAAGGGTGTAGGGAAGAGCTCCTGTGATCAATCATAGCAAGGCTCTTGCTCATCCCTACAAAGTTTCTGCTTGGACAGCCAAGTAGGACAAAGAAAAGTGGAAACATCTTAAGTACACATCACACTGTTGTTCTTTGAAGTAAACAATCTACCTACCTGTTCCAGGAGGAAGGCAGCTGTGCACCAAACTAAAGCTTCCTGGAGTGGGAATCCTCAGAAAAGTAAGGTGATAGCAGATCAGGAAAAATAATCATTTTGCAGACCACATCTTTGCCATAGGCTGGTTGGATCCCTACTCTTCAACACAGGATCCCTCCCTTATAATGCTTAAAATTAAATAAACAGAATGGGCTGGAGAAGGTGCAAACAAAAACCCACATTCACATCCCATCGCAAAGAGCTGCAGCTCTACGCAATGAAACCGACTCCCAGGAAGGAATTTCACGGCAAGTAAAAAAAAAAGGTACAACAAGATTCATAAGTATTAACAAATGCCAAAATTAGATGTAGTTACCAAGTTGAAAGCCAAAAGGTCAAAAAAAGAGGCACATCTGGCCTATGAGTAATTCAAAAGGAATTTGTTTACAAAAGGACAAGCTGACAGGATGAACTGCTGCAGTCAGCACAAGACCATGGGCTGAGCACTGGAGGCACCCGAGGTCACCAAACAAACCCAACCAGCAAAGGAGAGAAGTGAAGTCAGCTCTGGACATTCAGTTATGGACTTCGGGCAACTTTGATCAGACCACATTTTCTGGAAATTTGCTTCCAATTCTATCCAACAGGATCATTTTGGATAATTTACCACTGAAGAAATAAGCACAGTCCAAGGCCCAGAAAGCCCTAGACCCAATAGTGTCAAAAAAGCTTAAATGTCTGTCTTAGCTGAAAGATGTATTTGAAGTGCCACAGGCTACTTGTTTCAAAGTCCTTTCTGCTGAAGTGCTGCTCTTATCAAGCTTTCCTCTGTGAAGGCCAGCAATGCCTAGAAATTAGGTATCTCCACAACTGAGAGACATTTAACTTCATAAGAGCTAAGGATGTTTAAGACATTTGTGCTCCTGAATTTCAGAAGAGCAGAAAGACTTTTTGGCAAGAGAATGTCAGAGGACAGTTCTCACTTTCTGCCCATGTCTCCCAGATTGCCCTACCAAGGGATTACCTCTTTCTGAGTCTGTCCAAGGTACCTCAGCACAAGCAAGTTTTCAGGTATTTTTCATTAGACAGAGGCTGAGGCTAAAGTCTCCTCATAAGCCTCCTCCTTTGAAAAGTAACGTTTTGCACAGTTACAACATGCCTCCAGAACGTTTATGTTTAAACCTGAACAAAACATCTCTATATCAATGCATTTTTCCTATTTTCCATACTATTTCAGAGAAAAACTGTCGACCCACTTAGCTTATACTACAGTGCTTTTATTCACAATTTTCAGTGTTTAGATAAACGAGCTTAGATAAACACCCAAGCACTTTCTAACTGTCCCTGTGACATCAACCATTCAGCATTTGTTGTGACACTTGACCATATACAGCCTTCCTGGAATTAGTTACAACAGTAGCAAATCTGTCCAATAATGAAACAAGTGTTCTTGCACCCTCATGTCAGCTGCAACCACACATGCAAAGCTTTCCTTGTACTTGAAAAAAAAAAAAAAGTCCACCACTAAACCCCCAAAATAAAACATATTATCTGCCCTCTCTGGAAAAAAATAAATCATATGTTGAATGTTTTCATAACTTATCAGAACAGTGAACATGTCCTCTTATCTGATCCTACACAACTCTTCACCCAGACAAACCCAAATGCTTACGGTTACTGACCCCAGACAAGTGTAAGAACCTGTATTTCTGAAATCATCTGCAAAATTCATTCTTCCCCTTCTGACCCTCCTTTGGGTCCTCACCACTCAATATTGGAGCATAAAGCATTAATTTACCCTTTAGATCTAGATCAAAGCAAGCACACCCAAAGGATCCAGGCACAGGACTGCAAGTCTTCCTTTCTTCCCATCAGCTTCCCACTGCACACAGCAGGAGTGCTTGCCCTGAACTTTGGGTTTCAAGGTGATTATGCAACACTTTAAAGCAATAATTGTTAACCTATAATTTAAGAGCAAGCATTTGTGGCAGAGGTACTACTTCTGATCTAACATTTACAGTCTCACATCTATGCTAACATACTTAGAATTCACTTCTGACAGCTTTAGTGGTTTATCACCCTTTCACATCTATGCTTTCAAACCAGCCATGGCTGCAATTCTGCAGTCTATGTGTATTGGTTTGGCATGAATGATAAAAACCAATTAGTGATCTGCTTTAAAACTGATAGCCAGGTTGGCCAATTGGATACAAGTGTACACCTCTGGGACACACGGCGTAAATACAGGTGAATTTTGGGAAAGGCCTCTTTGGCCCTGGGCCTGCCATGAGGTAACATCAAGGGGGGCAGCAGCGGGGCCCAGCTTAGGCCTCACTGTCCCTGGGGCCGGGATGGGGCGGCCGTGCTGGGGCTGGCCCTGGGGGAGCTGAGCTGTGCTGCCGAGCCGGCAATTGGTGGCAGGGATGGGGAAATCATGGCTGCTGACATCCAGCCGATCCTATGGCCTGCCCCACACCACTGGCCAGGCCGAGGGAGATGTCCCCCAGGCCCCTGAAAGCAGCACCGAGCCCAGGCTGGGCCAGACCCACCCCATGAGACCGAGGGGTGGAGGGGGAGAGAAGATCCGGGCCGCTGTTTCTGAGCTTTTCTACACATCAAGGATTTGAGGCTTTCACAGATACCACAGCAGAGATCAAGTGACCATCCGCAGGCCCAGGCAGGAAATGCTAACTCTTTCCCAACACAGACTGAGACTTTTTTAAACTCTANAAGGGACTTGTCTCTCTCAAAGACTGAATGAAAGACTATTTTATAAGTGGTACTGACCTAGAGTTCTGATTTTCTCACTCTTTACACTGTTTTGTGGAAAAGTAAACTGTTGGTAGGGGGGAGGGGAGTGCTTTTAAAAAGGTTTCATGGGGGTTTTTTTTGTTCCCCTTTTAGTGAGTGTTAATAAATCTAACTGTTTCTATCTTTAAGTTAAGACTGTTTTACCTTTCTTCTAATCCTATTCCACAGTGGAAAAATATTTAGACCACTACACTAAATTTAACAAACAAAATTCGGCGAATGTGAAATCACTACACCATGGTGTCCTTCTCTTTCATTTGCATTAGTCCTTGCACACATCAGTTCTACTTTCAAAGCTGCATCTCCCAAGCCTCCTGTATTTACAGAAAACACAAGCAGGTGAGCAGAGCAACTTTGGAGTTTGTGGCCATTGTTACAAACACGTCCAATACCCTGATTCATACTGAACTTAAACCAACTGCCTGAGAATCCAGAATCTTCTTACAGATCATTTCCCTCTGTCTAGGGAAGTGAAACTTGGTTTGGAGCAAGCTTGTTTTGAAGGTGCTCCTTTTCACCAACCTTGACAATATTTCATGTCTCTTATCCCACAGCTTATTTAGGATTGTTTTTTTCTTCCTATTCAACTTGATGGTAAAACCAGTTTTGATGCCTGTGTTATTCTTTCTTGCTTATTAGTCAGCCTGTCCCTATGAGAAACCAGATACTGTACTGAGTGGTTTTACACAGCTTAACACAGCTTTCCCAATGCTTAACAAAAAAAAATTATACAGCTACACAGCAAGTCATGGACTTAAGGGTGAAAACAGATTTAAGATGTGTCAAGAACAGCATTCATGTATTTTAGGGGTACCAAAACTAAGTAATAACCCATATGCCTATTTTAAATGTAATTACATCCTGAAATGTCTGCAAAATCTCAGGATTATTCAATAGCCAGAATCCTGGCACACTAACACAGCAGTAGAGAAAGAAGGAGTAGGTTCACTTTTCATTGAAGGAAAAGGTGACCTTGGCATGAAATCAAGATCTGCAGGCAGCAGCTTCAAGTTTGAATTTGACAGAAAATAACTATCTCACCTACCCAAAACCCACCAAAATAAGTGATTCATTATTAAAAAAGCAAGCATTTGGCTCAAAACAAGAACGAAAATAAAATACAGTGAAATTTAAGTCTTGCAGTGAGTTGTAGGACTGGTGGTATTCTTAAAGAGCCCAGCATCATGTATTTCTAAAAGATACAAGACATGACAGTCATCTGAAAAAGGAGACTGGTGTGAATGTATAAGTTACCATGGGGCCATAACCTTCATCCTCAGGTTATACTTTAAATAGCGAATGAAGCCATTTTCAGAGATATCAGTTTCTTTTTAACAGCAAAGAACATTTCAGATCAATTCTAAATTTAATCTTAACCTAGGGTATTCAAAACAATTCTCAGAGGACATTATTTATTCTTCCTCTCCTAACTTTAGCAATTTTAACTGCCTTAATCCAAGGCTATAATACTAGCTATAGTTTGCAGCTCCCATACTGCACGCCCAAGCCATAGCTTGCATTTGGATGGCAGTGCAAGAAAACTCCCTTGAAGTAACTGACGACCCCAAACCAAAGCATGTTTCTGCTGCATGATTGAGCATGGATTCACTTCTCCCTCTGCAAATGCACAGCATCTGGTCCAAACCAACACATTACACCTCAGAATACCAAGTGCCCTGTTTCCTACAGGCTCAGAGCATCACTAGAGCAAATCGTTGTCAGCCACCAGCACATGACACAGACTTGCCTGTCAGGGGCACACAAACATCTGGTCCCAGCAGCACCTGCTGGATTTTTGGCCTGGTAAACCCGCTTCCATAGGGGAACACTTGTGGTGGAGGGACAGATGTTCAGGGTGGTTAGTCATTGTTCAAGGGATTTGTTCAGCAGCTCCCTTCAACGGACACCTTAAGAGGTTTTAAAATAAAAAGAGTTCAGGCATTTTCTTCCTTTCTTTAAATTACTACTGGATAATATGCTCTGGCAATAACAGCAGCACAGGAGAGGATAAATTTACCATCATTTCCCATTACCTGATACCTTGTCTACATGTTTGAAGCCATTCATTGGCTTGTTACAAACCAAAAATGTTATTCTTCTCCCAGAAAGGATGTGTCTATGCTGTATTTCAGCTTGGTATTACACTATGCCATCTTTTAAATTAAAGCAGATAGAGTTCAAAGCTAGATCAGTTCAATAAGCTAATAAAGAAAGAGGTCATTGGACTGACAGTTTCATAGCCTGCATAACGTTAGAGTTAGAACACAGGAGGGGAGGAAAAGGAAGAAGTCAGATTTAGCCAAAACCAGCCAAGGATCAATAAACACATTCACCTCCTTCCTTATGTGACTGCCTCCTCCCATGCTCTCCCACTAACCCTACACTAACCACACTTAGGTTTTGTTTGCTTTCTTTACACAGCACTTCACATAGTAGGGCATCAAGCTTGGAGCTGCAAACTCAAATCTTGTCCATCCCAAAATACCATGGCTATTCCAATATCTCCAGCAATGGACTGAAGGCATATTAAATAAAAACACCACTGTTGTTTGCGAGATAATTTTAGTACCCCCGTAAAGATCTAAATTGACACTGCCACGGAGCAACAGACGTTGGCTAGAAGTTTGCCCTTCAGCTGGGGCAAGCCACTTATGCACAGAGCCCCGGTTCACAGAAAGTTTCTCAGCTTACAGCTCATATTGAACAAGATTAACCAAAAACCAGCCATGGTAATAACATACAGAAGAGTCCTAGAATTATACCCAAATGCATCAAAAATATCCAAAGATTGACAGGACAAAATAAAGACATTTAAATGATTCATCACCATGTGCAAAAACTATAGCTTGTAAGGGTAGAAGCTTTAAAGGGTCACTTTTGTAACAGCCAACATCTGATACCCTGATCGATGTTCCACTTAGATCAGTGCATCACTGAATTACTCAGCTGCTGGATTTATCCTCAGGTACAGTCAGAACTCAGAGGTCTTAACATATGATTCAGAGAACAGATATGAACTAATGTCTCCAGGTATTTAGGAAAGAAGCTCCAGTACACTATGTCACCTATTTGTCATGTGTGACACCTACACACAGCAATTTTTTTTGTCTTTGCTGACTGTCAGTGAAAAGATATCGTGAATTCTATTTTCAGGACACTCACCAGCCTGAAGAATTCATATCAGCTAGCAAAGCCAAGTTCAGTTGTTGCTTACATCTGCTTCTCTTTGTGAACTATCATTCATGTCATTACGAACCACACATTCCTAAACTGGGGTTGTTACTAGAAAACACATCTACACATGCATTAAGTTTATCTTTCTTTTAAGATCATTATATATGATTGCCCTATGAAGTAAGTACAGTTAAACAAAAACAAACAATACAAGGTTAGTTCAAAAACAAGTGTCTTACACAGCTCAAATAAACAGCATGGAAAGATGATTCTACAGTTCAACCACCTGAGTCACACACTCTAAGGCTGCACAAATTATACTGAAAAGGAACTCTCCACAATTACTGGTTGCTGACCTACCCCCGTGCCATGGGTTCCATCCACACTGCTGCCATATTTCTGGGGTTTCACTACATCACCATAATCAGTATCAAAGTTAGTCTTCCACACCATCACCTGCAGGAGAAAGTTAACTCCATTAAAATTTTTCATCTAAGTTTGCTTACAGGTCATTTTTTTTAACCCTTCCAAGAAAAATCAGCAAATCCACAAGAGTTTCCCTAGAAAAGCTTTGCCATTGATTAAATTATGGATGTTGTTTGTAAATATGCTACTAAATACAAACAATTTAACTGAGTTTGCAATGGATAGGTGACCTCTTTCAACATTCTTTGGGTCAAGAACATCATTAAACTAGAATGACCAAGAGAACTTCAAAGCAACAGGAAGAAGACACCATTAAAATACTACGCTCAGCATTATGACATTTATCAGCCACATCCCAACCAACCAGTCACTCATTTATCATGAGACTCATTCAGACAAAAAAGGAGAGTTACTACTAAGACCAGCATTAGAGATCTTAAGCTAGTTTGTCAGCTGGACACCAAACTTAAATCCCACTTATAGGCCTCTGTTTTCCATAACACAGTACTGATTTCAGAAAAGAGGCCTCTAACACATAAATCACTTCAACATCAAGAGGAAATCCATGGAGTAAACCTCTCAGCAGTGACTCTACAAGTCTAAAAAAGTTAAAGAACAATCAATCAATGACTTAAGAGGTCTGAAAGACACTCAAGAATCCAGACAGCTCATTTGGTTATCGAAGGAGTATTTATTCTTCATTTACAAATTTGCATCACTGCTTTGCATGAAACAAAAGCATTTTTCTTTCACTGTAGTACAGTTAACCAACAAGGCCATTACATTGAGCAACAGGGGAAAAAAAGTGATGTTCTTAGTGAATAGACAAATCTGTCTCTTCACAGCTAGCAAAGGTGCTCTAAAAGATGGGCATTGCCACCTGGTCCAACCTGGGGATTAAGAGCAATGCAACACAGCTCTTGGAAGACTGGTGATCCTTACTCAGGTCCCTGCTTTGGGTTGAATTCCATCTGTGTCTTCAGTGGGGCAACTCACACTGTGCTAAAACCAGGACATATTTACAGCACAGGCTCATGCAACAGGCCTGTTTGTAGTTTGGCAATTGAGTATGGGTTTCTTGGAAGGCTACATGCCTTACATTGCCACCAAAAAAGTTGGGTTTGACCTCCAGAGATGTTGTTAATAGAACAGCAAGTCACATCCAGTCCAGACATACTGGATAAAGGGTACACTTTTGCTTTCCCTGTTGACGACAGAGAACAAAACACAGCAGCTTTTAAAGAAATGTGAATCTGGATTATAACTCAGAAATTAATCAGGTACCTGTTCATCAGAACCTCCAGAAACAAAAAAGTCTCCATCTCTTGAAAATGCTACACAGGTAGCTGGTCCCTGCAAACACATTTAAAAGACAGGTTTAAAAAACAATAAAAGACAATGAAGCGCTACAACATTCCATTCATTACAGCTTTACAAGGTATTTTTCATTTGACATCAGCAGCTAAAGGCAAAATTTGAAAAGCTCTTACCTGTCAGGTAAATGGGCCATAATTAAGATGCTAAGCTTGCTGGCACTTACAGCTTCCCACATTTCTGAACTCAGTTTAAGACACCACTTTTCAATATCCATGGCAGAGACAGGAACAAACCAATTTTTACAGCACCAGGTTTTTTCTTGTTCCCATCAAACATTCCCTCTTCACTTTAGAATTAGAAATTTCTAAAACTCCTATTCACTTATTAAAAGTGTTGAAACTGAGGTTTTTGTATCGTAGGCTGGTTTAAACTGCTTTTCTCTTAGAAGTCTGATAGGAGAGATGCCAGAGCTCATGCATCCAGGAGCATCTCTGCACAGCACTTGTATTCTGAAGAAGCATCATGCTTAAAACAGTCAGTTCTGAGAGACTTTAAATGCTTCTGAGTGCTACAGCACACTTTTCACATGACACACCTATTTCAGTGTGTTTTCCACCTTCCAGCAAGCATACAGGAGGATGCACATGGGAAGGCTGAGGCAGGAGCCCTAAGCTGCAGTTAAACAGAGCTGAGGAATTGCTATGTGTGTTCGAGCACAGGCACAACAGACAAACCGTTCTGCTCAGAGTAAACAGCTGAGAACCCAGATCGTGGAGTTTCGTGTTAGCTGCTGAACACATTCCTCTGCAGATTGTTCACCAGCATGGTCAAAGGTCAACATGAGAACTTCCAGAGGCTGCCTGTGGAGCTGATCGGCTGGGGAGGGTTGGCAGGAAACACCAAAAATACAACCAGAAAGCCACAACAACCACCAGAAAACTCCACCATGTGATCATACACCTCCTGACAAAAGCAGTCACCCTCTTTCAAATATGATAATATATCTCAGAAGGCAATTAAGGAGCTTCTCCTCAGCCTTATCAAGTTGGAAGGAGACACAATCCTGAGTCCACATCTTTCCAATGGACATCACATGGAAACCTCACACCCTTTCTTTGCCTTTCGTTGTAAAAGTGAATTCAACAAAATAAATCCTGAAGATAGAAAAATACCCAAAGATTGCATGTGAGATAAGCACCCAGCTCTCACTGCAACCTGTCCCCCCACAGTCCCGTGGGCTGCCAAACATGCTGGCACAAGGTTATGGCAGCAAAACCAGATCCTTGTTGTGTTCAATCCCGGTGTGAAGAGTTTTAGCTTCCTTAAAACACAATTAAGGTGTTTCCATATTATCATTTGACATGCAGTAATGAGGCCTTCCCATAGCAACACCTCACTAGAGAGGACTTGCCAGGAATGATCCAGTAGCAGCAATTTCAAAGCGCATGCGTGGTCGTTGGTGTGACTAAGCTCACTCACCTGACACAGCAATAACTAGGGTAGATATTTCAGACCAAAGACACTGCCATCAATCAGCTGAGACAAACTGTGCCTCTGCCTTTATTCCCACGCACCTACCCCAGTGTTTAGCTCTCTAATCACATGTCAGGAATGGAGGCTCTAAAAAAAATGCAAAAGCAAAAGACAAGCAAGTAATAAAGGGCAGAAACAACCCCACAGCCAGAAAACTGCAGTGGTAAATACTGCTCCAAGATAACAGATGTGAGCTTACAGAAGCTGCTTTTGGACTATAATAAACCAGTCAGAGCTAGGAAGGCAGAAAAAAATTTAAGATGAAGTGCTCAGGAATAAGCACAAGTGAGGAACACTGGAAAGGAGCAGTGTTCCCTAAAAATATTTTTATCAGTGTAAATATTTCAGTGTATTTAGACAAAATCTAGCTCAACACAAATCACGTCAAAACAGGCAATGAACTGACTCCAAAGTCATGGCATTCTGAAGAGAAAAAAAGTTCAACAGAACTTTTCCGTTGAAAAGTTCTTCCCAAAATAGAAAATTATACCAAAGACTGAATGTGCCTTTACAAATTGAAAGAAAGGGAACAAACAAGTCTACAGATGCAACATCCTCTACAGATTTGTTGACATAAATTAAGTGAAAAGTATTCCAGCTACATTCACTTCCAGAACTCTTCCAAGATACAACAGGCTTGCTATAGCAACATACAAAGGAGAGCTTGCCAACTACCCTTGCAGTTTAATATTAAAGCACCAAACAAAAATAAAAAGCTACATTTGCCAGTGATAAGACACAGCCTAACTTCCTTTCATCCCAAGTAAGCACAACAGAAATCTAAGAGATTTCTGATTAAGTCCTAGGTAACACACATGAGATTGGAGAACGAAGAATTCAAACCACCTTTTTTTCCCCTCTTTTACCTTACTGCTTGCATTAAAAGTATCAAAAAGTAGCAGTTGCATACTCTTCCACAGAAGTAGTAGAGAGAATTTTAAGCTTATTTCCTACATAACTAGAGCTTGTTCATGCAGCAATGTGACAGCTACAGCCGGTCTGAAGCTGCAGATAAGTTTGTCCATAACAGAACCTTAATTTGACTAGCCTAGTCCACTAAAAGTAGAAGTAAACGAGTCTCCAGATAAGGCAATGATAAGCTAAATTTGAACTCAAACAGGGGACCCCAGCCAATCCTATTCAATCATGAATGCAGACACCTAACTAGCCAGGGAGGTGGGAGGTGAATGTCTGATGAGACCCCACAGAGTAGAGCGACTAAAGCTATCTAGACCCTAAACCATTTAACAGTATTAGAAAATTCCCAGAACCCAGTCATTTGATATTGGTTTTTATCATCACAATCATCCAGTGATGCCCAGTCACCCAAAGCCAAGGTAATGGTGCAAGACCTTATCACTACCTTATCAGGGTTGTGATCTTATCACTTGGGGATGTGGATATGCTTGTGTCTCCACGGATACTGCAGCACGATGGGTACCTGCCAGGTGTCTACGCCCTGCTCTGCGTCCTGCCCAGGACCACAAGCAACAACTTCCCGATGGCCCCTCAACAGACTTCGTGGAGCATTGTGTGGACCAGTGATTGAAATCTGGGACTCCAGAAGTGACAATTTATTTAAGGACTTCATTTATTTCCAGACGAAGATTTAAGGACTTTATTTATTTAAGGACATGAATCACAAACCCAAAGTAAGAGAAATTATTTCTTCTGTTTGTTAGGGTTTTTTGACGGTTCTAAAGTTGAATTGTTTCTTGTTTGCAGTGTTACATTGTAATTTGTAACTTCTAAGTAGGGAGCCTGTGGCATGCTAGCTTGAAAGATTGTATTACTGTTGATCTCCTGACAGCTTCTGGATGTGAATGTTACAACTCCGATGATATAGGGGATACATCACTGGCAGCAAGGGGGAAAAACTAGGCTTGTGGAGTTGGGTGGAAAGCCTTAGTCAGACTAGGCTGTCATTTACATCATGCTGTCTTTGTCATCCTGTCTGCAAAGGGCCCTTGCAGGAGGATAACAAAGAACACTGCATTTTTAAACAGAAAGCGGGAACTGTGACAACTGCAGCTGGTCTGAAGCTGCACAGATAAATTTGGCCATAACAGAACCCCAATTTGCCTACTTCGTTAAAGAGTATAAGTAAACAACTCCCTGGATGAAGCAATGATCGGTTGAATTCGAACTCAAGCCGGGGACCCCAGCCAATCCCACTCAATCCTGAATGCAGATGTCTAACTGGCCAGTGACCAGGGCAGTGTTGAGACCCTGACCAACCAAGTGTGTGAGCATGGGAACTGTGAACCCCCTATAAAAGGGGGCGTCCATGAATAAACCTTGGCTGTTGTCACATGAACCTCAGAGTGTGTGTCATGTCTTTGTCTCCCCCTATTGTGACACAGCAACCCTCTTCTATAGGATCTCTCAGCTCCTCTCTCTGCAGCAGGGTCAAATAGCCCTCTATTAGTATTTCCGGGAGGTTCAGAATTTCCAGTCTGCATCCCCATTGCCCAAGGTGCTCCTCACAAGCTGCTAGCACCAATCCCCAAACTCCTGCAGCTTCTTGCCTAGATAGCAAGCTGCAGGAAGAAGGGGTTGGGCAATGACACACATCAAATGAGTGGTAAGGTACATTTCTATTTAATCCTCAGCCAGTCAACATCAGGATGTCAAGCTTTTGTGCACGTCCAGTAGAGTTTGAAATTATAACAGCAGTTTTGGTGATACTGGGAGAGCTGCAGAAATTTTGAAGTACAGAAGAAAGCAACAAGTCATCCACTGAAATTGCTGAGTGAGAAGAACAGTCACTAATCAACATTCAACTCATCTCCTTTAGTGAAAGAGTACCAGGCAAGGTAGAGGCAAGTCCCAGAAAACCTTGAAAAGGACAAATAGCTCAAACACTGGATGGAGGAAAGCAACCACCAAGAAAAAGGAAGCCATAGAGAAAGAATGATTACAGCATCAAACCTCATTGTTTGCCACAGCATTCCCAGCGAACATGATTCGGACAAGGTCAGATATGTATGGCATGGCACCTGAAACACCAGGTGACAGCCTATTTCTAGCTGCATTCATAGGTGAGAAAGGTGAGGCCCAGTACGTTACATAATTTATGTGCAGAGATAGAGATTATACCTTCTTCCTATTTTCCCACTTCCTATGCAGGAGGTTAGAGACCGCAAGGCCTTTTAATGCCCTAGCATTTCACAGGCTGATCAGCTTACATAAAACATTACGTTTGGCCTTCAAAGTAGATGGTCAGACTATTCTGAATGACTTGAATGCATTAATCACCAAGAGAGACAGGATCTGAAGCCAGGACACAGATTACACCACCAAGTGACTGACAGGATGCTAATAGCATCACTAACAACTGACACAGGGGTGACTGAGACAACAGGAATAGCATTTCTGAACACAAAGCTTTCAAGGGTAGAGCTAAAAATAGATGTCTCTGAAAGAAATACTTAAGAGAAAGGCCAAGTGTTTGGTCTGGAGTAATATGACTGGAGCCCAGAGTCACACCTACACACAGGCAGCAGAAGAATGTGTACCATCCATAAGCAGTGAGTGGACAATCACAGAGAAATCCCTCTTGAACACCCTTTTGTTCTCCAGAGCTGCTGGGCACAGAAGGTACGTCACTTCAACAACAGCAGGGCCAACACCAACAGGCGAGTCAAGAAAGGCCAGACTTTGAGGCTTCAGCTAGGAACAGAGCTAACATTTTGGCTTCAGCATAACAGAAGAAACAAGAGCCAGGTTGGAGAGGGTCCAGGAATAAACCAGAGAAGAGTAGTTTAGTGATACACTGTCCGCACTATGAAAGGAGAAGCAGTGTGGAAGGAAGCTGCAGAGACAAGTAGGGGTCAAGGATGCCAGTAAATTTTTACTCTTTTTGTTTCAGTCCTGTGAGAAACAAATGCATAGTAGAGAAAGGCCAGGAAAAAGAGTAAGGAAAGTGCTAAGAACTGGAATAAGGCATATCTAGATGATGTAAATAGTTGAATTAAAGGACAGCTTCCACTGCCACAAAAGGAGATGTAGAAGTGGGAGCCAGTACATTAAGCCAAACTCTCCAGGAACAGATTAACTAGTGCAAAGAGAAATGGGAGACATGGGAGGAGACAAGGTCTGAGAAGCAAATCCAGCAGCAACCAGTACACTGAGATACGAGCGTTGGCACCATCAGTTCTAGGCATAAAAGAACTAAGAACAAACAGAGCAGTCAGTCATGGCCACTGTTGACAGTGCTTTCAAGCTGCTTCATACCTGGGAGAAGAGGGCAAGTCACATAGGAAATGGAGAAGCAAAGGTAACCAAGGAGAAAAGCACAGGGAACAGAGGTGACAATGACAACAGGGATGTTTTCAGGTGGAATACCTCTGACAAGAGGTCCCAAGGATTCTCAGTACACTGGGCTTTGAAAAATTCCTTAGGAAGACTGTCATATTTGCAGCCTCCTTCACCAGAGAGTAAGGGCTACAACTAACACAAGGAAAATTTACAGCGCCATCTTACAGCTGAATCTTCAGCAGCTTTAACTCATGAAAGTTTCAGTCTATAAAAACACAAGGCAAGGACAGAGAACTCATATTTCCTTTCAAGACTTCTGAAATGCTAGCCTGAAGTCAATTGTTTTTTGCAACACACATTTCTTTCTTTTTTGTTTGACTTCTGCATAGCCCTGAGATGTCCTCACACTCTTCAAAGAGGACACGGCCCACAGAGATGTTTAACGCCACCGAGGCAGAGCTGGCAGCTGACACTAAAGGAGCACATTTCTTTCCTGTGCACCTGCTCAGGAGACCTCATTCATTAGTCAGGGAGCATTTATGTTGCCTAGTTGGAATGTAGCTACTTCACAGTTCAAGTCAAGGTAGCTTGAAGAATTGTAACTTTGCATTTTCTATTTATGAACATAACCATGAGATGTTTTCTAAATATTTACTGAGAACTTCCACTCCACTGAGGAAGTCGGTCTGGAAATGCTTTAATTAAACCATTCCAAAGGGCAGACAAGTACCATGTACATACCTGCTCTCCTCTGGGGGTGGCTTAAGGGCCCCAAAACATTCTGTTCTTCAACAATGATTCAGTACTAGAGGTGGATTTACATACCAAGCCAGTGTCTCATCTGTATGGAATTAGATAAGAGCACTTCGCAGCTTGAAGCACTCCAGAACCCAAATATGCAGCACTATACAGAATGATATTTTGCAGCTGCAAGACGTCAGCTCCAAGCTGCAAACTTCTGTCTCTAATGATCCTTCTGCTACAAGGGGCCAGCTACATTTCAATTAAATACAGCAATGTAAACTTGGCCAATCTCCCCATGTAAACTACAGCTAATCAGCTGCTAACAAATTCCTGGCACTCCAGCAGTTGCGTCAAAGTATGCCTAAAGGACCTTAAGGTTTTTTTCTTCAAGTGTCCATTTGCATGCAGCCTTCCCAGAACAATGTAACAGCAGCCAGCAAAGTAGGAACAAAGTGTCAACCAGAACGTTCAACCTCAAAAAGTCACAACTCAAGAACATCTTCAGAACAAGCTGTTTATCTGGTGACTAACCTGTAGCATTCCCTTAAAAAGACAAATCAACTTTATGACCAAAAAAGTCCACATCGCTGGTTTTAGCCACCTGAGGATACTGGCACAAATCACAGCGATAACAGAGGCAACAAAAAAGTCCCTTGTCATTAAGTAACCTGGATTTATCTATGACCATAACAAGCTGGAGAAGCAGCCAGTACAGGATCCAGCCCTGGTGACAGCACAGCCTGCAGCCACTGACAGTGACTTACTGGGAACAAAGCACAGGTTGCCATATGCTTTTAGTGGAAAAGTGTTCAATCAGGCAGTAAAAGAACCAACCCACAACAAAACAGCACATGCCTGGCAGGACTATGCCAGGACTGGTTCCAGAGGTATCTCAGTGCAGTGCCCTTAAAGACAACCAGAAAGCTCTACCAGCCACATCAATATTTGCATTTGTTTCCAAACTGAAGGAGCTGTAAATGCCACAACAGCAGCTACACTTCAGCTGAGCCAAAGGCAAAGCTCTTCCAAGGCCAGTTAGATGCCCAGGAGAAAGAGGCAGACACTGTTTTACTGATCTGAAGCAGCAGGGAGGAGGAACAGGAAGCTTTAATTCTACTTTTGGATAGATGAGCCACAAACTGTTCTGTTAAAGCCTCAAGTTAAGTACAACATTAGCCTAAAGGGACTTTCTATTGCTCATTCTGAAAACCTCCAACACCATAATCAGTTTTGGACTCTCATTTAATGCTAATGCAGTAGCTATTTTTTTGTGCTACTGCAGTCAGTGAGGCACAGCTAGCAGCTCAAATGGGAGAAAAATGGAAAGCAGGTTCAGCCTCCTGCTGAACCATAACCAGGCACATCCCCTCCTGAGGAAAGGGGGGAAAGTGTAAAGATTTCCCATTCTTCCAACACTTACCCTTTTCCAGGAAGCTGCTTCTCAAGAACTCACTTGGCAGATTAACACAACAGACAAATATGAAAACAAGATTAAGGCAACAGAAGCTTTGCAGCCCCTATCTGACAGGAGTATCCACTTAGTCCAGTTTTCCAAAAATAGTTTTATACAGTCAAGGCTGACATGTTAGGATAACCAGCATTTGTTATCTCCTCCCCCTTCTTTTAACAGTTGAACCCTTTGGTCAGTTTTAATCAAAGCTCTACTTCATGAAGGATTTAAGCCTAAGGTTTTCCTATTTTCTCCACTAATATTACAAAAAGAAGAAGAAAATTTTATTAATATATCGCAAAAGAGAAGTCACAGAAGAAACTTGACCTTTTTAGACATCAAACAAGGCAGTCACTAAACAAAGCCACAAGACAGAATTATCATTTTACAGCTTACACAGATACCATTATTGCCCACCACAATCCCCATCATCTCCAAAAAGCTTCAGGCTGTGGTTTTCTCCTGACAATTTTAATGCTTTAAAACTCAGCCCCCACAAGTGGGTTAAGAATTTCTGTTCTCTTTGTCCCTTTGGAAAGGGAACCCTTAAGGCAGTTCTGTTTTTTCACACCCCACTCTGAATGGACAATGAAATTAGTCTATTTATTTTCATTTCAGATTTAGAAAGAGAGCTACAAGCATTCATGAAATTAACCTTACAAGCAACACATCCAGCAGCATAATACTAATAGGCCAATCAGTTACACTTAACCAACCAGCACCATTTGTCACCTTCAATTGTATGATTCAGTCCATTAACAAGACGTTCCCAAATCAAATCCCAAAATAGATTTCCTCTATTTTACAGATACTGTTCTTGAGTCTCCTGCCAGGTGAACAGCATTTATCTTCAAAACATCTGTGTCAGGGGGACAAGTGTTACTTGCAGCTCTTTAGAGAGGGAGGGAGACAGCTGCACTAGAGAGTGGCTGACAGGGTCAGGGAGAGTCTAGGGTGCTGCTCTCAGTTCCTTCTGCCTGAGACTTGAACCCTCAATATTGAAGCTCACTTTTAGTCTTGCCTTCTCATTCTCTCCATTCCTGCCTTACCTCCTTCAAAACAGTGATGATCTCCAAGATCGTTAGCATTATAATCATGATTTTACACAAGGAAGTTTTCAAACAATTTTTGGTCATGAAGAATGGAAGTCCCAAGCATGGATTTGCTCAGTTTATTATGAGTCCACACATTACTGTAAAAAGGCTTTGCCTCACCTGGTGACCATGCAGAGTATAGAGAAGTCTTCCTTCTAGCAAGTCCAGAATCTTAAGAGTTGAATCACTGGAAGCAGTAACCAGATAGTTTCCAGATGGATGAAAGGAAAGACTGTTGACCACAGAGCTGTGCACTAAGGATAGGGGAAAAAATGTATAACAGTCACCAAGATCAGTTTACATAAGCCCAAGGCAAAAGAATAAAATAAAGCACAAGCACATTCTAATTTTCTGTTACAAAACTTAACAGGACGATTTTCATGGGGGAAACATTCCACAAAAGCTCTTCAAAGCACTGGAGAACAATAACAGTAACTCAATTCTTGTAAAAATATGCACTACTTTACTGAAAGGAAAAAGGAAGCTCTGCCAATTATTCTGGGAGATTCAATGCCACAAAAGCTTCCAGTATGTGCAAGTGAACTACAGGATTCCGTGACAGCATTGGACATTGATGTACTTTACTACCGTGGAACTGCTGGTCTCACTCTCAAGTCATTCTAGATTAAAATCTGTATGTTAGGACACTGAGAAGATTGAAATTACAATGGAAGACACTCAGAGGTGACACTGCACAGCTTCTTTTGGTTTTCACCACCTGACTGTAGCCAAGACTGGGGTTAAGAGAAACTAGGAAATAAGAGCAATTCGAAAATGGTCCAGTATAAACCTTATTTCCTCAGACATCCTATTTGTCACACCAAAATTTTAAAACAAATACAAATAGACAAACTATCAAGAGTGAATTTGTAATAAAGCCATTTTCCTTGCGTGATGATGAAGCCCAAGATTTATTTTGAAAAAAATCTAAAGAAAATGTTTTAGGAAAAAAGTCAAACTTCCTTGAAGTTCAGTGTAACATTAAACATTTAATGTATGACTTTTTTTCCCTCCCCAAACTTTTACAAAACAGGCTATTGAACATATTTATTTATGAGAACATGCAGTACTTCACATATGCCCAGCTTCCTGAGCGTATGTGACATTAGAGAATATTAATATGCCTGAGGAGTAATTTAACCATCCAGTTATTCTTAATTATACTATATGTCCTCCAAATGTTCTCGTAACTCAAATCTACTACTTCTGATACATCACACCCAACTAAATTTATGTTCTGTTGAGAGTCTACTGTGCATTTTGAATACACACTGCATGCTAAGAAACCCCTTAAAAATACCATTTTAAATACATTAGAACCAAATATTTTTTGCATATGTGGATTTGAAGCAAATAGCTGAAATAACCTTGCTCCATTATAAAACAGAAGTCTCTACTTTTGAAATTCTCAGTAACACTAAATACCTCAGCTAAGTTCTGAAAACAACTCCTTTTGACCCAGACTGTTACAAAACACAGAAGAAAACCTTAACACAGGTAACTTCTAAACTGTTATTCTTGTTGGTGAATACTTGTCTCTATCACACAGATAGATCTTCCTCTACCCCCAACCCCTTATCATGCTATGTATTAAAGGAAAAAAAAGGTCTGTGTGGAGTTTTTTCTTATGAAAGAGTAATAAATATCTTTCTCCCTTGAAAATCTTATTCTGAGCAATTTGTTATATTCCTCACCCCCTTAGTGTCTATATTCAGATATATGTAAATGTCTCTTGTCAACTAAGGAAGTCCTGAAAAGAATCACACCAGAAACAGACAAGGTTAGTACTGTATCACATTTTCCAAGTTCCAGACAGTAAATCAAGTATTTCCAGCTTCACAAAATAACTCCTTCCATAATGGAAAAAAGTCACACAGACTGTGGCTGCATAAGCAGTTGCAACTTCTGTGCCCAAGGACTTCTTGGCTCTTGTAAACTCAGAGAAAAGTTCATCTTTACTGTCAAAGCAAGTCATACCTCCCACAAGACCATTCATAACACCTCTCCAAAAAACATGCCGACACATCCTGCCACCTCACTTGATTTCATGCTGTAAACAATAAATCCAGTGCAGCACAAGGTGGCATCTCCCAGAGACTTGTTGCTACAAGCCCACCCTTCTGCCAGCCAAACCCTAGCAAAATAAGAGCCTTTTAGGGGACTTATCCTGGGGGTTAACATCTAAAATTGAGTCTGCCCAGCATGCACAAAACTGTCCCAAGCCCTACAACACTTCTTTTATGTAATGCAACCCTTAGTAATCACCAGGGAGAAGATAAACTAGGATGAACTTGACACAGCCACAGTCTCTACTGAACAGATAACCAGCATCAGCCCCATCCAAATTGGATAAAAGTACCAATTTTTCTTTTTAAACCGAAATAAAAAACATGTTAGACCTGTTTCCATCAACCTGCTACAGAGGTGTCCCACACACAGCTTTGGACAGGGAGAAAAAGTCAGGCAATAAACCCTGGCCATTTCTGTAGGGGCTGTACAAAATCTGTGGTACAAAAGAGTCAGTGCCAAGCAGAGAGCTGAATAAAGCATCTGTGTGTTCTCCTGTACAGTAAATGTGACCAGAGCACACTTTGCTTGGCTCCAAAAAAAACACACCATACAAAAGGTTTTGCAGCTTGCTCTCTACTTCCAACTTTTATTTACAAATGTCACAGTTGGAACAAGTGTTGGCAACAAGAGCAACACTGCTAAAAGACTAATCGGTGCTGGAAACCAGCCCAACCTTAAGACGCAAGAGCCCGAGGCAGGGCCACTCATCTGTTAACTCCTCCATGCAACTCCATGTTTAAAATGGATTCCCTGGAAATCATGCAGCATCAGCACGTTCTGAAGGCACAGATGCCACCTAGTGGGACAGGACTGGCAGCCTCACAGGAGAGCCACAAAACAAAATCAGATTTAGCCAAAAGGAGGTGTGCAGAAACCCTCAGAAGAGCAGGACTTATAAACACATCTCCAGAGCATCAGTTCAGTATAAACACATCAGTTTGTGGCCATAGGTACACGAAGTGACTTCAAAAAGCCACTACTGCAATTTAAGGTTTCCTCGGCTATTATTATTATTATTAGTTCAAAGTTTAATACACAGTTAGGATTTACACAGTAGCTGTTAAAAATAACACTCACCCCAAGAAAATGATCACTTCAATAGCAAGGGTGTAACACTAAAATGCCATTCAGTAAGGGTGGGATACAGGGAAGTATGTCATTCCAAGACAAAAAATAAACCTGGCAGCCAAGCCTAAACCACATTAGATTTGGACAATTTAATAGCTAAGTGGAAAGCAGGAAGAGATGACTTTTGAGCCAAGTTATACTGTGACTGGAAACATGCACTGCAGATCTTGCCACCATTGAAATGCTGATAAAGCAGGTTAAAGGACAACCTGACAGTGCCCAAGTATTTAAAAACACTACTGATTTTAGCAATGACGCTTCAGGAAGGCATTTCCAAGTTTTGATATGGCCACAAGTTAACAATACTTATTACACAAATTGCACACTCGATACTGATGAATTGGAACAACAGTCATCAAAAATCCTGATTTCTATTAGATTTTATTAACTATCAGAGAGCTAGGAGTGACTGTGATCCAGAAGAATGATTGAAGCTGTGAGGCTGTCACAGCAGGAACGCACAAAAGCTGATGTTGAGGGCAGAAAGAAGACACCAAGCTCCAGCCCCATGTCTCTGATCTGCTTTACAAGCACACCAGAAGTAGTTCCTCAGGAAAAGTCAGCAAAATTAAGTTTAACAAGCTATCAACACTGGAAACAGTGCTTAAGAATGTATTCATTTTAAAATATCCCACCAGCCTTAAAAACTGTTATTAGCAAAGCCACATTTTGGCTGAAGAAACTAAAGCACAGAATAGGTCAATAAATCTCAAAGAAGCTGGCAACAATGAGATCTCACCCTTTTCCTACCCATATCTACCAAACAGCAGCACTAATCAGTGGGACAAGAGGTAATGGAAGGAGATGTCATTCAGCATCATCAAAGCTAATTATGGAAGCTGAAAAACAGAGTCTGGAAAAGGAACCATAAACATGGATCATAGTATAGAACTGCAATTGATTGATTTTGATTTTCCTCTTTTGTTAACTTTTCCTCATTTTCTCATAAATGAACCTAACTTTTTGAATTGCTGGAATACAGTTCTGACTCCTCCTACAGGCTTATTCAGAGGCAAAGGCCACATCCTTTTTATTGCACACCACCTTCTCAGTAACAGTGAGTATGAGCCAAACGGCATCATAGGTAAGACCCACACCCACCGGCAACATGGGACAGCTTCAGAATTCGTTCTGGAGCTAAACACAAACCAAAGCATGATGTCTGGCTAAGCAGGGCTCCTGCTGGCAGGCCCAACCTAGCGCCTTCTTGCAAAAGCAGCAGCTGACGGAGAAGCCATCCTTGGAGTTCAGAGCAATTCACATTAATACATGGAAAGCTTCAACTTCTGAAAGATCTTGACTTGCCTTGGTAATGCTGAAGCAGCCTGTTCATCCTGACATCCCAGAGCTTCACCGTGCTGTCCGTGCCCCCCGCGGCAATGCAGTTACCGCTGGGATGGAAATCCACGTGGTTCACAAACCTGCCAGCAGCAAGCAAACACAACTGCTTACCTTCAGCTCTTGCTAAAGATCAAAAAAGCCTTTTCAACAAGGGAAGCTACATCATGACTCATTGAATGTTAAGGAAAGGAGGAGATAACCTGAAAATTTATTTTGATGAATTTCTCTTAAGACCTTGCTCCTAACCCCAGGCAGACTGCAGGCTCTTACCTAAGGACATCTTAAGTAGTTCACATTACAGGTGTACCAACTGTAGACACAAATGTCCTGAAAGCTGATGGATCCAACTGTCACAACATTTTCAACTGTTCATTTAATGTTTGCATAACATATGTCTTCTATTAAATTAACACTATTTCCAGAGCGATGTCTACAAGACTGAACAGAGATTTTTCTTCTGTTAACTAAATTTAAGATGGAACTTAGTGAATTTGTGCCTGAAAGCATACGCTGCCACTTGGAAAGTAGCAAGGGTGAGGCCAAATTTCTTTCTGGACCTGAATCCACTCAATTTTTAGTTTGAATACATAAGTACAATAAAAGCTTCAGACCCTTCAGGGCAAGATACCTTATAACTCCTCACCAAACAAACTGGATAAAATTAATTATCTTTTGAGCATTCTTGTAGTAAGTACTGAAAATTTTGAGATATTTCAATAGGTTGGTTGGACAAGACACATATTTAAGAGCACTGAAAAAAATGTCTGAATTGGTCTTAATATTGTGTATTACCTAAAAAGAATATAAAACTGCAGTAGAAATTCAGTGCCGCAATGAATTAGGGATATTCCAGTCTCAGTTCTCTGAAGACTTGTTTTATGTTTCTGGGTAAATTATCTTTTGCTGTGGCTCAACATTCCAAATTTAATAGCTATTTTTCTGAATGCAAAATGGGGTTTTTGAATAACCTCATTATTTAAAAACTTGAAGATGAATCAAAGCATTCAAGTGCCATTCTGTCAGTAAAGTTTTGCTCTTTTAATTTATGTCAACTCAGAGCAAAATAAAAGAAGAAATAAGGAATTTAAGCATCTCCAAAAATAAATAAGCACAAAGAAACTGAGGCTTCATGTGCTGGACAGTTACTGAAATATAACCCTCACCATTCTAACTTTGAGCAGTCAAAGGGGCCAGGGCAATTCTGGACTGGGCCCTCCCACTGGCCACTTTTGTAAGAGTTGTAAATGGTTTTTTAAGCAGTTTTATAACTTCCAGGACAGGGACCTACCTCTGAACCTCATAAACCAGGTGTAAATTCCCCAGGTAACCCCACTTCAGACATCACCACCAGGTACTTACCCTCCATGCTCACAGAAGGAGTGGATGCATTCTCTGCTGGTTTTGTCCCACAGCTTGATAGTTTTATCATCACTGGATGACACTATCAATCGTCCATCAGGAGAGAATCTAAGGCAAGAGTTGCAGCAATTAGGAAAAGCCCTCAAATGAAAGGAGTACAGGGTCAACTGAATTTGGCCAGCTGTCGAAGTATGTTGGTAAACACACCTCACTTCTCAGGAAGTCACAGAGGGTGAAAATCCAATCAGTAAATTGAGGGAAAAGAAAGCAAACCCTAAGTACTCAAACTATCCCAAACTCCACGAGCATATAAAATAACACTCAGCAAAATCCTGAGTCTGACTTGAGATCTTGTGTCCTACTTGTTTCAGTGTACCTCAAGTTGTTTCTCTGCCCTGATTCAAAACAGCTCCTGCCTTTGCCACAGTTCAGAGCAATACAGTCACTCACAATACAACAGCTGCAGCAGACCCTTCACCATTCCAGTGTCTTATGAGGATATATTAAAAATACATTCAAAATATCATATACATGACAGATCCAGATCTCTCTTCAGAGGCATACATGGCACAGAATCAGGACTTGAGTCCCTAATTAGAGATCATCAGACATACTGGAAAACATCTTTTCTGCTCTTCTGTGGGCATCTATATTGCTACCAGCCACTTGCCACCACCACATTCCAGAAGAGTAATGAACTTTTCACCTACAGATATGATAAACCTAGGATACACCATGGCTTTATCCTAGATATTCATACGCATAAACAACTCCTTGAAACCAAATCTGAAACAGTTATCAGGAAATAATGTTACTATCATGGCAGCACTTACGACATTTTGGAGGCAGCACAGGTGATCATTTTAACAAGGGGCATGACAAGTCTAAAGCAACTAAGCTAAAATAACAGTAGAAACCTCTCCTTTTTTTCTGTTAGCAACTTCAAGACACAGAATTCTCCTTACCAGGTAAAAACAAAACACAGGACAAATCACAAAGCAGGACAGCCTCTGCTTGACAGAGATTACTGGAGAAACACAAAGTGGGTGCAGACTATTACTCAAAGGATGTCTCTGCAGGTCAGCAATATATTTTAGTCACTAGACACCCCTGAATCACCCTGAATAGAAATGTGTCAGACCATGACACTGAGCCTCTGCTTTGAGGGATAGATCTCCAACTCTGTTTGTCAGAGAGCCATACTCACCTGGCACAGCGAACCCAGTTGATATGCTGACTCAGTGAGAACAGAAACTTCTGCCTGTGAACTGTCCACACTTTGACTGTTTTGTCATCAGAAGCTGTAACTAAGGACTGGCCATCACTGGAGAAATGAACACTTCTCACGGTCGCTGTGTGAGCCTTGAACACAGTCGATTCTCCTTTGCTACACAAAAGGGAAGAGCTCTTTAAAATTGCACAAGGCAGCAAAGACATTCTGTACCTGAAAACACAGAGCTGTTGTATGTCGCCCAGATTTTTTAGCCTTCTTGTGTCTCACAGTTTCATAGTTCTTAGGTTGTTTCTTACACACGGGTGTTATAAATAGAAGCAATGTTTTCTTTAAGTCAAAGTAGTTTACATTCTTTGTCTTAGAGACAGGGACAGCTGATGGGCAGTTGTCTTGACCAATGGGATGGGGAGAGAGAGGTGTCAACCTTCTCCCCCAATCCTTAGCTTTTGTAGAAATACTATAAAAATGGAGTCAGATCTTTTAATAAACAGTTTATGGTTTCTCACCGAAGTGAGTGTGTGTGTGTGTCTGTGTGTCAAACAACGACAGTTGTATGCTGAGCAGTGCTAGTAACCACCACCACTTCTATGGGAACTGCACGCGACCACATTAGGATAAAAACACTGATCAACCCCAAACTTGCTCATGCTTCATGAGCAATAAGGAATACACAGCAAAGACCTGTTGTTCTAGTTCCATACTGGAAGCCAATCCAACAGGAAATAACCCATGTTTCTTATAAAGGGGAAAAAAGTGCTACAGTTAATTTGTGCAACCATTGAAACACTTAGAAAACATCAATGTAAAAGAAGACACTGAGGTTCTGTAGTGTTGCCAGGTCCTTTGCTGCAAGGCAGGCAAGGAGAGAGGTGTTTTCACAGTTCATCTAGATGGAGCCAAGCAGGCAACCACCTCACAACTGCTCCTGTAATGGCCCAAGCTCCAGCTGGCCATTCCAGTGCCACATCACACAAGAAATAACACAACTGAATTCAGCACACCTGATGCTGTACAGCTGTGAGCAAACTGCTGTTCACTCAGCCAGGCAAGACAATTCAAATGTGTTCATTTTTCTTTATGCCTCATTTCCAAATAAATGCGAGATACATTTTTCTGGCAAATAAACACAAGGCATATTTAGAGATCCAAAGCAGAGCATATTTAGAGATCCAACAGGTTTATGGAACTCCCAGTCCAAAATCTGTCTCCAGCATGTACTGTACCACCAGGAGCTCCGTATTCACAGATCGAAGAGGGGACAAAGACTCAATGGTTCTTTTTTCCCTCAAACAGATCCCTGACCCATGGACAGAGAACTGCTACAAAGAAGTAAGGAGAAACTCCAAGCCATAGGTAAACACGAAGAGAGGGAGAAGGGAGTAGGTACTCACATACTAGGGATCCACAAACGGACTGTTTTGTCTCTAGAGCCTGAAGCCACAAGGTGACCAGAAGGTGAGAAGTGGACACACATGACTGCATCTTTGTGGCCCACGAAGCGATAGGCTCTCATCTGAGGCTTCATACTCCAGATCATCAGGGATGAATCCATTGAGCCACTTACTGAAATAAAAAAGGAGAAACAAAACCACAAAAACAAACTTGCATTAGTTCTCGTCCAATTACACTAAAACTACATTACACACTCAGTTCACCATCACAGCTTCCAGCAGTCTCAATACATTGCCTCTGATGCTTCACCAGTCTATTGCAAGCTGTGTATTTAATTATTGTCATGCATATCATTTCATTAGTAACTCAAACACAACAAGGCCTGCCATGCTTTACTTTGGACTGACAATTTACTTCCAAGAGTCTAGCCATGCAACAGCTGCAGAGGCAGAAGCTACACAGGTTGCAAATCTTCCACACACTCAGGAAATGAAGGTTATCTGAGCACTTTCTTATTGGCAGAGGCAGGTACCAGCTGCAGCAGGTTGAAAGTCACTACAGATTTAGCAGAGAAGGCTGGTGAGTTGGTGACTTAAAAGCACCCTGGCTACAGCTCCCTCCAATACCCTCTCCCTTGTGGCAAAAGGTTGACCAAAGTCAGCTCAGCAATTCTTCACCACATATCAAAAACACAAGCTTGCAAGGTGAGTGTAGCAGTGTTCCATTTGCTGCTAGCAGGAAGCATCAGCAGGACCTTTTCCTGTTGCAGAGCTCAGTTACCTCCACTGCTCCCCACATCTAACTAAAGCAGAGCAGCTCCTTCTTTATCCTCTGGCCATCAAAACACAGACGATTTACCCAATTGTTTCTTAGCGCGACTGAAGTCCACACTAGTGACAGCATCTCTGTGGCCTTTGAAGTGCCTCTCCAGGGATGGATCTTCCTAGAAGACAAGAATGTTCAGACACTACAGATTTAAAAACCATATTTTTATAATAAAATCGTTTTATTTCTACAACAAGTGAACCAAGCCACATAGTCACCCACAAAAAACAGGTAGAGGCAAGAACTGTTGTGCTGACAACTGCACAACACAAAACATAAATTTCATGTATACCATAAATTTTAAAAGAAGCAAATTATCCAAGCTGTTATTAGCTTGGATCTTGGGTGACTGCACAAATCCCTCATGCATTTTTACAACACACTGCTGGCACAGAGACTCTAAAGCTGACTGTAGAACAGATAAGCCACGTCCATGATCACCTGAGCAGACAGCCAAGCTCAGCTTTGCTCTGACAGCTGCTCATCTCAGCTCAGGTGTAGCCAAGAGGTCAATATTTGCACAGAAGAGACAAACTCGCAAGATTTAACACACCTGTTGAAACAGGCAGGCTGTATGAGAACTGCAGCAAAACAGACCGACACACAACCCTTCCCACAGCACCTTGCTGCAAAGGCCAAAAAAAGGCCTGAGGTCAGGCAAAGAAACAAAGACCAGAGAGAACTATTACAAGAGATTTTTAACATCTTAAAATTGTGCAGAGGTCAGGACAGGCTGATCAGCCTTCAATCCCTGCTCTCACACACATTGCCCCCGTGTCCCTGGAAATCCCCACCACAGCCTCTTCGCGCTCAGGACTTGACCAGAGCTCCCTGCTCAGACACGCAACCAGCCCCGGAACAGGGCAGTCCCTCCTCCTCAACACCCAGCACCAGCCTCCGCAGATCCAGAACCCCTCCAACAGCCTAGAGGTGCCGCTCTCCACAAACACAGACCAGCCCCAGCTGCAACAGTACCCCAGACACAGGGCTACNCCAGCGGGTTCCTCTGAGCGCGGCCGGCCCCGTCGAGGGGCTCAGGGCGGCGGGGAAAGCCCTTCGGCGTTGTTGTATCAGTTATTGTGGTGGCTTGGGGCCGCTCCCCGCGCAGCCCGTTCAGTGCCCATCCACCTCGCTCCCTTGCCTCGCTGCTGCTCTGGGGCTGAACGGCTCCAGAGCCTGGTGGAGGCGGTCCCCGGATCTCAGCCAGAGGAGCGCCACAAGCCCGTGCGCTCTAGGGCTAAGAAGCCGGGGTGCTCACTTCCAAGTGGTTCAGCTGGTGGGAGATCTGTTGCTTCTGCCTGGTCTGTGGGTGTTCAAAATAGGAACTTACCCTGGGTTGTGCAAAGAGCACAGGACAACTGAGAAAGGTTTCTTCTTCCTGTGGTTTAATGCCAACTCGAATCTGTTTCTTCCAACTCCATTCATCTCTATCTAGGAACAGCGCTATCAATTAGACGCCATGGACTGGACACTGACTGTTCTCTAACAGGTGCCTGTGTGAAGCCCAGATCTGCCTTTCCATGAAGCTTGGGTTGGTCACCCGGGCTTCAAAAGGGGCCTTTCCTCCATCTCTTCTGCATCTGGGCCCCTTCCTGTACAGACACCTCTCCTCTTGCACGTTTCCAACAGCCAGGGATGCTCTCTGTTGAAGCTGGGGTTACAGTAGTAGAGGATCTAAAACAGGCAAAGGAGAAGAATTAGTTGACACCATCCCAAGACTGGTAACCCCAAAGTTACTCCAAATTGCAGCAAAGGATTGTCATTGTAGAACACGAAAAAAGAAATTACTCCAGATTTTTTCAGAAAGCAATGAGCATAGAGAAGGTTTTATTGTTTAATTCTTACTACCTTTTATAAAGTGTTCGGATAGAGACATGATTGGGGAATAGAAACGATACCTCTCTAATCCTATTGGTTAAACTAGAGAAATAGAACTAGAAAGGTAAACACGACCTGGAGAAAATTGTTTCGAGAAAAGAACAGTTTTTTACCAAGACTGTTTTGAGAAGAAGTTTTCTCGAGATATTTTTCCCTTGGGAAAAGGTTAGCAGCTGCTAGCAGGCTAAAATCTCTCAGACTCAGAAATATCAAACGCACAAAGGATCATGTACTCTGAGGGCTGTGTAACACCTACAGCTCAGGCTAAAGCTTGTAGTAGTTGTGTTCTGGCATCCCCACCCATGGGGTTTTGCCTCCTGAGGGCAGAGCAGTGTCAGATTTTCAAAAGCAGAACTGCTTTTGAAAACCAGATATCACTATTTCTCAACAGCTTCAGTGCAGATGTGAGCAGGCAGGTAATCTTGTTGGTCCTTTGGTGCATCTGATTGGCATTAGGCAGGTGCCACAGGAAGTTTTCAGATTTGATACAGCAAGACACAGAGCAAAGACATTCAGAGAAATCAGGTTATGCTGAGTCTTTCTGTGCCTTGAATGGGTTCAAACTCAGCAGAAATGTATCTTACCACATTTGTACTAGTCAAAAAGACTCACTCAAACCTGCCTGAGCACAGCCTGAGAAAGGAATGAAAACCAGACCACTCGCTCCCATCCCCATCCTCTCCATCACAGAATCACACACTGCCTTGGGTTGGAAGGGATCTTAAAGATCATCAAGTCACAACATTCCTGCTGTCACCCTGATTTCTTCAGCTTTCTGATGCGTTTCACAGTTTTGGATGTTTTCATAGTTCTTGGTTTTTTCTCACACATGGGTGTTATAAATAGAAGCAATGGTTTATGTTAGACGAGGTTGTTTACATCCCTTCTCTTGGAGTAAGGAACAGTTGTCTTGACCAGTGGGATGGGAGAGGTGTCAACCTTCTCCTCCAATCCCTGGTCTGTGTAGAAATACTATAAATACGGAGTCAGATGTAATAAATAGTCTTATGCCTTTTCACCAGGCAGTGTCTGTGTGTGTTATTGCATGTCCAACAGCAACACTCCTGCCTTGGGCAGGGATGCCACTCACTATCCCAGGTTGCTCAGAGCCCCTTCCAGCCTGGCCTTCAATACTTCAAGGGATGGGGCATCAACAACCTCTCTGGGAAACTTGTGCCAGGGCCTCACCACACTCACAGGGAAGGATTTCTTCCTAACATCTGATCTTAACCTGGCCCCTTTTCATTAGACAACCACTGTTCCTTTTCCTCTCACTGCCCACACAAAAAGTCCCTCTCCCTCATTTTTATAAGCCCCCTTATAAAAAGTGGCTTCTTTTCAGCCTTCAAATGGTCCTCTATGAGGAGGCCTGATTTGCTGTAAGGTCCCTCTCTCCCCCCAGATTATCACAAGCATTAGTAGATGTGCAAAGCAGCTGCTGTACCTGGCTGTGAGCAGAAGCTGCTGCTTCCTCTGCCAGGAATTCAGGCAGGGAGGCAGATCTTTGGAAATTTCGCTGCATTTTGGTGAATCCATATGCATTCAGCTGTCGCATGAAACTTTTCGTTTTCTGTGTGTGAAAGACCTGCTGTCCTTCCCTGCCCAGCACCTCCACTTCAAAGAGGTCTTTGTTGATGGCCACACATTTTCCACTCTCACTCCACCAAACTGACTAAAACTTCTCACTTTCCAGCATTTTCCAAAGCTTCTGTGGAAAGCGCAGGGACAAGAACTCTTGCTCCATGGCGATCGCCCTGGACAGCTTGGCTGTGGCCCACCAGCTGGCAGGCGAGGATCAACTGACACCAACAGACAGCAGGTTCCAATGGAATGTTCTGGCATATCACTGTGGTCCCTGTGTGTGCTGTGGGTCCCAGGACCCTGACATTTCCATGATGGTTGGCAGTGGTGCACTGGCATGGGAGCAGCCTGAGGAGAAACTGCTGAACAGAACTTGTTGCTCCTCTCTCTCAGAGCACAGCAGTGTCCACAGAGCTGTCCTGAAGGGCTATGGGCAAGGAGAGGCCGGGGCCATGTCTGGCTGCACCAGGAGTGGGTCCCCAGGGACGAGCTGGCATGGCTGCATCCCAGGACCCTGTCTGAGGAGCTTTCCAGCTAGACCCCTCTGACACCTGCAGAAATGTGGCTCCCTGGACCCCTGCAATGCAGAAACAGCAGCTCTAGCATGGCGAATCCTCTTCCTGACATCTCCTGCCCCAAAGCAGCAGGGATTCCTTGATGTCAACCCACTGTCTTTGCAAACTTCTTGAATAGGATTGCACTTTTTTATCTAGTGGGTTTAAAACCAGCTGGGAGAGATGGACCAGGGGACCCACTTGCTTCTTTTCTGGCATGAGACCCAAAAGCAGTAGTTTGCTATCCATCCACAAATGACTCAGCAATTAGGCTGGGGGAACAAAGCCCAAGCCCTCACTCAAGCCATCTGGTCAAGAGATGTACTGGTTTACTTTATCTGAATCACTCCTGCTTTGTTCATAAATGCAGAGCCATGAACATAATCCCATGAATTGGTCTTCTCAGGGAAGCCATCCATCCTTCTCCCTGTGCACTGCCATGCCACAGTAGACAGTCTGCTGGTTCAGGAGCGTTTGTGTGCCTGAAAAGCTCTGCATTCCTCCCTGACCTTTGAGGTACTGCAACTGAAGAGATACATTCCTCCCTCAGACATGGCCTGTCTGCCCACATAGCTATGGATTTTGGGTCTGGAAGTCTGAAGTGGTTTCTAGAATAGCCTGATCTGTTCCTCATTAAATTCTTTGCCATTTGAGTATTAGCTTTTCTTTCTCTGTGCTGAAATAAAAAAGATCTACATGATGCTAAATATGCCTGAGGTCTGAAATAATCTTGTCCAATCCATTTTAGAGAAATTAAAAAACAGAAATATGTTGTAATTGCACTCCCACTTCTAAAAGCAGGAAATGGGAATATTTGCTTTAATTGAAGGATTCCACCACCCAAAAAAACACCCCTAGTCACCTTCTAGATATGAAAAATCAGGCTCACTCTCCTAGTAAAATTTACAAGTTTAATAAAGGACAATAGCAGACAAAGATAAAGCAAATTTTAATGGTCAGGTGCTTGGCATTCAACCAAGAGCACACCTGATGTTTTGGAGACACCCGTTACATACCTTTTCTATTGCATCAGCCTATTGCATATTCATAAACAATTACACAGATTTAAACTTTTGCCCAAACTAGTTTACAGGTTCCAAGAGCTGTTTACAATGGCTCCTCCTCGGGTCCGCCTTTTTAGAGCATGCACATTTCTTGGCTGTGATTTTAGTCCTTCTTATTATCACCTCCAGCTTGGGGTTTGGTCCATACTTTCTATAGATGGTAGTTAGGTGCTGATAGTTGGTGTATCAGTAGCAGGGGTCTTCATCATACATCCATTGGATGTTATTCCCTCCAAGCAGGCAGATCAGTTACCACAAGCATAACTGTATCAGCTATTTCACTACTATGTCTAAGTTTAGTTAATAGCAGAAATAAAAACTGTATATTTATAGCAAAGTTACTTTAACATTACACATATAGCATCCATTATAATATTTGCAAAAAGCCAATATTATAATATGTATTTATAACATAGATAATACACGAGCAGCATCTATGGTGGCCATGGATGATTACTTTCCTTACCTCAGTCCTGGGGGGCCACTGTGTAACACCAACAGCCAGAAGTGACAGCGGATTATTGGTGTGACACTCTCACCTGTGGGATTTCAGAGCAAATGTCAAAAGAGAAAGAATTAAAGAAAATTCATGTCAAGAGGGGAAAAGGGGGCCTTGGGAGCAACACGCACTCATTGGGTCTAGCGGTGGAGTTGATAGTCTTGAATAGCCCAGTTCGGCCACTCAAACATCCTTGTGGCATTACCTGCCCCGGGTTTGGGCAGGGTGGGGTTTTTCCAATCGCTCAGAAACGGCGGCGCTAGGAGCCGGCCCGCTCCCTACGCCCAGGCCGGGCGGAGGCGCTCAGGGCCCGTGTCCCCGGGATCCCCGCTCCCTACGCCCGGGCCGGGCCGAGGCCCTCAGGCCCCGTGTCCCCGGGATCCCCTCTCCCTACGCCCAGGCCGGGCCGAGGCCCTCAGGCCCCGTGTCCCCGGGATCCCCTCTCCCTACGCCCAGGCCGGGCCGAGGCCCTCAGGGCCCGTGTCCCCGGGATCCCCGCTCCCTACGCCTAGGCCGGGCCGAGGCCCTCAGGGCCCGTGTCCCCTCGATCCCCGCTCCCTACGCCCGGGCCGGGCCGAGGCCCTCAGGGCCCGTGTCCCCGGGATCCCCGCTCCCTACGCCTAGGCCGGGCCGAGGCCTTCAGGGCCCGTGTCCCCGCGCTCCCCGGGGCCGGAGGCACTCCTGCCGTGCTAGGCTTGGCCGCCGGGAGGCGGGCTGGGGCCGCGAGCAGCCTCCCCGGCGCTGAGGGAAAACGGGCTGAAATGCAACGCGGCTTCATCGGAGGTGAACCGGGCCAGTCTCGGCAGCTTCTTTGTGAAGAATGCCGTAACTGTGGGTGATAAAAGTGCTGAGCTTGCCTCTTTCAAATGCCGCTTCACAGCTCCCCTTCCCTCTCCTTTCCAAGAGAAAACTACCCGGCAAAGAGACTGCAGAAACTGCACCCCTTTCCTCCTCCTCCCCATCATGGCTACATCTTTTTTTCTCGTGTTGTCATTCATAAACTTTTAGGCAACAAGTGGGAGAAAAATTCCCTGAGAGAAGGAAAAAAAAAAGAGAAAAAAACTAACCTTCAACACTCTCATAATAGAATGTCTAGATAATTTGAAAAGCGTAACAGCCAAATGTAGGTGGGCACTGTCCTGGGGGGATGGACCGAGGAGAATGCTCTCAGCAGCAAGAAAGGGGAGGAGGGTCTCTGTTGATCAGGTCAGGTCAAAGAGGAGCTTGCCACCTAGGCATTAGCTAGTAAATCTGAGCAACTCCCTCCCTGGGCTTATTTTATCACTGTGAATCAGAAAGAGACCAGAAGCCCCAGGATCTCCCCCCTCTGTCACATCGACAGAGCCTTGCACTGGCAGCCCTGCCAAGACTGTGATTTCTGCATGCTGCAAAAGCTATTGCAGAGCATCAGAATGCAGGTGAGTCGTTCTTGCATGAAATTACAGTTAACCTTTGACTCCAAGCCCAATTCATAAAGCCCTGAATTTCCCTCTAGAGTGCATGGGTCCAAATTTAGCAAATAAACTTAATGTTTACCAGTTCTATACTGCAAACCCCAGTTCTCACCTGTCCTGTTAATACTTAAACAGCTGAGTCTCTACTCATACCTTTGCAGTTCTAAGAATATTGCAAGGGACAGTGTGCAAAGTTTCAGAAAGCCACCATGAGCCTTTTTCTGAAAAAGCTGAGGTTCTCAACAAGCCAGTGGTGGGAAGAAGTATTTTGCCATCTACAAAGGAAGCTCCAAGGGACATGGGGTTGGTGAACGTAAAGCACACATGCTAAAATGGAGCTACACCCAGGTCTCCCAGTTGCTAGCAGCACCCTCACAACAAGGTCATCCATGATCCCCATGATCCCAGCATGGGTCCTTCATGGCTGTTTTGTGTCCCATCCCCATACATCCTGGAGATGGAGGCAGTGACATTGGGCAACCAACCCTGCAATGCTATGGCATAGATCAAAATGACCATCTGGGATGTGACAGCCACCCTGTTATTGGCACTTTGCATCCAGAGAGCACAGCAGGGACTTAGGCAGCTCAAGCACACAGCTACAAGGAGCCCAAGAATGTAGATGACGATTCATAGCACAGAGAGTTGTTGTCTAACCTCCTTTGGTGCTGCTGTGGAAGGGGGCAGCTGTGGAAAGGGAGTAGACCCACCAAGCAGTTCAGCTGATGACAGTAACATGGTCCCATTGCTTCCATGGGGAGAGGCTACTTTACATCAGCTAAAGATGTAGCTTGCTGCCAGATCAGTTATTTTTTCTGTTACTTATGTCTTTGTCCTCCCCTGTGTGCCAAACCTGTTTATTTATAGCCCACATTTCTTTTTCCCACCTGCCTTTTCCCACCTATTACCCTTCCTTACAGAGTTAAGAAAAAGAAGGAAAAAAAACCCACCCTTTTGCTCAAGTTAGTCTTGACCTAAATGCAAATCTCTTGAAGCAAATTCAGAGAGCTTTGATGCTGCATAAGAGAGAGGGAAGGGGAGCAGCCTCTACTGCTATCAGAACAGATCTTTACTGCTGCGTAACAAGCAGGCAATGAAGCAAAAGCCACGGGAGTTTAAAGAGGAAGCTTAACCAAAGGTCACCTGGCTGCCCCGGGTGCTTGTTATCAGAGCCTTGAGAAGAGGGAGGAAAGTGACAGGAGCTGATTGTAGCAACAGCAGGGAACAGGTGACAGGGCCGGGGAACCCTCTCCTCAACACTTGGCATGCAGAGGGTCTTGGCTACTGTAAAGCAAAGGGGCTGCAAAGCCTGGGCTCTGTATTTGCTCAGGACACCAAGAGAAAATATTTCGGCTTCAGGTTTGAAGCATCTGCTAGGTAGAGAGTCAGAAATCACTGTTAATTGCAATACCCTGGTTTATTTGCTGCCTAGTGTTTGCAGCAGATTTATAATACTTTCACTGCTCATCCATATAGCTGAAGGGCTGAGGGGAAGGGTGACAAGGGGATGCACACAGAAGCACCAGAGGAATACACTGCTACTGCCTCTGTGGAGCTACACAGTTCTTAAGCCATCCGAGAGAGAGAGTAGAGGGAGCTCGTACATGTCTGCAGTTTCCAAACTAGCCTGAAGGAGAAGGATTCAGGAGTGAGAAAACCTGTCAAGCTGGATCCAGCCAGAATACCATCAGCAGCCTTCTCAGCATCTATGAAGCTGTCTCTGACCACTTACATCAGTTCTACTGTCTTAAGCCACTATAAGATCTTAAAATCTGTTACAGGAATGTAGATCAAACCTGCCTTTAAAATGTCTCCAGCACAGGAGACTCAGCTGTGCTGATCAAGGGCAGGTGGCTGCTTTCAGTCCCTGAACTTTCTCTGCTGGTGTCTGCAGGGGTGAGCAGAGTTCAGGCTTCACTGAACTCACAATTGCATCAACACAGAGCCCAAAGTGCACAAAAACTGGTGCTAGGAAAACACCAGCTGAGTTCACAGGAGTGAAGCTGAGACCTTTTGGACATGGAATTCCTCACTCATGGGGCACATGTCCAGCACCCACACCCAGACTCATTGCCACACAGACCCAGGTGCTGGGGCTGACCTGGCCAGGGCAGGTAACACTGCATGGTCCAGCACCACCCACCTACAAAGCACGGTATTACCAGTGCCATGGAAGCATGCTCTAGTATTCATCTCTCCCCATGGGGCTGCTTTCCAAACAGCATTGATCACTGGGCTGAATCACATTTGGCCTTGACTTTTAAGCCTCTAATCTTATGGAAGAATTCTTTGTCCCAAAAATTCCCAAATCTGGGTCCCTACTCTGCATATTAGAGGAGGGTATCAGTCAGAACCTGCTGAAGAGTATCAAGTGTCCATGGAAAGTGTCACATGGGAAAAACTAAAAGGATGAATACTCAGCCATGCTGAGCAGAGTGTGCAGGGGGACAACAACCTTTCCCGAGAAACTCCTGCTGACAGGAGAGTTTTGTTAGCACAAGCAAGCACAGAACTGCCTAGTCCTTCTTCTAAAGCTCTAAGCTCTCAGGAGCCTTGCACCACCTGAAGACCCAGACAACTGCTTCTGTCCTTCCCACACACTATTCCTGCGCATTGCAGAGAGGAATGGCAGGTAAGTATGACCAAAGCAGACCACAGAACAACCCCAAATATCTCTTACATCTGCTGCCTTTACATGCTCAAGGGAAGCATGCATCTGTTTGCAGAATGTCAGAGCAGCCCTTGTTCCAACCAGCATTAACTCTACAGCACCCACCTGACCATCTCCTCTGCAGCACTTTCCCCTCTGAACAGACTATAATTACTAAAGCTAAACATTCCTGCAGTGAATTGAGCTGTGTGAGGGGATAGTGGTTCTCTGTATTTCCAAGCCAGTTGAAGCAGGCAGAACCAGATAGTGGTGGGCCCACTGCCTCCCACCCAAACCAATTGCTTCCTTACACAGATCATTTGCCCTTCCAACATCTTATCCTCAGAGAGAGAAAGAAGCTCCTGGCTTCCTTTCTGCCCAGTGCCAACGGAAGCTCAGCCTTTGCTGCACCTCTTTGTGCTACCATGACATGGCCACATTTGTGCTGGGACATCCACCTTGCTGAGGCCACTAAAGGACAAGTGGGACATTAAAGACACAGAACTATATAAGAAGAGAGTTCTCCACTGTTCAAATAGGACAGGACAACCAGAAAGGTTTACTGTTCAGACAGTTTATTATCAACTCTAATAAGTTGTGTCTATTAGACTTTATATCCATACTGTGCTCCAGGAGGCTCTAGAAGCATGGGAGCAGCAGCCAGTGGGGATGGATGGGCTTCAGCAGACACCTGCATGTCCCTCCACACTGACCATCTGGGCTCCTGGAGGGGCCTTTCATCCAACCCCGCTGCACACAGGGCTCTCTGTTTGAGGCCAGCTCTCCTTTTGCATGTTCCCAGCAGCCAGGGATGCTCTCTGTTGAAGCTGGGGTTATAGTAGTAGAGGATCTAAAACAAGGAGAAGAGTTAGTTGCTACTATTCCAAGACTGGAAAAACCCAAGCTACAAGAACTAGGATTCTGAATCGCAAAAGAGGAGCATGGCTAAGGAAAAGGACTTTGAGGACCATATGGAACTTACAGCTCAGGCTAAAGCATTATGTGACCATTGTGTTCAGTGGTCACCATGACTGAGGTTTTGCCCTCCTGGGGGCCAAAGCAGAAAAACTGCTTTCAAAAGCTAAATATTGCTATTTCTCTGCAGCTTCAGTGCCAATGTGAGCAGGCAGGTAATCCCATGGTCCTTGGATGCATCTGCTTGGCATTGAGCAGGTGACACAGGAAGTTTTCAGATTTGGTACAGCAAGACACAGAGCAAAGACTTTCAGATTAATCACATTACACTGAGTCTGTCCCTTAAATGGGTTCAAACTCATCAGATCTCACTGAAATTTATCTTATCTGCATTTCTACTACTCAGAAAGACTCACTCAAACCCGCCTGAGCACAGACTGAAAAGGAAATAAAAACGAGACCACTGACTCTCATCCCCACCTTTTCTATGGCAAGGCCTTATTTGCTGTGAAGGTCCCTCTCTCCCCCCAGATTATCATAAGTGTTGGTTGCTGTGCAGAGCAGCTGCTGTACCTGGCTGTGAGCAGAAGCTGCTGCTTCCTCTGCCAGGAATTCAGGCAGGGAGGCAGATCTTTGGAATTCCCGCTGTACTTTGGTGAACCCATAGAGGTTCAGCTGGCGAATAACACTCTTGATGTGCCGTGTGTTAAAAACCCTCTGACAAACTCCCCTGCCCAGCACCTCCACTTCAAAGAGGTCTTTGTTGATGGCCACACATTTTCCACCCTCACTCCACCAAATGGACCGAAACTGGTCACTCTCCAGCATTTTCCAAAGCTTCTGTGGAAAGCAGAGGGGCAAGAATCGATTATCTTTGCCTGTGCTCTCAGTGGAAACAGCAGGACCTTGTTTGGTTTTGTGTCTGTCACTGCCAGGCCAGCCACCCTGCTCATCCTCCATCACTTGTATGGCAGTGTCACAGGGCACAATATCCCCCTGTCCTGGAAGGCCAGGAGAAGCCATGTCAGCCACTGCCCCAGTGCATCTGGAGCAGAAATGGGTGGTGTTTCTGTGGGAATCAGCTCACTTTTCTATTCTCACAGGTGGACTGAAGCTTCCCTCATTGGCCATCACCCTGCACAGCCATATCTCGTTCTCCCAGTCTGTGGGCAAAAGCCAGCTGGCCATGGCTAACGGTGGGTTCCAATAAATCTTCTGTTTCTGCAATAGACACCTGTGTGTCCTGTGCAGGAACTGGTGTGAACATCTTTTTCTCCATGCCAGCAGCAGTTCCCTGGACAGGGCAAAGATCATGGCAGGTTCCTGAGGGGCAGCTTTTCTCCAGCGCCTCATGCAGGCACCTTGCAGCTGGGGCTCTTCTTTTGTGGCCCACTATTGGCTTGTAGCCTTCCAGCACCTCAGGATGGTCCACCTTAAATCATAGAAGCTCGAAAGTGCAAAGGAGGAGAGTTATTTGTTACCAGTTCAAGTCTGGAAAGCAAAAATACATAAGAACTAAGACTTTGGTCTTGGCCAAAAGTCAAACCTGGGTATTGAAGAAGACAGGGCAGTTTGAAACCTCAAGCTTGGGCTAGCTCAGATGTTACAATATGGTTCTTTTAAGTGATAACCAGGCCTGGGTTTTCACCTGAGCAAGTTCACAGAGCTGTCCTGAAGGGCTGTGGGCAAGGAGAGGACTGGGCCATGTTCAGCTGCACCCAGGAGTGGTTCCCCAAAAAGCGGCAGGGACAGCTGCAGCCTGGGACATCCCAGTGCCTGGTTTAGAAACCTTTCCAGCTGTACCCCTCTGACACCTGCAGAAACACCCTGACAATCTGCACTCTTTGTGATTCCCTGGAGAAACACCTTACAAGCTCCCTGGTAACAAACTAGCCTTTCAATTGGCTATGAAAAGTTCTGCCAAGCAAGAGGAAATGGTTTTCCTTGTTGAAACACATTGCAGCAAGCCTTTGTGCGGAGTAAACATTCTTCATGTCAGCAGGATCAATACAAACAACCTGTGTTGGTACCCAGTTCTGAGCTGCTGCTTGTCTCTCTCTTGCAGCCCAGACTGAGGCAGTTTGGCTGCAGCATTCTGTGATCTCTGTAAGAGGGGTGACAGAGACCCAGCAGATGGCTGAGAGCCCAGAACAACCCCTGAGCTCACCTTGTTAGCACTGCCAGGTTGCTGTTCTCTAGCAATCTGTTCTAAACACTGGCTAAGTTTGGAAACAGTGTTAAAAGCAGGCTTGTCATGGTCATGCCAATGAAGAGCTTGTCAACAGAGGGAGAGTCACCAGCAGCATAAGGGAGAAGCATAAACATGACTATATTTCCTCTATAGAATGGTTTATATCTAGGTGATATATAAATATCACCAAAGATATACCTTTGAATCCTTTAAACTGCTGCAACAGAGCTTTAATACTGTATTATGGGCTGGAAAATTGGAGGACCAGAGGATATTTCACTGTCTACCCCCAGTCTTTTGCAAATGGAAGTGCGTCCTCCATTCAAAATACAGATTCAACAAGCCAGTTCCTAACATGTTCTGACCCTTAAAAAGTGTTCACATTCAGCTTTTGACTTGAGCTTTATATCCAGAAAATCCTCAGCAATTTAGTCTTACTCCAAGAGCTAAGCTCACCCAGCATTCACAGAAGACAAGGAAAAGCAACATGCAGTTGTTGGCAGCAGGGCAAACCCTCTGGGGTGAAGAGCCAGCACCCAGTGATCACAGCACCACCACCCCACCACCTCTCCCAACTCAGCCTCCAGGAAATGAGTTATTGTGTTTTTACCTGTGAAAACAGAAATGAGAAAAAAAGGTGATGGTTCTCACAGAAAGATGGACAAGTAGGGAAGAAAAAAAAAAAAAAAAAAAGGGAGGTGCTACAGCTTCAGTGAGTTTGGGGTATACTGCTTTGAGTTATCCTGAGGTATAGGAAAAGCCTGTAGGTGTAGGAGTATCCAGCAACACCTCAGGCCTTCTCAGAATTTATTTCCCACTGCAAGTCACCCAGCTCTGCATTTATTGGCTGGGTTTACTCCCTCTTGGAGAGCAGACACGTTCCTCTGCCTCTACCTTTCAGCCCAGTTCCAGGCCTGCAAATGTGTCTGATAGATAAACCAAGCCCTGGCAAAACCAAGCACATTCTTGTTTAGTACCATATATTGACCCACTGATGAGTTCTTTCTTCATCATCTCCTGGAGATGTAGGAAGCAGCTGGAACCAGGATCCATGAGAGGAAGCAACAGCATTTCAGGCATTTCAAAAACAGAAAGATCAAAAAGGTTATGCTTGAACCAAGTGAGGCAGACAAAGCCCATAACCCTTGCCAGGAGGATGAGCAATGCAAACAGTGGATGTCTGTATCTGAAGGAGAGATTTTTCCCCAGTCACAGCAGAAGAATATGTTTTAAGTAGCTGGCTTTCGGTCTTCTATTTTGTTTACACTACCAAAGACAAAACCAAAAGTGACGCCATAGCATACTTTATTAAGTGCAGAAGGAAGCATCTGGGAACAACGGCAAAACATTACAAAGTCCAGACCAGTCTAAACAGAGACACACAAACCCTCCTGCTCAGTCTGCTGAATATGTAGATATTTATCTATTACAGCCTGCTACCACAGCTGAACAGAAAATACCTGCCGGGCTTCAGGATGCTCCAAGCAGCCAGGAGGAGAACAGGGGAAGTATCACACTCAGCTGCTCCTCAGGGGTTGCTTGGTCCCTCAAATAGCCACTGCTGCACAGAAGGAGCAGACCCTCAGCTGATGGGAGCAGGCCCCACAGCCTCTGCCATAGCTGCATTCATGCTGGCTCCAGTTCAAGGGCTGTATGGCTACTGTCCAGTTGTCAAGCTCCCGGCAACTTGAAGCCTGTGCCAAGGAGAAGCTGAGGAGCAGAATGAGGAAGTGATACACTGAAACTTGTTCTGTGTGAGGGACTTCCCCACAGAACCAGCACAAGAAAGGCACTGCCTGCCCAGGAGGTGCCACACTAAACCTGGAGAATGGCCAAGCTCTGGTTCAAGGTGCCTGATTTGATCACACAGGGCAGTACCTCTGCCAAGTGCAGGCACTGGCTGAACACTGTTATAATTAGAACTGAGGTGCCAGGCCAGTTGTTTCTAACACCTGTTATTTTTATTATGTATCTTTCATTATATTTTGTGTTTCAAAAAACACATTTTGTGTTTGTTTTCATTATATTTTGTGTTAACCTGAAGAGAGGTGGTGTCCAATTTCAGGGGGTAGGAGAATTTCAAGCTAACATCCAGTTTTGTTTTCCTACTCAAGCTGAGTCGTCCAAACCTAGTGGTGCAAACCTAGGTGCACCAAAAAGGTCCTAACTATAAGGCAAAGGGGAAGTACTTCACTTGCTAAATCAACTTGTTGAACAATTAGGGTTGGCAGCATTTAGTTGTCAAATTACCCCAAAGATAATTATTCTAATCAGCAAACATTTATTAAAAATTGCAGAGGTACAGTAAAGGACCAGCAGAGGAAGGGATCAGCTGCTTCATCTGCAACTGTCCTGACCTTCAGGGCAAACTCTCTCTAGCACAACATGGTTGCCATAAATACTTACACCATGACAAAAGATGTCAGAAATGAAGGCTGTTAACATTACAGGATACTCAGGCCAAAGCAAAACCATGTGGCTTTCAAACTGTGGGTTTAAAGACCCGCAAGTTTAATGGCAGTATAATATGCTATCCTGGAGTTTAGTGAGCAGGAAAGCGCAGCTGACATTGAACACAAATATACTATTTTCTTTTAAGGAAGTTAGTTTCCAAATGACACGGAGCTGTTTAACTCATTGCCAAGTTTCAGATCTAAACTAAGCAAGTTCATAAACGTTCACCAAGGCAGAGTTCACCAGAACTTTTATTCTTTTAATGATTAACACTTTTTTTTTTTTAATTGCTGGTCTATATCCTCTGGCTCAGGGGATTGCTAGGAGCACAGTGCACACCAGCATCTTCATTTAGAGTCTGCTTCTAGCTGGATGGACGTTTGCTCTGACTCACTTGACACATACAGTCAGCCAAGACTGAAGTATTCAAGGCTCAGTGTTGTTTGTGCAAAACAAAGCCTCATTTGGCAGTGTGGGATTTCACAGGCTCATTTCTCAAAGTGTCTTCTCAGAGTGTTCAGTTCCTCCTTCTGTGTCCTGTGAGCCTGAAAAGACAGACTGCCATCCCCAAGGAGGGCAGGCACAGGGCTGCTCTGCTCCTTGTTTGTAAAGTATTACAACACTGTGCAAGCAAATGGTCTAACTCACATGAAAAGACATCTTAGATAAATCCCTTGCATGGAATTAATCACATTGATGTCACAATCATGGGTGTCATGGATAAAAATGACCCAAAGAAGAGAAGGATGACAATTTTCCACCAGGGCTTATTTATTCTAATTATAAACAGAGATTCCCAGCTTTCTTAAGCTTGGCCAAACAACTAGCACCTACTGGTGGCCTGTTATCTTAGCTGAGGACTATGCTAGAGCATATTTTCTGCAACATACCTGGAATGGGCTGCCTTGATCTTACAACTCCAACAGCAAAAGCATCATGTTACTGTTACTGCTGAATAAATGTTTCTTGCACAGTTACAGAAACATTTCCCTGCTACTATAAAGAGGTACTCCCATACCACCTCCAGATTGTCATAATTATAAGGTAAAGGCCAAGGGGTGCCAACCCCACTATAAGCTCTTACACCTTGTTCAGTGTGGTACAAAACTCTGCCTTGAGCTGAGCTCTGGTCTCTGCTGTGCTGGTGAAACCAGCACACAGTCTGGGCTTAGACTACGGAGAGGAAGCCTTAGCATTAAAAAAATAAAATCATGAGTAACCACATTAAATTAAGTTGAACATATCTTTTATGCAACCCCTGTCCTTTCCAAGTGAAATGCACCTGTATGGATGTGGTGCTCTTACAGCTTTTGACCTATGCTTTTATGCAGTAGGGGAGGTGGAAAGATGACACAAAGCCCACATTCGGTAAAACACCTTTGCAGTGGGAAAATCAAACCCTCTGCATCATAAAAGCAAGCAGAGTCAGGTCATTGGGCTCAAGCAGTTGATCAGGGAGACAACCTGAGATATCTGAGTGGTTTTCTTAGGAATGGGTGACTACTTACACAGATTGTGCAACTGCTCTGCCTCTGCTCTGCAAACATAGCCTGATGTCCCAACAGCAGTGTCTGTAACAGCCTGACTCTCTATTGATATCATTTGCGTGTGCTTTGTAAATAAACAAATAGTGACTCACAAGTGACAGGCTTGGAGAAACCCAGAGCAGGGGTGATAGCACAGGCTAAGTCACCCTCTCCTCTGTCCAGACACAGAGTACAGAATGGGCCTGGCTGCAGCAGGGAAACACCACAGTGGCAGCAACCCTCGCTGCCAAGGCCAAACCCTCGCTCCAACAGCTCAGTGACATTTGGCCTAACTGGCAACAGCAGCCCTTGTTTGGCAGGATATCTCCCAAAGGTGGACATTCACACTATATCCTCACCCAAAAGCACCTCTTTCCCCAGCACTGCGTGTGCCATCCACCCTCCAGATTGCTACACTGAATTAGCACTGGGCAAGTGAAAAAAGGTAAAGAACAGATAGATAGAAATTAATTTTTAACCTTTTCCTGCTTTACACTACTGGCAAATAGTTGCAAGCAATCCAGATTTTTTTTCCCACTCTTTTAGCTTCTGCTTGGTGAGCAATTTTGTTTCCTCTGCCATGCAAAGAGCTCCATCAACAGCAGACATAAGAAAACCAGGTGCTCATGGATTTAGTATTTGGCCAATTAGTTTCTGGTTTGTTTTTTTTTTCCCTCATGGCTGCCACAGTTCAAGTCTGCTACAGCCTGTTTCTTGGTTAGTGGATGACAAGGTCTCTATCGACTGGCTTCTGGTTTCAGAGATCTCTTAGGAACCTTTAAAAGCTTTACTGTTCCTTGAGCTTTTCACTGACCTGAAGCATGGCCACCATGTTCTGCTGGCAGGCAGTCAGCACAGACACAGTACAACAGTGTGCCCTCATGGAGTTCAGCTTCAAACAAATGGAAAAGGAAGCCAAGAGCAAATCATATCCTAGCCTGGCAAAAATCCTTTAAAATACAAGAGAATTGTAAAACCAAATCTGAAAAGGCATTGAACTAGAAGGTTCTTGTTTGTAGGCTCATCTCAATTCTTAGAGATGTAGCCTGAACCTCCAAACCAAAGAACTTGAACAGTCATGATCTAGTGACTGCCTCTCCAGCCCTGAACACCCAGAGCATAGGGAAGCTCTTCAGTCCAAGTCTCCTTCTCCTATCACCAACAGTAGCCAGCCACAACTGCCTGGCATAAACCCTTCTGTCACAGGATGAGAGTCAGTCCTTTATCCTTGCAGCCCATCACCGTGCAGGACTGCCTGGTACTGCTGGAGAAGTTGGATATGAATGGCTGGCTGATTCATGCTGGGACACTGTGCTATTTTCTTGTCCCCCCAGCACGATCTCACCCAGCACAAGAGAACTATGAAACCAGTTCCTTGCACGGTCCCACTCCACTGGGCTGAGCAACCAGAGACGTCAGAGGCTTACTTGAAGGCTGTGATCCTTATAGCTTTCTCTGGTTGTAATTAAGTCACCTCCTAGGGAGGGTATCCTGCCTGCTTTACCCAGCAGTGTCTGCAAGGCTTGCTCTGGGCAAAGCCTCAGAGACAGAGGCTGCAAGGGCCTGCTTTGCAGGCTGCAGAAAGAGCAGAAGCATGCTAAGACCATCACATTGAGGTTCCAGTGGCCTTATCTTGCCTCCTTACCCCCCTCAACCTGCATCCAGAGGTGCACAGCCATCTCCAAGTCCTCCCTCCCTTGCCCAGCAGGGCCCAGCTGTGCTCCTCACTCATTCCTGCCCTGGGAAGGCCAGGTCTGTGCTGGGGCCACTGCACCACCCCAGAGGTGGAAGCCAAGGTTTTAGCATTGGCAGCAGATTAGGGGTGTGCAGGAAAGAGCAACCCCAGGTTACAGAGAGCTCACTGCAACACAAACAGCCAAGCGGTTTATTTCTTCAAGCACCCTTTACTTTGACATTGATTCAAATTAGTAGTTGTTTTATCCACAGGACAACTGAAGCTTCCAAGACAAGTAACTGGTGGGACAACTACTTGCTAGCAGCCCAAATCATTATCCAAGACTCAGGCTGGTGTTTACTTCAAAGACTCTCCATGTTCCAGTACAGCTCACCCACTGCCCACAAGTTTTACAACATCTGAGGCTACAATAACCGTTAAACTGCTGTCCATGGTTTGGGCAAAAAACCTACATTGAACTTATCTTGATATTAGCAAAGCAAAGTTGAGCAAATGGGAGATGTGCTCTCACAACAGAAAGCTGTGCAGAGCCCAAGGCCAGGCAGAGTGCTGTCAAGGCCTCCATGTCAAGGGTCAAGTCCAAGGGGCACCTAACCTCATCTTTTATCCAGACCAACACCAGACACTTCCCAAAGAGGTGCAAGAACCCCAGACTGCCTGCACAGGTCCTGACCTGGCTTCTAGCACCTCAGGACTGGTTTATGTTTGGACAGTAACACCCAAGTTTCCCTGAAGAAAGCATCCCTGTTGATTCCAATACGAGGTTACCTTGTTTTCCATTTAAGAACCTGAGCTGGACATTCCATCTTGCTAAATTTATGGTCTCACCAACTTCTGAAGACAATGAGACACACACAAGTAAGTTCAGTTAACCAGTGGCTCAAAGGATTCTCTCACAGACTGATTATCCTTTGCTTAAGCTCCACAATTTCATGGCAACAAACCCCAGATAGGCTGGAGATGTTGGGAACAGGAGGTTCTTCCCAGTTACCACACAATACATATTTTTCCTGGGTGGCTATTTGTTGCCACAGTCATGCTGAGAACAGCACTGTTCCCTGTGGCACAGTGGATTCAATTTATAAGAAAACCAAAAAGAGAAAAAAATAGGGCAGCTTTGACAAGATCTGCTTGACTCACCCCTGCTGCTTTGTTTAATATTGTTGTAGAATTGCTCCATGCAGGGAGCAATTTAGAAAAAGCTTGATGAGGAAAAGCTTGTGATGAGGAAAGCTCATCTGCTTTCCTTTAGAGCAGCTGCCTGCCCAGGACAGATGCACTTGTCACATATGTGGAGATGGCTCATGCATACTAAAGGAGCAACTCATTCAATAGCCACACATTTATGAGACAGTTTCTAATCAAATCCTTCCTCCAAGTACAGATAGCAAGCCATGCTCAGTACTCTCACCACAAGTACATGACAGCTCCAGCACTCTGCTGTCTCCAACACACAGCAGCCTCATTGTGCAAGGACCCACGAAGCCAGTGTGACAATCCCAGCCTCAGGGCACCCATCCCCTGCTAACTCAGAAAATCTTGTGCTAGGACTGTACCCTAATCCTACATCTTGACTGAGACTTCCAAGCTGTGTGCAGTACACTGGCAGATCACGTGGCAGTGCCTCCAGCTAAGACACATGCCTGCTGCCTGCTTCCTTAATGCTCTGGTCCATGTGACTTCACAAAGCATGGGAGATGTCCTGTTACTGCAGGTGAAAAATATCATTCTGTTCAAAATTTCCTTACTGTGTTGCTTCCTGCATTGTCTTCTCCAGACTACTGTGGTGTGATGGGGCAAGGACTGCCTACCCTTGGGTGAGACAGTGGGAGAGCTGGGATCTGCAGAGAGCGCCTCAAATATTAAACAGAAACCACAAAGACCAAGACGCTGAAGAGGAAGGACAGTTCAGTCACAGACAAATATGATTTATCAAGCCCGCACAGCACATGTTGGTATAAAGAAAAGAGCAAAGGCAGGCTCCTGCAGGAGGCTGTATCTGAAACAGAGCGAGCAGCTCTGCAAGAACCTGTGATCCAGTGCACCTTCAAGCACAAGAGGTGGTGCAGGAGTCTCCTGCAGCTGGAGAGGCTTCAAACACTCAGCTCTAGGCTGGGTGAATGGGGAGTGGACCCAGCAAACAGCAAGGCAGATGCAGGTAGAGCTATCTGCTCACTGCACAGCCCACCTCCCCACACACCTTTTCATCACCAAAAATGCAGCATACTGAAATCTCATTTTACAATTACGAGATTGTGTTGCCTCACCTTAATTATGAGTGAAGCCTTTGAGTGATTTTAGCTTCTCAAACCCAGCTGTCTAAAAACCATGGTGTTTCTACATGTTTGAAGGGGAAGAGAAATTCCATAGTGAGCAGGGAGAGAGGGGAGCTACATTCCTACTCCTGCCAAGAAAAAGCTGCAGCTCTCACCTGCCTGCTGGCTGGCCAGCAAGCACCCACACACACACTTTCCCAAGTGAGAATTAGCCAGGGCACAGGGTGTCTCCCACCGAGCTGATATTCACTGGGTGATCTGGGAGAGAAGTGAGCATACTGAGGGATACTAAGATTTACTGCATCAGAGGCAAGTACAAGTGAAATTGGACTTCACCAAACTCTTGTCTGTGCACAGAGCAACTTGTCTTTTGCTTAGGTTACAGTCAGGAGTTTATGCTAAGGGCTTTCTCTGTTCCCAGTGGGTATCACAAGGTGTCAGCTCTGCTACAAGCATAGTGGAGCAGCCCCAGCATAAAGGCACCAGCACAACACTGAGACAAATTTTGATCGAGGTCTCAGCTTTACTTTCAGCCTCCAAAGGCATTTGCTTGCTCTGTGTCCTCTTTTCACCCCAGCAGAACAGCTGTGTCCCAGCAGGGACTGCTCCTCCAGCAACATGGCACCAGTCTCTGCTGTGCAGACACATGTCCAAGGTAAAGACCAGCTGAAACCACCTCCTCTTTACTAAAACCTAGCCCAAGGAAGTCAATAAAGGACAAACAATCCCTGACCACTCAAGTCAAGTTTCTATTGCCTAACTTAATGCACTGTTCCCCCATCACTGTGCTTGCTTTCAGGGTATCACACATCCCTACAGCCTCAAATCTTCCCCTCTCCAACTGCTCTGCCCAGGATTTGTGGAAGAACAAGCCATGCTGCCTGTCACCTCCCCCAGGAAAACCTTCCTTGCTTTTCCAAAAAGAAGTGCTGTGTGGAAGATTAATGCTGGATTTCTCCTACTTTTGAAATTGTTTCTTTTTTTTTCCAGTTGATGCTGACCTACATAATAAGCAGGTCACTGGAACACAAGAGATGTTTTTTGAGACAGAGGAGAAAGGCAGCTCCCCCTCCACACAGGCTTCTGAGGACAAAGTGCTGCTTCCCTGGGATCCCACTCCAGAGCCTACTTCATGCTCCTCTGTCCAAAACCAGCAGGAGCTGCTGGGATCCCACTGGGGATATGGACAGACCCTGAGCAGAACATCAGGCTGGTTAAAGCTCCATGGGGGACTGAGAAGAGCTTCAGGAACACAAACCTCCCTCACATGAACAGTACACAGGCCATGTGCAGTCCCTGTGCATGTGGCTAGGAGCTCATGCAATGGCCTGGCTGCGTGGGACTCAATCCCATGGGCAAGGCAAGCTCCCACCAAACCAGCAGCAATGGGAGGGAAGGAGAGAGCAAGAAGATCCCTGTGGTGCAAACCCCTCCCCAGCAGACGGAAGGATTGGGTTGTAGCAGGTCTACAGAGCACAGGAAGGCAAGACTGAGACATTGCCAGCTGGAACAGTGCTCGGCCTGAAAATCTGGCAGGTGAAAAGCAAAGAGTTTAAACTCAATTTACTTCTTAAGCTCTAGTCATCATTGTTGTTTCTTTATGGGGAGTATCCCTAAGGGCTTGCCACAATAAAGCACAAACTAGATATAAGAAAGATTTGAGTAGCCAAGAGAAGAGAGGCCCTGGAATAACCTTTCAGTATTTCTATGGTTTAAGGTTTAGCAGCATGGAACTGGGCTGTCTCAGAATGCTGTCTCCAGCACCATCCTCCCTCATCTTGCAGCTGATCTCTCCCCTGCACCCAAATAGGAGATAAACCTGTGAAAGGTCACATAATCTCAGCATAACCAACCCCAACACCCACTGTGGCACTGCAAGCAGGAAGCAGCGAGTTACCTACCCATGGGTAAAGCAGGGATCTCTTAGAGAAATTAATGTAATGTGATCCTGCCTGGGGCTTAGAGTCAGTCCCAGAAAGAAACACAGAGCGAGTAACCAGAGCAGGCAAGGGTAAGAAGCTCTCTCAAACAGACTGATGGCTCAGAGAGCTCCAGTGACAACAGTGCAAGTCTGGTAACTAGGTCACAGTTATGATCCTTAATTAATCCTGAAGAGACCCCATCTGCCACGGGGAGCATGACATTAAGCACAGAAGCAGACCAGGGGTAATGCCAGACCCCAGCCGAGCTGCAGCTTCTTTGCCCAGCCTGCTCCCTGCCAAGCTTTTAGCCAGCAGGCACACCAGGCTCTCCTCATCTTCCCTGAGGAGGCGACAGCAGCCCAGAGCCTGTTCACAAGTCCCTGCCCAAACCACACTGACATAATCCAAGACACAGGAGAGAGATGAGATTGAAAACAGACCAGGGCAGGCAGACATGAAGCTCCAACACAGGAGCTGTACCAAATCCTGATGGACAGCTGAACCCTGGATCCTGGGCTGTGCCTCACCTGCAACCCTGCTTTTTTCCTCTACATGTCCCTGTGCTGGGTGGGGTGTGCTATCCCAAGTCACTTCTTCCCACAATTCCTCTGGGAGAAACTGGGATACCAGCTTCTCTGCTAGGGCTGCCTCCACTTGCACAGAGGCAGTCACAGCCCTGGGTGCTGCAAAGGGGTATCAAGGCCAGTGGAGAACAGGGCTCAACACTGCAGTAGGAGAGGTCACATGCTGGCAAAGCCAGGCTGTTCACTTGGCAGAAAGAGCTGGCCCTGACCATGACAGTGCAGAGCCCATCTACCAACAGGAAGCAGAGACTGACTGAGGGCAAGGGCATGGACAGCTGGCACTGGGGAGAGCAGTCTAGGTAAATGTCATCTGCCCTGGCCTCTGCAGCTGGTTGTGTTTTGCTTCCACACATGATCTATATGAACGTCTTGATCTGCTTAAATCTGGTGGCAGGGAGATAAGACAAGATAATGTTGATTGAGTCTTCAAGCCCTGTTTCTGCCACTTGAGCAATTAAAAAGCAGCCACTGTCAGCAAAACCAGCAACACCAGTACAGAGTCTTCAGTACAGAGCTTCTGAGGACTCAGCACAGAGCAGGAGCATTAAAAATAGTTGTTTCAGAGGAGAAATGGGTGACTAATAAGCCCTACACTGACAACTGTAGGGAGATGGAGGCAGCTTAGTATTAAAGCCATGTCTCTGGGGATCCTTATTAAGGTGTCTCTTGCGCTCACTACCACCCCCAAAGGCATTGTATTCCCCAACATACACACCTGACAGCATGCCAGGGAACAGACACAATTAAACCAGGACAAGTAGAAAGGAGAAAAGCTGCCAAGGAAACATAAAACAGTATTTTTACCCAAGGAAACTTTGAAATGCAGAGCAATCAAATTCACAGTATATGCACCATCACTGTAGACATGGACTGTTCTCCCTCATCCAAGTGCAGCTGCGTGAGGGACTGCACTATTGTGAGATCATTCCATGAAAACTGGGTCACTGGCTATCAAATCCAAGAGATAGTGCCAGGACTTTGGAAAGGATACACCGAAATCACTTCTTCCAATTAAAATATGAGCTTAGGAAGCATCTCTAGTTTATTGGCTCTTGTAATTAGAGCTTTAAAATTCAATTACTCGCTCAAAATCTCAGTGTTCTTCATGGTAAATAATCCTGACAGGGATTTTACTGTGGAGGAGACAGGCAGCTTTGGGAACAAAGCTGAAATAAACACAGGAAAGATAGGTACCTTTCCAAGACAGAAGTACAGAGAGCACAGACCTCACAGAGCAATCCATGGTCTCAATGGCTCACCAGTGAACTCAGAGCTTGCCCCCATCACACCCCCCCAAAGAACAGCACAGCTGTTTGCTGTGCCAAGCACCTCTTCCACTCAAAGTGCAAGGCCAGGTGCCACACAAGCCCTGAAGATCCTTCTGGATTTCAGTACTAGAGAGCACAGGGACCCAGAAGGTTTGCACATCTTCACTCATTAGAATTGTAGGCTCCTGTATTGTGGTTCAAGTGGTGGCTGTCCCCTTCTCAGGCACCCCACCCTCCACTACAGTGGCTCATTCTTGCTGCAGTTTGGAGAGGATGAACATCTGGTCCATATCAGAGCCTGGCCAAACGTGTGCATTGCCCAGCATGGCATCTCTCCCCAAAATGACTTCTTGCAAGATATTGTTGCCTCACAAAATTGAGCTGGACAACAAAACCTGACCTCACACCCACCTGGACACGGAGGTTGCTCGGCACACTCCATCAGAGGCAGAAGAATTAACCTTTAAGTAATGAATGGGCTGTGGAAAAATATTGCAAAGCAACCCAACACCCCTCTACTTGTTAAACACTGCAGTAATATATCATCTGTGCTGTATTTGCAGACTTTGAAGTGCCAAAGAACTACAAAGAAACATAAAACTGCCATCAGGGCTTTTGAGGAAACAGTTCAGCCACTGCCAGCAAGAGCCTTGTGCAGTGGAACTAATTTGAAAGTTTTCTGGTGCTACTGATGGCTGGACAACCATCAGTTATCCTTTGCCCTGAGCTCCCTCTCCACACAGAGCCACCACACCTCACTTTCACAGGGCTCAGTACTTCCTCCCTATGTGATCAATCATCCTTACCAGTGCCTAGAGGGGGGTCTTACAACAGGTCACCTGGAGTAACATTGGATTATTTTTATTTTGTATTAATTAATGCATTATTAAATTTCACAGTGAAAATACAATGTATGTTTTTGAGAACATGAATTCTGAATTACTTTTTCAAGTTAAACTTTGGAGCAGAGACTTTTCAAGACTAGAGGTCTTTATAAAAAAGATAAGAAAGTACAAAACTAAATCATCAGAACTACACCCTAGGCTTCCTAAAAGCTTGTGGGATGTCTGCAGAAATTTCTGGGTTGCAAGTCTGAAGTGCCTAGATTATCTAATGTATATAAAAGCTCCATAAGATCATCAGAGCTCTCCATAAAACCACAGCACACAGGTCAATCACTTGATCCACCACTAGTGTTAAGCCAGCAATAACCCTCCACTCTCCCTTGGTTTGCTCTTACAGTCAGTGTGGCATGAGAAACCAGGCACAGAAGAGAATGACTTAACCTCGGGTTTGTATTTTTGCCATTTCAATCTTGTGTCGGTAATGTCTCAGCTGATCCCTCTCAACCTTTTTGTTATGTTATGTAATGTTTGTACTTCCATCTCTTTCTAGGACATTCTCTGGAATCAGTTTTGATTTTCTTTGCCCAGGGCTGGGACAAGATGCATTTCCAAGAGAGAGCACATGCCTCACCCCCAATTAAGCAGGTAGATTCCTGAAACTTAAACCTTAAAAGCGCTGAGTTCTTTACCACATCTCCTGGGGACGCAAGAGCAACACATTTTCCCACCATTACTACACCCCAAGCCAACACAACACAACTAGGTTTGCTCAGCACACCAAGCCAGAGACAGCTCACTCCTTTGAGTCCTCTAGTCCCGTAGATTTCATCTGGAATGATGTTCAAAGCAGCTGCAGAGCCATCAGATCTAATGAACTAAAGCAGGCAAGGCTGCCAGCAGGGTCACAGTACCCTAAGAAACCCCCCAGTCCAGCTGTCCTGGCATCCTCACTTGCACTGCTCCTGGTACTGCCTGTGCTGCTTGGCAGGCAGGGCGGCCTGGGAGCCTTCCGAGTCCAGAGCTTTGCATGACTGAGGTTGTTTGTAAGACAGTGCACACAGAGCACCTGGCAGCTTTTGGGAGAGTTCAGTACAAAAGCAAACAAGGAATGGAAGCCTTGCATACTCCAATAATCTCAATATGTCACAGAGTTTCTCTGATCTGAAGCTTTCAAGTTCAGATTCAGAGATATGATGTGCTAATTTCCTCCCTTAATGTTTCAGCACAAGGCCCCTTCTTCCCCATAACTGACACTCTTCTCATTTTAATACCTTATCACCACCCTCCAACGTCATCTGCAATCTTCAGTGCATAAGAAGGAGTAGTGTGTCTTGCATCTCACAGGTTAAGCAACGAGAGCTATTGCAAAACAGTGCAGCAAACACCATGGGCAGAATGCACACTGGGAGGTGGAAGCATTTGGAGTTGGACCCCATGAAGGCTGTAAGCTTATCCTTCCACCTTTCTGGAGTATACACAGGCTGTGGTGTTACACAGACTCTTCCACTCACAGGAGATTTTGGCTCTGTGAGGTTTTATACCCCCTGTTACCACACACTTTCATGCTATTTCATGTCTAGAAAACCTCTATTAAATGTGAGGCATCCTTCTGCTTTACTGCTTCACCATGTCACCTCAACCCTTTGGATTATTTCTTGCAAGGAGCTAATTCTGACTGTACAACTATAGCATCTAATATTAACTATAACAACTAATTCTAAAACTCTAAAGTTTCCCTGGTCATTGGTGGAAACAATGACAGATCAAAACTGCTTTACACTTTACTCTGTTACTGCTTGCTTTCTCCTAATGCTATGGAACAACTGGATAAGGAGAAAAGACCCAGGTAACAGAGTTCTGTTGCCTCACTGGGTACGCATTCATGGGATAACACCTACACAGAAAAGCCCAGCTCAGCTCTAGTCAGGAGCAAGATTTTCCCCCACCTTCCCACGTCATCAGCAGGTATTTCTGAAATGCTACTCCTTACTTCACTGATCTTTGCAGAAGAAATTATATTACCACATGCATAAAAGAAGATCAAGCCTTTGCTAAGACAAACCACAACAACGAGCCTTACTAGTAAGTGTACTGTGACTATTAGGACTTCACTGGATGCCTTTATTCCTATTCCCAGGCTGAAAAGGCAATCTTACTTGTATTGCTACACCTGGAAACAGAAAGGCAGCATGTATAGCCTGCAGGAAATAGTACGGATTAAAAAACTGTCCAGTCAGGGAATCTCCATTTTGATGAAAAAAAAGGACATCAATTTATACAAAGGATTTCACTTCCGGTATCAGTCTGAGTCTGTGGTGGCTGGGAAGAGATGAGGGCAGTTTTATTATGCTACTGCCTTCTCAGGTGTTCATGGCAGGCCCATGGGACAGGCAAACAAGTCAGAGAGATAATTTTTGGTCGTGATTTAACACCAAATCCCCACACAGCCCCTACTTAGTCCCCACTCTCTGTCAGATGGGGGAAATAACCAGAAGGGTGAAAGTGTAAAAGGTTGTGGGTTGAGATAAAGTCAGTTTAATAACTAAAAGAGAGGACAAGAGTAACAGAGAGAAAACAAGTGATGCAAAAGAAAGCAATTGCTTACCACCAACAGACTGATGTCCTGCCAATCCCTGAGCTTTGACAGACCCAGCCAACCTCTACCCCCCCCCAGTTTAACTGCTGATTTTGATGTCATATGATGTGGAATATCCCTCAGCTCAGTTGGGGTTGTCCCCTCCCAAGTTCTTGTGCACCCTCAGCTTACTTACTGGTAGGGCAGTGTGAGAAACAGAAAAGCCCTTGATACTGCACAAGCACTGTTTAGCAATAACTAAAACATCCATCTGTTATCATCGCTGTTTTCATCAGAAATCCAAAGCACAGACTATACAAGATGTTATGAAGAAAACTAACTCTATCCCAGCCAAAAGCAGCACATTTTTGGAGGACAAGAAGAAGAGAACAAGGTATGCTCCTTGCTTTCTAGCAATCTTATTGACAGAAAGCTCCTATCATTGACATTGCTTTAAGGGAGAGAGCTCATAGGCTCCAACACAGCATTTTTCACTGCTGTGGGTTGATTCTTGTTTTCAAAGACTTGGGCAATTCCCCTTCTGCTTTGACTTCCACCTTCTTGCCAAAGCCCACAGTACCATAGGTATGAGCAGCACTAGGGGCTCTCACTAGAGATACCTGGTATAGCAAAGATGCTTTACTACATAAGCATGACTTGAGTGTCTTTCTGGGCCTAAAGCATTTAAATTTGAAGAAGGGACACACACTTCTCTCCTCTGACAGCTGTCCTTCCTATATAGAGAGGAACACACTACCTACTTAAATCCTTCCTGGAAACCCCAGTTTTATATTTCTACAGAAAGCTCTGACTAAAGATCCAAGTCCTTTCCCCACCTTCTCACACCTTCAATATAGGAAGTACTTGAATTCACATTTTCTAAGGTATTTCTGCTCTCTATTGAGTAGACTTCAAGCTCCTAAACTGGATGTAGAAGGTGCTGTCTCTGCCTGAGTACCTAATGAGGAGAAGTGAGGGCTGAGATAAGCAAGAAAAATGTCAGGCTGAATAACTTCAGTAACCATAACTAAAAGTATACTGGTTGGGGTCTACTGGTTCTTTCTAAGAGAAGGAGGAAAACTGTGTGAGAGGAGGAAATGAGGGTGTGGAGGCAAGTCATGGCAAGTGCAGTAAAGCTCACAGTAGCTGGAAGGATTAATGTATCATTTCCTGCCATGTGCTGCACAAAGCAAGACAAACTCAACAACACAAGATGAAAAAAAGGTTATTGTATGATTTTCCACATCTGAAGCACCTGGAGAGACATCAGGGAGATATTCTGGACTTAGGATAAGCCACTGCTGGATGTGTTAATCAGCTGGGCTGTGGACTGCAGCAGCAGTGTGGGGTGGTACACTTTGGTGGGACAGCAAGGTACCTCGTATGAGGGTGGCAACAGCTTCCACTGCCTAGACTGAGCCTGACTCACGCCCCTGTGATGAGACTTTGCCAGGAAACCAAACTCCTTCACATCAGTGGGCAGCTCCTGGGGCCTGGCAGACAGGAAAAGTGTTCTGACCCAAGAGCCTCATGAGGACCCACCAGCAGTCCATGAATTTTAAGAGATCCATTACAGTAGGGAACAAAACAACTCACGCTTGTTTGTATGAGAACTTGCCTGGCCTGTGTCGGTGAGACAGGGGTGCTGCTCAGCCACTCTGCAACACAAGCCTCAGCATCTGGCAGCTTCTCCAGCTCGCTGAAATTCTCTGCCGCTTAGAGGGTCCTAGAAAGAAATGAGATTTCCTGTTCTGTCATGTAAAGAAGACACTGGTTCCAAATCAGGAAACATGTTAAAGAAATTCAGCATTGGAAAAACTGCCACTATGCAGCTGCTTCAACAAGCCTCCAATTTTGCCTTAAAAGGTAAATAAACTAAATCCTCTTTAAGAACTGCTGGTCTCGGGACCGGAGGTGGAAGTTCTCAGATGAAGCCTGGAATCTGAGTCTGGATTAATTCCAGATGTCAGGATCACACCCATTCCCTCGGAAAATTCAGATCTCAATATAGACAGGGGTCTGTGCATGGGGAGGGGGAATTATTTTTCTGGCTTGCCCTCTCTGACACTGACTGGATGGGAAAAAATTAGGAATCTGCACAGCCCTGACTTCAGAAGTGGGCAAAAGGGATTAGATGTTACTAATTATGGTGCAGTTATAGCCTTTCATTTGAACAGGCTGAATGCAGAGGGGCTCTGACCCTTTCTTTTCTGCTAAGTATCCAAATGTTCTCTTCAAAGCATAAAATTCATGAAAATTCTATGAAAGGAGCTACCTGCAGACAAATGCAAGGGCAGATGAATGCTACAAACCTGTGAACCAAGTTCTGTTTCCAGGAATATTGGGGCAAACATGCTTGAGAGAAATGGGATGGGAGGGAAGTATTCAAGGTAACTTACACCTGACCCTTCATGGTAAACCAGCAACACGGAAAGAGACCATCTTCACCAGCAACTCTTCATAGACATGTGCAGACATCAACTTGATCTTGTGGCAGGGGATTTTTTTCCCTTTCAATTTCTCTATGAGAAGCACTTTCTGTGGTTTCTTGCTCACCACCCAAACTGCTGGAGTTTAACCTTGTTTTGCCTTAACCTTTATTTAGCTAAGAAATTGACAAATGATGTGAACAGAATGAGCTTTAGAAACGTAAAATCAGCAGAGGCTCTCAGGATAGCTGAGAGTCCTCCCTTCTCTTCCTCTGCCACTGCAACACACAGACCCTTCAGGCAGATTGAGCTTCCTCTGCTCAATCCGTCTGGTCTCAGGGACCAGCTCCAAAGGCTGCTCCAAAACATAGGTACAGCAAGGAACTACAAACCTTCTGAACTTCTAAATTTTGTCGGGGCCAGCTGTATAAATTTGTTCTCACACCAGTGTTATCCCCTGTGCTCAAACCCTTTTCCTCCTTTATTACACATTACTCTGCCCTTTCTGTACTGCCAAGCAGCCATTCCTTCTCCCCTGCCTGCTGTACCTGCTGCCTCTCTCCAGTCGAAGCCTGCTTCTTCTCTCAGGATGAGCTCCCTGCTCCCTCCTGGGCTGCCACTCACCCTGCTGCAGACTGTCTTCCTCCTGCAGTGTGACAAACATCATTTCTGTGGCACCTCATGCCAGTTTCTCCTGAGCCCTGTAGGATGGCAGTAATACATTGCCACAATTAACATCCTTAAACACCATTTAATTAATCCACTGGAGCCCTAAGAAATTTTAATTAACAGCAGCTTTATTAGTATTTACTTCACCTTCAACACATAAGCTCTGGCAGTATTTCCAACGGGAGGACACTGGCAGAGCAGTTGACAAGACACCCTTTTCCCAACCTTTCTCTGCTCTGTTGCTCCCAGAGCTCCCAGCCAGCTCTGTGCACCGACAAGGACAATTCCTTCAGCAGCCCTAAAAGATCAGGGTCAAGATAATGCAATTCTGTTGCTCTGCGCAATTCCTGTCATGTACAAGGTTAAATAAATTCACCAAAATCAAGCTTTAAAAGAAGTGTTATTGCAGTGTTTGATTAACAGCAGAGATTGGAGGGAAGTCTGACAGGACAGCCAAGAGTTCTGCTCCATTTGGAGATCTCCATATCGTAGCCAAGGTCGCTGTGTCTCAGCTGCCAGCCTTGAATGATGTTTGTGTAAAAAGCAGATGCTCTTCAGGCTTCACATGCCCTTCTGAACACAAACCCACAAGTCTCTGAATTCCAGCAACCAAGCAGACTGATGTACTTCATCCCTCAGCCCTACAACATGGCAAGATGCTGCTGTTCAGATTACCAGGATAAAGGAGGATTATCAGATTTCTGAGGGATCTAACCTGCTGTGGCAGGTGTCCAGGCAGACAAGCTCTGCAGCCTCTTGCAGCAGATTTGTGCTCATTTGCACAACACCTTTCTCTGGTGCCTCTTACAATAAAACACACATTCCCTCTGAGCTAAGTATCATGGACAATTGTTAATAGAAAAATAGGAGGAGAAAAAAAATACTCTCAACATACCATAAATCAAGCTTATTGGACTTGATTCCTGTTGTTAAAACTGCAATTAACCTCAGGAGCACAGTTAGGCTCGGACACTTTAGCTCTAATGTGCTCTAATGACATCTGTCCAGTACCCACAAGTTAGAATGCCATGATCCCTCAATTTTTAGAGTAACTGATGTGATACAAAGATTCAGGGTGGAGAGTCAAATGCTGATGTTCCAGGGAATGGGGACAGCAGTAATCTGAAATACAGATCAGGTGTCTTTAAACTTCAAGTACTAATTAACAATTATTTTGCTAAATACTTGAGGCATGTAACACTAGCCCAAACTCAGTTGTTGAGGGAAAAAAAAAAAACAACCCAAAAAACAAAAAATAAATTCTTCATGAGCAACTGAACTAATAATTCAAAACACTATCCTCGTAGTACCAAATGACCAGGACTCCTGGTTTCATAACTGCTACAGAGGCTGAGGTCAAATACTACTGCCCTACTTTATCATTTATCTAGAGAACAAATTAAAACTAGTGCATGTCTGGTTTAATGATGCCAATAATATTACACTGACAAATACTGAGTTAAGATCTGAGCATTGAGACTTCTTAAATAATACTGTCTTAAATTTCTAATAAGCAAGAAGCAAACTGTGCTTAAAACACAACTACTAAAGCCCTACTAAAGCCCAAATCCCACAGACCTTGTAAAGCCCCAGCTAACTTTTTCAGGGCTTTGTGAGTAGTACATGAGGGCAGAACTCGCATTTCTTGCCTCAGAGCTTAGAAATACACTGGAGCTGACATCAAATATGACATTTTTTGACATTTGATCTGACTATGAGGTTTTCCTCCTGACCAACTTAGTCAGATCCCAAAGTTTACAAACTGCATGCAGCATCCTCAAAGCGAGTCAGTGGTGAATAAAAGAGGGTCAGGCAAATACCTCGCTGGTTGTCCCCCAGACAATTCCCTCTGACAGAGGAGTTGTCTAAGGATTAATCTGCAATATATAAATGCTAACCAACACTTTTAGAATTTTTTTTATAGCCAAACTTGTGTTCAGCAGCCACAGTCCTACACAGGCTTTGTATTTCCCTAGTCACACTACATGGAACGCCTTCTAGTAACTACACAATGTGACTTCATGCAAGGCAAGAGCCAAGAGTGACCTTTAAGAAAGCTCTCCTCCAAACTCCACACCTGTTACAAAACCCACTCCTGCCCCAAAGTGCCCAAGACAGCTCTTGGCTCTCTACCCAAATCCTGTCTTCCGTGAAATTGTTTCACAAGATGAAGGGAAAAAAATGTGTTGTCATTTTTCCTTCTCCATTCTTTCCACACTTGAGCAGTCAGTGCTTACAGGAAGTAGCATTACTGTGGTTTGAATGGCCACACACATAAAGGAGAATTCCTTTTACCATAACCCCCCACACCAAATCTCTTGTAAGCAAACAAGCTTTAATGTCCATTGCAAACCAGAGAATGAAGGGTAAAATTTTACTTGTCGCTGTTGTTCTTTCCATCAAAACCCGGCAAAAATACAATGGTGAAAGTCTGAGCATCACCTAGAGAGATTAGATTCGTACCATCTGTAGGAAAAGTACGAGGAGTTCAGGATCCCACCACCGCCACCTGAGGCCCCTCTGCAGGGAGTCAGGTGCATTTAGGAAGAAGACACCGAGACGCGTCCGAGCAGCGCTGGATTTCCCCCAGCGCGGCCGACTCAGAGCTCGCCTTTTCCCACGAACGGGCGCGCTGGGGTGACCCCCAACCTCCTGTCCTGGGGGCAAGGGACCCCAAACCTTCTGGGAAACGAGCACTGCACAGCCTGGGGCTCCGCGGAAGCCCAGAGCAGCAGCGCTTCCCGTGCGGCCGTGCCCCCACAGCCCCCGTTCAGGGCCGCCTGCCCCCATCCCCACAGAGCCCCAGCAGTGCCCGAGCCCCCTCCGTGCCCTTACAGCGCTGGGGCAGCGGCTCAGCCTCGCCCCCATCCCCACAGAGCCCCAGCAGTGCCCGAGCCCCCTCCGTGCCCTTACAGCGCTGGGGCAGCGGCNAGTATGGAGGCGGTGGTGCGGCGCTGTCCGTTCCTGGCCCGTGTGTCCCAGGCGTTTCTGCAGAAGGCTGGCCCGTCGCTGCTGCTGTACGCCCAGCACTGCCCGCGCATGATGGAGGCGGCGCCGCCGGCCGCCCGCGCCCTGGCCACGTCCGCCGCCCGCGGGCAGCAGGCGGAGGAGGAGACCCCCGCGGGCCGCCGCGGTGAGTACGGCCGGGGAGCGAGCCGAGGGTCACACGCGGGCTCCTGAAGGGGGAAAAATAACCCAGACATTGCGTGTCACGGGAGGAAACTTCTGGAATAGGCGGCTCTGAGGCAGGGGTTGCTTAATCCTTGAAATGTTCGCGGTAACGAAATTTGTGTCCGTGGCATGAATCAGGGGCCAGCCTGCTGGGGCGTCCTGCGGCGAGCCCCGGGTGGGGACCCGGGATCCTGGATCTCGGAGTGGTGTTTCTCACGGTACATTGGCCCTTCACCCAAGAGCACTCCGGGGGAATTCTTCAGGGGAGGAAGCTGAGGCTGGCAGCAGAGGAAGTTGCATGGCTGAAAAATCCCTGAACTCCTCGAAAGAACATCACAGAATCACGGTTGGGTTAGAAAAGACCTCTGAGGTCGAGTCCAGCCTATGACCGAATACCATGGTTGTCAACTAAACCATGGCACTTAGTGCCACATCCAGTCTTTACTTAAATATTTTCCTTAAATATTCCCATTGGGAGTGAAAGATATTTTTACCCTTCAAAGGGTACAGTGCTAGAGCTAGCATCTTAAATCAGATGTCCCTTGGGTATTACTGGGATTTTGTGCTTGTATGAATAAAATGTGACTGCTTGGTTAAATAGTTCTGAAGGGGTCCTGCCAAGTTAATTGCAAAAGTAATGGATCAAAAAACTAAAGTCAGTGTATTGAAATGATCAAGCTAAAGTGTTTTCCCTTTTCTGCCCCCATCTCAGAGGCCAAAAATGTCAAAGAGGTGGCCCAGCAGAATGCAGATGGAACCCAGCCTCCTGCTGGCCACCCACCTGCCAACACTAGCCAGAGTACGGCTACCAAATGCCCGTTCCTGGCAGCTCAAATGAATCACAAGAACAGCAATGTTTTCTGCAAAGCCAGCCTGGAACTGCAGGAGGATGTGCAGGAAATGCAAGCAGACAGGAAAGGTATGTTGTCTGTGCACTGAAGCGCTGATTCCTCCCGAGAGCTTCTGATGCCTGCCTTGGCTCTGGAGCACGCCAGGGCTGACAGGCACCACTGAAATGATGGAGTTGGGATTATGGGAGACCGCAGGGAAAAGCTGCTGTAGGATGTAGGTGTTAATGACATACCTGTGACGTTGTGCAGGGTTTCCCTGGGTGATTTTGATGTGGGAATACCGTGAGCTGTATTCTGATATGCTGGCTGGCTCTACATGTGGGAGTCATCTGTTACACTCGCACCCAAGCTGATGCTTAGATCTGAAGAGAGCTTTTCCCAGATGCTGGTCTAGACAAAGGTTTTATATCCAAAGATGGAGGAAAGTGTCAAGACACCAGGCAAGGACCAGCACAAACCCAAGCTTGAAAGCAGGCAAATGGTTTTGGGGTGGGGTTTTTTTGTGTTTATGGAACTAAAGGGTGTTGGCTGGCTTGCAGTGGTGGTGCGGAAGGGCTGTCCTTCAAAGGAAGGAACTTTTCAGCAATATCAGTAAAGCCTTGCTGCCTGTCTCAGGAGGCTTATTTCACTTTTGTTTGCCTTCTGTGGCATAGTTCTTTAAAAAACAAACCTGTGCTAGCAGAACAAAAAGGAAGCAACTGACTAGAACTCTGCCTTCAGTTAGGTGTGTACCAATCCTTTCAGATAAATGCTGTAGCTGTATAGTGTGGTTCTGAGTCATGATGAATCAAATATGTTGTAAGGAAATTTCCTGTTGTATTGTGAATGATTAGAAAGGCTAATCCTTTTGTCTTGTCCAATGCAAATTTGTAAGCAAATAAAATAGTTGATCCTAGAAAGATCAGCATGGGGTTTTGGGCATGTCCTTCCTAAAGATTGAAATACTGATTGTACTTAAAATGTTTGCTTTGCTGAATTCAATTTGCTTCACTCTGTTTCAAACCAAACTCACTGGAATTTATTACGATATCTGTAGGTACAGAATTTGCCAAAGTACCAAGTACTTCCACGGTGAGAAAGATTGAGACTGAGGGAGAAGAGCAGAGTGGCTTGCTCAAGAAGTTTAAGGATATTATGCTGAAGCAAAGACCAGAAAGTGTCTCTCATCTGCTTCAGGATAACTTGCCAAAATGTAAGAATGTCTGGCAAAACCCCCAGAGGCCTGGTCTGTTGTGATTATTTCCTGTGTGCTGAAGTCTCTGTCTTCTTTCAGCTGTATCCACCTTCCAGTATGATCAGTTCTTCGAGAAAAAGATAGATGAGAAGAAGAAGGATCACACCTACCGAGTGTTCAAGACCGTGAACCGGAAGGCGCAGATCTTCCCCATGGCAGATGACTACACCGATTCCCTGATCACCAAAAAGGAGGTGTCTGTCTGGTGCAGCAATGATTACCTCGGCATGAGCCGGCACCCTCGTGTCTGTGGAGCAGTTATGTGAGTAGTGCCATGTTCTTAAGAGGCATTTTCAAGCTGTATTTTGTGGGATGGCTTCTGAAAATCTGATTTCTGTACTGTGGTACATGAGTTGCTTCTGATGTGATTCTTGGTGTGCAGTTAAAATCACACTTGTTTCTCGGGCTGGGGGTGGGTCACTTAGTGTGTAGATCCAGGGCTGCACTGTGTGCATTGGTCACTGATTGTGCTCCTTGGATCTTCCTTAGAAGCCCCCAGATGTTACCAGCTAAAACTGGATGGTATATTGCAGCTGATTTCTGACCTTACTGGACTCCTGAGTGTGCAGGTTGCTCAAAGACCCAACAGCAGCTTTTTGCTGACACTTCTTTTTTAGAACAGTCCTGATTGTGTACCAGAATGTTTTCAGCAATGATCCTTTACTCTTGGTGTGACCCACAGCAATGCTAATGCCTCTCTTGGGCCCTCTCTAGGGAAACACTGAAACAACATGGTGCTGGAGCAGGAGGCACGAGAAACATATCAGGAACAAGTAAATTTCATGTCGACTTGGAAAAAGAACTAGCTGATCTTCATGGAAAAGATGCAGCACTGTTGTTCTCATCTTGCTTTGTAGCCAATGACTCCACTCTCTTCACTCTAGCTAAAATGCTGCCAGGTAAGGTCTCAGACTGCACCTCTGTTGCCACAAAAACGCAGCCTTGCCCCAAGCTGTTGGGAGTATGTTTTGCAAATAGCTGTCCAAAGTGAGGATTCACCTTAATCCATCAGCAGAGTATGGTTTGCTGGTTTTAGTACCATATTCAAGTTATGTTCAATGCAAATGACAATACCAGCCTACTGAGATTGAGATCAATGAGCTGGGAGCTGCTGGAGGAATTAGACAAGAAGTCTTCTCTTCTTGCATTTAAACTCTGCCTGAAAATGAGACAGTGGGAGTTTAGTGTGCTCCCACTGGAAGGGGTGAACTGCTCTCTCACTTCAGAAGTTAGGAGAGTTAGCTGTTTTCTCAAGCTCTCATTTGTGTTATTTTGAACACCTAAAATAAACCTCAAATATTCTTGCTTCATGATCTGTAACTTGCTGTCTTGATCCAAGAGCATTACTTTCAAGAACAAGCTACCCTTGTTTCCTGAACTCTTCCCGTACATAATGCTATGCTAGGAATCAGTTAATGCTTTCTAGACTTAAAATGTAACTGGGCTGTTTCCTCAGGTTGTGAGATCTACTCTGATTCTGGAAACCATGCCTCCATGATCCAGGGGATCCGTAACAGCAGGGTGCCAAAACATATATTTCGTCATAATGATGTCAACCATCTTCGAGAGCTATTGAAAAAGTCTGATCCATCCACCCCTAAAATTGTTGCATTTGAAACTGTTCACTCAATGGATGGTAAGTTGATGTCAAAGCCTCCTCTCTGCTTCTAGGGCAATTAGTCCTCCAGTCATCTGTGTTTTAGGTCTCAAAGTGTACAGTGCTATAGGGGTTGTCTAGGGGTACTTCTGGGGTTTATCCAGTCATACAGAAAATCCTAAACTGCCAGTCATTGCTTTGGTTCCTAGGTGCTGTTTGTCCTTTGGAAGAGCTGTGTGATGTGGCCCACGAGCACGGGGCCATCACCTTTGTGGATGAAGTGCACGCTGTCGGGCTGTATGGGGCCCGAGGAGGTGGGATAGGAGACCGGGATGGGATCATGCACAAGATGGACATCATCTCTGGAACGCTTGGTATGCACAGCCTGGCACTCCTGCAGCAGCTGAGGCAGCAAAGCTGCTGAGCAGCCAAATTAAGTGGGTTAGCTCAAAATCAGTCTAGTCAAGTGAACTTGTTAAGGGCTGCTGGGGCCTAGGATTTTTCAAAGAGCCCAAGGGATTTAAGTGTGCCCCACAGTTTGAAAAGCTTCTGTTAAGCTACTTACATTGCCTTAGAAATAATTATGGTAGTCCTGTATGGGGTTTTCCTTAAAACAAGCTAGCAAAAAGTCCTCCAGTGGCATGTTACACAACTCAAGAAGAAATTCAGGTGAGAATGCTAGTAGAGCAGTTCTCTATATTTAGTAGTACTTAGTTCTTTTATGTGAAATGGAGTGCTCCTAATCTAGAAACCTGAGATGGGGAGTTATGTAAAGAGATTTGGCAAGTACTGAAGCAACTGCTATTATCTGAGTAGAATGCAGGCTCAGGAGTAAGTTTACTGCTGAAAATTGGAAGGTTGTTTAAACAGCTTTCGAAACATAAATAAAATTTACTGGGAAAGTTCCTGCCCTTTGGAACTTAAAGTCCTGGGTTACAGCCTAATAGGAGCTGAAGTGTTCACCAGACACCCTAATTCTGTCTGTGGCTGTGTTCTGCACTCCAAACATTTGGAAAGGAGGGCTGGTATCAACTGCACAATCACAGTAACAGCCTTCTCTGCTCCTTAGGAGCACGGGCTATTTCTAGCATCTCTGAAACAGATTATTTTAAATCTGCTGAGAGACTTAGTGTTGATCGCTTGGGGTAACTGTTGAAGTCCCTGCTTGATGATTGGGTTTGTAAGGTCTTCCCCAAAATCAAAACTTGTGTATTTTAAAGAGGCATGAACTGTCCTTGCTGTGCAGTAGCTAGATCCATGTTATCAAGATTGGCTTAAAAACAAAACTGTACCATGTGCTGAGTAAATAAAAGATTACCAAGGGGGGCTGGAACATGCCACAACTACATTATGTGTGTGGCCAGAATAACCCATTCCTCTAAGTGAAAAGCTCTGATACTTCAAGTCACTCCAATAGGTGGAAAGAACAAGTCCGGTTACCTTTTTTAATTTTTTTTTTCCCTTCAGGCAAAGCATTTGGCTGTGTGGGAGGCTACATCTCCAGCACCAGTTCTCTGATAGACACGGTCCGCTCGTACGCTGCCGGGTTTATTTTCACCACGTCCTTGCCCCCCATGCTGCTGGCAGGGGCCCTGGAGTCCGTGCGGACGCTCAAGAGCGCCGAGGGGCAGCTGCTGAGGCGCCAGCACCAGCGCAACGTCAAGCTCATGAGGCAGATGCTGATGGACGTGGGGCTGCCCGTGGTGCACTGCCCCAGCCACATCATTCCCATAAGGGTGAGGGCTTGGGGTGCTGTTAGCTCAGGGCTGTGGTGCTCATTTTACTCTCTGTGAGCACATTGTACCATCAGGTCTTAGCTACTGCCCTCACAAAGTTCAGAGTCACCCTGTTGCTCAGGGGTGATGTGCCAGGAGTCTGCCTTAAGCTTCAGCCTGGTGTAAATACAAAATAGAGGGAGAAAGACTGTGTGTTTCATACACTTCTAGTATACAAAAATAAGGAAACTGCTAACAAGCTAGTAAAAAGGTTTGGGTTGTAAGCAGCTACCTGCCTAGGCTGCAGTGGTATTCTTATGCCCAGAGTGCTCTGCAGCAGTTTTAGCTTTTTGTTCTGACTTACATGTTACTTTCAATTTCTATTGCATTCTTACAGCTTGCTAAGTTGGGCTGACAGTTTTACCAACTCTCATCTTTTGTTTGATCTTGTAACTTAAAATTTTGAACGTCAGGTTGCAGATGCTGCTAAAAATACAGAGATCTGTGACAAGCTGATGAGCCAACACAGCATCTATGTCCAAGCCATCAACTACCCGACAGTTCCCCGTGGAGAGGAGCTGCTCCGAATTGCCCCTACACCTCACCACACGCCACAGATGATGAGTTATTTTATTGGTGAGTGGACTCTTGCATCAGTGCAGTGAAGATCCTGCCTGTCTGTGCAGTCTTTTTACTGAAGATGAGACTGGGAAGCACTTAAGTTTTAGATATCATGAGCTGGACAGGGTCTTTCCACTGCTGCAGCACATTCTGCACACTTCCCTGCTTGGAGTGTGAGATGTGAAGGCCAGATGTGACTTGGAACAGAGGGTGCAAGGCCAGTGCAGACCTATACCCAGCCAGGGCTCTTCTCATGCATTGTCCAAACCAATCTTCTCATGTTGTGTGGATCCGAAACTCGGCTGTCCTCAGCTGAGCTATTAACTTGTCTTAAAGATGGATCTGTCCAGAGAAAGTAGATTCCTCTTGATCCTGTCAGGAGAGATGATATGAAGATATCTGAGACTTGGTTGCAGCCCAGTTGTTTCAAGAGGTAGATTGTGTCGGAGTGAAATCCTATTATCCCTGCTCACTTGTTAGGAGAATAAATATGCTGACTCTTCTGCTGCTTCTCTAAAGCTATCCAGTCTTAAGCTTTGATCTTGATTAAACTTTTCTTTACAGAAAAACTGCTGGCTACGTGGAAGGATGTTGGTCTGGAGCTGAAACCACACTCCTCAGCTGAATGCAACTTCTGTAGACGACCCCTACATTTTGAAGTGATGAGTGAAAGGGAGCGAGCCTACTTCAGTGGCATGAGCAAACTAGTATCTGTCAGTGCATGAAAGTAACAGTGTTAGTTGTTGTCCAGCTCTAGTATCGACTCAGTAGCATTTTTTAATTGCTCAAGTATTTTAATTGTAGTTAAAGCACTACACTCTGAAAATAAATTTCTAGAGCCATGGTGCCCAGTTGTGTTTGTGTGTTTCTCTGTGTCCCTTCCATAACTGGAACTGAAGTGTCAGGAGATGGGGTGGATAAAACAGTGCTCTATAACTTTAATCCCCCTCAGCTGAGCTAGTGCCTGTCCAATGACTATGCCCAAAGAACTTCAGTAGTGCTTCCTGCAAGGGGTTTATTTATTATGAAAATAGAAAATAGCTTCTCTGGGGCATCTTCTACATGCTCACCCAAACTTAAGCACCTTAAGAGGTGTTGCATAAGCAGCTTGCGCCCATGTTTTGGGAGGCAGGCATTTAGAATGGGTTCTGCTAGATGCTGTCTCCCTGTGCTACCCTCTTCTTCCTTTGTAGTTTTGTGCACAACCCTTCCCCTTCTGGCATTCACTATACTGAGGGAAAAGGTGCTAGTGGCATCAGGTGCTGTTTTCTGACTACCTGACAGAAAACTAAGGTGGTGGTGTGGCAGGGGCTGGACAAGGAAGGCATGTTCACCACTGCCTGTGTCACTGCAGGTTGGCTCTGGCTGCCTCTGTCTCTGCAGGTCTGCATGAGCCGCTGTTCAGTGCACTCAGAGCTAGACTAGTGTAAAAACTGTCAGCAAGCAATATAATAGTTCAGATCTCTGAGAGAAGTCATATGTAGGAGAATATCAGTACTGCCTCTGCAACCCTTGTGAAACCTTAGGTCTGTTGCACCCATTTGCCACCTTATTTCATGCTTTGGTGAATTGCAAAGGCCTGCTTTGAACAGGGGCAAGTAATTTTCCAGGTGAGCACAGGTACTCAGAGGTCAGTATTGGCATGAAGTCAAGCGGAGCACTGAACTGCTCCTTGCAGGTGCAGGCGTGTCCAGGAACTGCTACTGTGGCTCTCACAAGCCCCTGAACAGCCCCTCTCTCCCATGGACTCTTGTTTTTGGGCTATAAGGTGCCAACCTGGCACTTCCCCCTGCTGTCACACTCACATGTGTGCTGTGAGGCTCCCTCCCACTAGGGATCCATTATAATATCACAAATAGCCATGTGTGGTGGAGATAGAATCCCAAATTAAAGCAAAATCATTATCTCCATCAGCTGGAAGTCACCAGTTGTTTAAGCATGTACTGAAGCACCCTGCTATTCTCAGAAGAGTTTTTATAAAACATTTGACTTTCCAAGCAGTCAAGTTACTTAGAAAAAGCCCTTTGCCAGCCACCCAAGAGGCTGCTGCTGCCTCTGCCACGTGCAGGTGTTGTGTAGAAGGGAGGATGTGATCAACCTGCCCTGGCCTTGCCATGAACCATTTGTGGCCCAAGACTCAAGGCATATGTGCCTGTTATAGAGCTCTCCCCGTTATCTTTTAGGTTATATTACTGCATTAACTGGAGACATAAAATAACAAGCCACAGCTCCTCCATCAACCTCTCCCTAGGACCTTGTCCCTAGCACCATAACGTGCCAACAATGTCATTGCAAACTTTGGCAACAATCAGGGAACAGCTGTAAGCAATCAGTGTGTGTGGGAGATAACACACGTTGACTCACATATGGCCATATTCTGACAGTACCAGGTCACTTGCATTTCTAGTTTCTTTCACTGAAACCTTTCAGAATTGGCCCAGTCCCTTTTAAAAACCAGTTAATAAGCCCAGTTTTTCTTCCTAGTTTTTATAACAGCAACTCAACCCTAACAAGGAGAAGAAAAAAGCCATAGAAAGGTACCAGCTATCAGAAATCTCCAGCGTTCCTCCAAATTAATGACAGGAGAGAATCAAATCCCAGGATTCAAACCTGGCAGCCTTTGAAATGACAGGAACACGAACAACCTCAGCACGTGGCAGCCAGTACCTCCACACCTCTTAACATCAGCTGTGACAAATTACCTTTAGCACTACTATTGGCAAGCAAGAGTGTGAAAGCAGAATCAGGGCACAGCAAGAGGCCAGCAGATGTCCATCACTTAACTGTAAAAGAAAAACAAACCCAATGGCACATTGAAAGGATAAATTTTCTCCACTGAAAAGACAAAGAAAGAAAAAAATAAATGCATATTGTTTCCCAGCACATAAAAATTGAATGGGGATAAGTTATGCAAACTTTAGTTTGGTTCCTGGAAAAAAATAATAGAGGAAGTAATCAGTAAAATATGTTTAAAGTCAGACAATGGTAGTGGCAGAGTGAGGAAGCAAGAATGCAGCCATAAAGCCATGGCTAACATTTGTCACGGAGCAAAATAATTCATCTAGTTAAATGTTGTATAGCCCTAAACTCATACCCTCCTCCATTTCCCAACCTATTTACACAGCGGAGAAACCCCAGGTGCTACAGGAGCAGCAAAACCATTCCAAGTGGAAGCAGGAGCACGTACTCCCCATTGCTGGGAGGAGGCTGCAGGGAGTTCCCTTCCTACCATGGCCGGGGGCATTATTATTACCACCAAATTCACAGCTCTGGTACCCCTGATGCTTTGCCCACATTTATTTTGGGACACACCCCTTGCACTGCACCCTGGCCTGCTGCTAGCAGCCAGGATGGGGGATGGGGGATGTGAGTGTGGACTCACCACAAACCTCTGTTTTTGGGCTACAAAGCACCAAAAGCCTAATGCAGGGTAACCCCTGGCCCAGAGCTGCTAGCCCAGCACCAGCACAGCTGGACTTCTGGTTATTTAGGACATTCTGTGCTCTAGCCGCCCTCCAGCTTGATCCCAACCCCTCATCTGCACCCTCCTCCCCACCCAGACCCCCAATCTTGCACAGTCCCAGGGGGCTGATCCCAGATATCCTTACCCCCCATGGGTAGCCTTTCACTTCCTACTACTCCTACCTGCTTCCTGCCATTCCCAAAGGATTGTAGGGAGGGAAAGGACTCATCTCCCCACAGGCACCTGAGGTTTCATAGCCCAGGTGTGACTCTTAATTCACATTCAGTTTACAACCAGGTGTAACTCTTTTGCAGCCCCTCTGCTTCAGATCTCAGGGGAGGAGAAGCCAAAGGAGTTAGCTCCTCAGATTTGGACCTTTCCCACTGGGGAATCCCATAGTCCTATCATTTACTCTGCAGCTCATTTGCTGTGGAGACCATGAATCTTTATGAGTCTTAAAAACCCTCACCCTGAGGCAGCAGCAGAGACTTTTAGCTCAAACCTTAAAGAGAAGCTGGGACAGGAAAGGAAGACATGAGATGAGGGACATGAGATAGGATATGAGGGAACAGGTGATAACAGAATAGGAAGGGATGAAAGATGGAGAATGGGCTGGAGGATAGGCTAGGACACAGAATAGGATGGGATGGGATGCAATGGGACAGGATGAGATAGGATAGGAAGGGTGCCCAGCCTTTGGGCTGCTCCTGGCTGTCTCTCCCATGACCATGGGCCTTTGACACGGGGGGCTGTCGCCTGGCACCCTGCACTGGCAGGGGGTGGGGATAGTGAGTGGGACAGGTGGGAAGAGCGGCACAGCCCTCACTCCCCCTCAATATTTGGGCAAGTTAAAAATTCCCGAGCACAGAAGGGGAGTAAGATCCGAAGGAGAAGGGTGACTCAGCTTGTCAAATGACTCTGTTGGCGTCAGCCAGGCTTATTAGCATTTATATACAGAGGGACCTTTCCTGCACTGAGGCTGCTTCCTGCATAGCAGCAGCTTCCCTCCTTCTCCTCTTCCATGTCAAAGTGAAACTGATTGGGGGTTGGGTATTTTTTTTTGCATTAAACATTTTTTTAAATGTTTTACAGCCGGCTTTGCAAATCTTCCATCTCATCCGGGGCATGGAGGGTAAAGCTGAGCCATGGCAATGCCCTGACCTGGGTGAGGGGCAGGAGGATTTGGAGCCCAGGATGCAGGCAGACCCCATTGCATTCCCAATTCTTCTCTTGACTCTGCATCCTCCTGCTTTCCCTCCCCATGGCCAGGCAGGAATTCATCCCAGGCAAGGGACCAGCTCCAGGAACATCTTCACAACCTTGCAAAATCACCAGCCATTAAAACAAGGAAAGCTGGGCTGAGCAGGGATGCTGCCTCCTGCAGCTGGCTCGAGCTCTGGGCATAGGTGGAGTGACTCAGTGTAAAAATCTCTGCCAGGCATTGTGGTTGTGCCAGACCCCTGGACTGAAGCGTGGATGTCCCTCCAGGTGGTGAGGGCTGGACTCAGCCAGGGCAGGCGGGTCGTGAGAGCTGCTGGCTCCTGGCTCGCAATGTCCAAGTGATTTGCTCTGCAGCTCCAGAGCACAGCTGCTAAATGCCCAAACAAGGGGAACCCAGAGGATCTCCAAAGAGCATCAGACTGTTTTAAAAATACTTTATTCTTTAGAAAATACAGCGTTCAGTACAGTGTGCTCTGCTCCCCCCCAGCTTCAACCCCCTGACTCCACCGAAGCCAAGGCAACATTGGGACGTTCACCGCCACAGCTGGAAAGCAGAGGGCAGGTTTCACTGACCCCTTTTCCATCCTCTCAGGGAGACAGGTGGCTCTTGAGCCCTTGCTGGTACCCAGCAGCAAGGTGCTCTCCCCCCAAGCCCCCAGTGCAGCCCAAATCACAGTGCCAAGCTTAGACCTTGGAACCAATGATGGCCCTTGGTGGCTGGGGACAGCCCCGGGGGCACACAGGGGCTGTCATGCTCCCCCACACAAGGCTTTGGGGTAGCCCATGTGATTATTGAGACATGGGGCTGCCCCAGCCCAGAGACCCAGCTGAGAACCTGGGGGGTAAGGTAATGGTGGGGCCTGGGGAACAGAGAGTGGGGGACCAGGGCTCAGGAACCCCTCAGCTCCCATCCTAAACAGAGATAGGGCTGAGTCAGGGCTGTAATAGCTCCTTCTGAGGGGGAAAACCTTACTGGGGCAGTTCAAAAAGGAGATGCAAACATCACCCAAAGGTAGAGTGACCTTTCTCCAGGTCCAGGCTGAGCTCAGGACTCAGTGGGGAACTTCCACCTCCCGCTGCCTGGCTCTCTGCAGGGAGAAATTCCCATCCCACAGGAAGCAAAGCCCACCCCACAGGGGGTCCTGCCCACACCCTGAGGGGGTGCGGGATCACTCCAGGCCTGGGGCAGAGGGGCCATGCACACCAAGAGTGGGACAAGGGAACAAAGTCTAGAGGCTGGGGGGCAGGGAAACAAGCATTTTCTCTTTTCAAACAGGAATCCCCCACGCTACCCCCTTCCCTTTGCATAGAGCAGCTTTCAGGTGAGTGTGTCTTTCAGTCACCCAGGGACACTGAGAGCAGTGGCTGTGATCCTGAGGGGGACAGGAGCAAGGCTGGGGACATGGCTCTGCTGCTCCCCTCCTCCCCCCCGCAACCCCGGGGCTTGCACAAGGATGTGAGGAAAAGAAACAGCGTCAACCCTGAACCCTCCCCGTTGCTCTGCCCCTAGGTGCAGCAAGCCATCCAGATGTTTAAAAAAGGAATGAAACAGGAAAAAAAAAAGTAAGAAAACAAAAAAAGGCTGAGATGGAGGGAAAGATCCCCAGGTCAGCGGAGAGGAAGGCGGGAAACGCCGCAGGGATGGTGTCCGTTCACCGCTGGCCCTGGGGGATCTAACTGTCCTCGCCGTTCTCGCCTGGCCCCTTGATCAGCCGCTTGTGTCCCCGCTTGCCCACGGGCCCTTTGGGCTTGGCGAAGGCCTGCTTGAAGGCGTGCTGCTTGGGGTGCACCTCCTCGTACAGGAACTCCGCCGTCAGCTCTGCTCCATCATCGATCTCGATCTGCCCAGACGGGAAACAGGGGCTTAGCGGCTCCCCTGGGATTTGACACCTTTGGGGGACCCAACTCCCCCCCAGGCCCATCAGAGGGGCTGGACCAAGGCTGCAGCACAGTCCCTTGGCAGTGTCCAGCTCCATCACCTCTGGGTGGGGGGCTTATACTCACCTTCTTGGCTATCTCCAGGCAGAACTCCTGCTCCACAGTGTCAAGCAACCGGCTCTTGCAGCTGGAGTAGAGCATGCGCTCCTTGATGCTGCACTTGTACCCAGGCATGGAGTAGATAAAGACTGCAAAAAGAGAGCAGGGCTTGTGGTACTGCCTGGGCCCATGGCCAGGGAACACCGGCTGCATCTCAGATTCTCACAGCTTTTCCAGCCCAGAGTCCCAAATAACATTCAGCAACAGAGGGTGAGCATCCCCTCCATCACCCCTCCCAAATCTCCCCTGGTACTCCTGCAACACCAGAGGAAACCAAACCACCCACCACCAAATCCTCTGTGGCAGAACCCAGAGACCTGCACTGCACATGGAGCCCAAGGGTTTGCCAGCACCCACCATGGAAGGGAACTGACTCGAGACACCCTGTTTGAACCATCCCTATCCCCATCCCTGCTTACTCCCCATGCAACCAGTGGTCCAGGGAAACACAGGGATTGGCACAGGCTCGAACTGGCCTTTCCCAGTGCTGAGGCTCTCACCAACAGACTCCAGGTAATCTCCCTCATGTGAGTGCTTGTACAGGAAGAAATGGTAGCGAGCAGAGTCTTGGGGGATCCTCTTGGGGAGGTCAGTGATCTCTGTGGGGCTTGTGTGCACCAGGTCGATGGTCTCCCGCTCCAGATCCAGCTTCTGATAGACAGAGGGGACAGGGAGCAGACGGGAGTGAGAGACAGCAGCAGGATGTGGGAGTAGGGCACAGAGAAGGCATGTGAGGGACCTACCAGCTGGATGTAGTTGATTTTCTTTTGCTTGAGAGCCTGGATGGCTTGCTGGGCATCCAGCTGCAGGGGGAAGGCCAGGCCCTGCAGCGTCTGGTGCTTGCTCTCCACGCTGATCTCCGTCTTCACCTGGGGATGGAGACCACCTCGAGCGTCAGGGCACAGTGGCAAAGGGTGGGGAAGGGAGAAATAGGAAAACCAGCTGCAGCTAAAGGCTTCTCATCCAAGGAGCTGTCTGACACCTGCCCCACAGGGATCATGGCATTAAACCACAGAGAGTCAGCCAGGCTCAGGATGGTGGTGCTTGTCACTATCCCACATCTCCAGGACATCACCTGGCCCCAGCCATGCACCCCCACACCTCCTACTTCACTCTCAGCCAAGACCAGCTCAAAACCAACGCTTCCCAGTGAATCCCTGGCAGGGATGCTGTGACCAGCACTGGCACGTGTCCTCTCCGATCATCTCCGACCGCAACCTGTGGGTGACAGGGGAAGCCCTGAAATCACAGCACTCAGCTGGGCACCCCACCCTCCTCAGTGGGTTTAACTGCAGCAGACAGATATTCCCTCCAGTACTGGAGTTGGGGATTGGAGATCCACAGCTCAGAAAGATGCCAGCTGCTGTTTTCCCCACAACCACTACAAGGCAGAGGCTACCAGCCATATCCTGAGCAGACCCCCTAGTCCAGGAGACCAAACCCCAGTTCAAAGAGGGGAGAGAAAGAGATTACAGAGACATGAAATCGCTCCAGGCGCCTCCATCCAGCCATGGCAGGGGTCCCTGATGGGGACTGGGGGAGAGGGCAGGACACGACGGGCACACCATACCTCCTCGGGGTCGGGGTACTCTACCAGCGATGGGCAGCAGCAACAGCCCCCCACCATCTGCCACAGAATACAGGGAGACGGTGTCACCCCGATGGCAGAGGAGCCCCTCCCACCTCAAGATCCCCTCCCAAGGAAACACTCCAGCAACACTATCCCTGGTGCTCTGCACTGAGCATGGGTCCCTTTCTTTTAGGATCGGTTTTGGGGATTTTGGATAGAGTCCAACCTCTATGGTTTTTTTTTACTTTCTTCATTTCCCTCCCCCTGACAGAGAAAAGGAAGAAAAGTCAAGGCATGCCAAGAGAAACACAGGAGCTTGAGCTGACATCTCAAAACCACTCGGCAGCACCAAAGTGGGTCTCTTTACAGGCTGCCCTTTGTTACAGCAGCCCCACGCAGTACCCACACTCTGGGGAGATGATGCCCGGAGCACAGCATGCAGGAAAGCACTGCCAGGAGAAGGAAAAACCGGGCATCAAGCAGGCAGAGCAGCCTACCATCTCAGTGCTCGAGCCTTGGGAACAGGAATCCTGCGAGCGTGGGGAGAGGAGACACACTGTCAATGGCACCCGGCGCAGGGAGGGGGGGTCTCGTGTGGAGGGAGAAGGGGTGGAGGACACACGGGTGTGCCAGGAGGAGGGAGCTGCTCCACCTCTCTGCTGGAGGATGGGAAGGCTGATCCTGGTGATGTGGGCAGGGAGAGCAGCAAAAAACGACGCAGGAGATGCCGGTGCTGGGGAGGAGCAAGAGGGAGAGCCTGGGCAGCCCCGAGCCTGGGCTGGGTCTCCACCAACATCCCTGTGCAGAGCCCATCCCTGCCCCATCTCCTCCTGGGTCCCCAGTCAGTGTGGCCCCAGAACAGGGTCTCGAGGAGTTCCAGCACTTGCAGCAATAGCTTTTGGGCTATCCTCCAGCAAGGAGCATATATGGAAGGTTTGTGAGGAAAAAAATGCCCAAGCCTCTATCCATGCCAAGCATCCTGGAGGATAAGCAGGGTGTTGATGTGCAGCTCTTGGAAAAGCGAAATAATTGCTCAGGTGGGCACGGAGTCCAGCTGACCTCCAGCTCTGCTGTCCTGCTATCTCCAGGGTGCCATGGCACCAGCAGGAGCCTGAGGGCAAGTGCCCAGGGATTCAGGACACACAGATGTTCACCTGGTCTCACCCTGTGGAGAGGTGCAGTACAAGGACATTATCACTGCCAACACTTCCAGAACCCCAGCTCTCTCTCCCATAAATGCAAGAAGACTGGGAGAGTTACAGTGGAACCACAGAGACCTTTGCTCCAACAAAAGGCACACCGAAGTCCAAAAACACCAAGAGATGGAAATTTGTCCTAGCAGCATCAACTCCCCATATACCTCTGTATTTTCTACTCCTTCCCTTTTCAAAAACATTAAAAACTGGCTGCCTGAAACACTCCCCAGGGCATAGCCTGGGAGCAGTGCATGGGCCAGCTAAGCATGTGCCACATCCCAGCTTCCCAACCTTGCCAGTAGCAGGCTTGCCTGGGACGTTATTTTATCTCCTTTTCTTTAGGTTAGATTTTTTCCTCCTCTTTTGTCCCTCCTGGCATGGTGCTGACCCTGCCTAAGGAGCATTTCTCTGTCTTACAGCAAAATCCTCATGGAAGGGTCCTGGCAAAGCACCACCAGCACCGTGGGGCAGCTGTGAAGGACACTCCCTTACACACTGCGATGGCACCCCCATCTTTGTTTCTTCTCAATTCTCCTGCCTCCTCTCCCAGCTCCAAGGCTGCCTTCCTCTGCCCCACAGGTCTGCCAATAGAATATGCCTAGCTCCCCCTCCACCCATGTTTCTGAACCTGCAACACTTCTACAAAGACTCCCCAGTTGTGGGTGTTGAGCTCAATGCCAAATGCAAAGCTGTTTCTTAGCCCACGGTCTGCTGACAACGATCAGCTCAGTAAAGCTGGCATTTGCCAGTTATTAAAAAAACATATATAAAGCAGGTAAATTTCCATAAGCTCCCACCCAGCTATCAAAAAGGGGGTTAACTCATGACATCACCTCTGTCTATCCAATCCTCAACCACAGCCTAAAACCTGCTTTCCCAAGGGCTGGGCAGCTCCCTGGGGGATGTGCAAACCTAAGTCCTTCCTTGCTCAGTGTCAAAATCCACTGTGCTGGTCCTGAAGCTGCTGCCCTGCAGCCCTCACCTGTCCCTTTCACCTGTCCTGCCCTTCTCTTCCCATGCCCTCTCTGCACTCATCTGGTGGCTGGGGAAGATCCCAGGCAGCTTCTGCCTGACCAGAAACACAGCCATGTGTGGGATGAAGGCTGCAAGTCTGGCCAGTCTCTTGGAAGGCTGTGAGTAAACAGCACGAGGGGGAGGGCAGTGGGACCCAGCAGCAGCTCCAGGTGAAGGGCACAGCAAAGAACTTGCGGGCTGGTAGCTTTTAAAGAAGCCATGTCCCTTGTGTCACTTCTGAAATCCTAATGAGTTGGTTGAACACAAGGTGATGCACAGGGTCCTGGACCTTGCAGGGGACTGGGCAGAAACACAGAAGTGTTGAGGTCCGGGCTTGCCCCAGAGCTGATTCCCAGGTCAGTGCTGGCCCTCACCACTCATTCCCACACACTGGATCTGCTCCTCCAAACTCAACTGTCATGTGCAAGCACACTCCAGGCCCCCACAGCCAGTGCACAAGGGATTCTGCAAGCTGCAGGCAAGGAACAAGGCTGGAGGCAACACTGTACCGAGCAGGGTGCTACAGATTGTGAGCTGCTCCCATACACTCCCCCTTGATCACAGCCACCTGCTTTGTGGGGCCCCAGAAACTGCCTCAAACCTGCATTTACTGGAAGTCCTGAGACTTCCCACCTTGGGCAGGCCAGAACAGCACCAAGCACCAAAATAATAGCTCCCACTGCCTCCTGCTCCATGTCCAAGGCTGAGCAGCTGCAACACCAACACAGAGACTCCTTAGCACACCCAGCACTTTGCTGCTTCCCACCTTTAAATCCACAGGCAAAAATATGTTCATCTTCATCTCTTTCTTAATGTCAGTGACTCCTCCCTGTGGCCCAGGCTGATACAGGGGCCATGTAACCTTAAAATAACCCCCAACAAACCAGACAGCAGCAGCATCTCCATCCAGGAGCTGCATCTCACAAAGGTAAGGGCAGGAAGGAAGGAGAATGAGGCAGATCAACAAGCATCACAAGCACCACTTACCTGGGCCATACAACCATGTAAGACACACCCCAACAGCCACAACTACTTAATCCTGCAGCACAGGCCAGACAAAATGATGGCAGATCACAGCATCAGCTGAGTCAAAAGGGACCCTCAAGGATCATCAGGTCCAGATGTCCCAAGGTGCCAAACAAGCCACACAGTCACCATCAGCACCTCTCTCTTCTCCAAACATTTCCTTGGATCCTTCAGAACAAATTCTGCCCAGGCCCTTCAGGCTGGGAGCTGGGATAACTCCCCTAAGACCCACCTGGTGGAGACCACCCCTTGGTGCCAACTTTGCCACCTGCAGACCTGCTTTGGCAGGTGGAAATCACCTCCAGACCTGCTTTGACAGGTAGAAACTTCCTGCCTCATCTGTGCTATTAATTAATGCCATGAGGCTGATTGGCTTCACATCTCCCGCTCATGTCCTGATCTGCACATGAGCGCCACAGCAACAGCACAGGCGGAAGAGAGGGATGCTCCTCTAGAGAGGAAAACTTTCCATGCAGAAGGGAAATTCCCACATCCCCCCCCAAAAATACTGCTTCCAAGTGGTCTTCCCACACAGTGTGCACACCCCCTTTTCTGCTTCAGTGTGTCACAGCACCACAGAGGCTGTGAAAGGCCAGCAGGGAACAATGGTGACACAGCCTTGTGTGCCCCCAGCCCTACCCTGCGCCACTTCTACGTCCTTTCCAGCACATAAGCCCCCAAATACAGGCTAAGATCTGTATTACTTGGGACAGCATCCCTCATATTTATAGACATAAAGGAAGTGTATGGAAGAGGATGCCACTGCAGCCCAAAGATAAGCCTGAATTCTTCCCTATCTTCAAACTCAGCTCTGGCTTTTGTTCCAATACCCACAGGTTAGAGACCTGCTTTCAGCCCCAGATCATCTTCTGACTGTCAGTAAAACACAGTCCTAAACTCATGTCCAAGCAAGGGGAAAAAAAGAGTAGTGTAAATTCCTCTTTATGCTACCATTTGACTGTGAGGGTGCTCATCCACCTTGAGAAGGATAGGAATGGTTTAAACAGCAAGAGAGCGAAGTAAAAATGAACTATCCCTTTTAACTGAATGCTCACTCCTTGCATCCTTCATCCCTTTGTGCCCAGAGGGCCTCGGGCTCCTCTCCCAGGGCTGTTGGACATCCACCTCTGCTGGACACCCACCTCGTTGATGCGGATCTGCTGGAGCTCCTGCTCAGCTGCGGTCAGCGGGGCTGGGGCAGAGCAGGAGGACACGTGCTTCTGGTAACCGCTCAGGGACACGTCCTCCTGCAGACAGAGGCACAGGGCAAGTGTCACGGATGGTCATCGCTGCTGGGCTGGATGTACCCTCAGCCTTGAGGCGAGCCTGAGCAACCCAGTGAGTCTCAGGCTCCCTCCTGACCAGGAGGATCAACCTTAAGATTCTTGGATTCCTCCATGCAAATTCCACACTCGATTTGTCTGTTCTGACCACTCTGCCCCTCCCCAGTCACCCATGGCTGTGGCAGTGGGCTCCTCTGGCTCTTTCATGAAGCTCAGGAGCATGGAAGTGGGAGGGATGGGCAGTGCCCATAGCCCAGGAGGAGCAGAGGGACCTTGGAGAAGAACAGGAAGGCTCCCTGGCTTCCACCAGTACCAGAGGCCCCAGCAGGATGGATGTCCCGGAGGCCCTGGCTGTGCAGCTCCCTCTGCCCATGGAAGAGAAGGAGAAACCTCCACACAAGGCAGCAGATAACCCTGGTGTGGAGGCAGCTCTCGCTGCTGGAGTGACACTGCCACCACCTGGCACTTCTCCCATTCAGCATAAAGCTCCACACCTTGCAGCCTTCCACTCACCTCTTCCACGTTCTCTATCACAGACCACAGCCATGCAGGCAGGAGAAAGCAGCACTGGCCACGCAGGGAGCAGTGTGGAGGACCAACACCCTGCTGTTTCCTCACCAAGCACCATCATCCCACATCCCACACCCACAAACTGAGCTCTGGACAGGCTGCTGAAGCTCAGGGTTAGACCCAAAAGGTTGCCCAGAACCCACCACCATACCTTCACTGTGCCAAACATCTCATCCTTTATGTGCCCCCCACCAAACTCCTTCTTCACCGTGGCTCTGGTGGCAGCGTACAGCATCTTCAGCCGGACCTGCCAGGACAGGGGTGGCAGTGCTGTCACACAGGGGCACTGGGGACCAGGGAGGTGCCCAGTGCTCACAGCCACCATCCCTCCACAGGCTCCACACACCTCAGCCTCTCCTGGGAGCACCCACTGAGTTTCTAGCTCAGCCTGATTTTTAATGGCAGCATTCCTAGGTAAGGATCAGCTGGGAAAACCCACCAGCACTATTTCTGTGGCTGCAGTCTTGCCAAACACTGCCCACAACCCATCAGTTTACTCCATGCTTTGCTTTCTGGTCCCTGAGCTCCAGAGCACCATTTCTCACCAGCACCTGAGTCAGAGGAGGCACAAATACCACAGAGCCACTTAAAAGTGACTTTTGCCTTCCAACTTCTATTGCATCATTCTGCAGAATGCAGGGAAGAGCTTTGGCAAGTGCTCCTGGGCACATTGTGCTTCTGCAGTAAGAGCCTCTGCATTTTTTTGAAAGATACATATATTTGAAACATGTATTATTATATATACACATGTATGTGTACATGTACACATACACAAATATACACATGCATATAAAATTACATATGTATCACTTGCATATATGTATTTTTAATATGTGACCAGTGCATGGATTAATGTGGCAGTAAATCTATCTAGCTTATAGATGATAAATATTAATAAATAAATATATAACAAATATATACATAGGAATATATATACACACATACACATATATATACACACATAAATATGTAAATAGAAGACAAGCACACATCAGTAAGTCTCAGACCCATTTCAGAGATGTGCTCAACAGGATGGCATTTTCCAAGCTGTACCACTGACATCTTCTAAACCTGCTTCCCATCCAACCAGCCCTTTTGTGCCTACTCTCCAACATCTGATTTTGGAGCAAGGCCTGGAGAAGGGCTGGCAGACACTCTGCAGCAGCCTCAAGCAGAGCAAGGCCAGGCTGGAAGCAAATCAGTGTCAGTGCCAGCTCTTCCCAGCAATGGCAAGAGCCATGGTGGGATGTCTCCATCCTGGCCTCATGGTCCACACCATGCCCCCCTCTACATCCCAGCTCCTCCACCTCCTCACCTAGCACTGAAATAGGACAGAGACACAGTCCCAGTGTATCTGTGTGTCTTAAAAACTTCCCCATCCCCACAGCAGGCTCCCTTTCTCAAGGGAAGCGAGACCGAGGGTGTCAACGCTCCTCCTCAGCCCCAGGGCAAAGTCCCCCTGGCCAGCACCTCCTACCCCCTGCACCTCCCAGCATGTCCCTGTCCCCAGGCTGGGTGCCAGGGCCTGGAGCTCACCGGGGAGCTGTCGGGGGACCAGGAGATGAAGAGCCACTCGTAGCCCTGGGCGTTCTGGCTGTCCAGGCGGTACAGGACGTAGCACGGCTGCTGCTCATCCAGCAAGGGCAGCACGAAGGCATCGTAGTCAGCGTCCCAGCGCCGGGACAGCTCTTTGTGGGCTCCCAGCATGAGCTGCTCTGGAAGGAGAACACAGCAAAGGTGGTGTTAGATGAATGCAAGGCTCAGCTTGCAGGACCAGGTGGCGGCTCATTAAGGGTTCACTGCAGCTTCACCACCACCAATGATGCTGTACTGCAGAAGAAGAAATTATGACCTCGAGTCACAGGCAGGAGTGTACATTCCCAGGGATGACCCCCCCAGGAGAGACCATGGGGCTGTGGCTGCTGTGGAGGGCTGGTTTTCTGCCAGCCTCTTGTCAACCATCTCTTCCCCTCCTGTGTTTCTCACCAGCAAAGTCCCCTCTCTGACCCCAGCAAAGTCTCCTCTCTGGTGACCACCTGTGGCTTCCTTCCATTCTGCTCCCACCAGCTCTGCAGTCCCCAACCATCCCTCCTTGCTCACAGGGCAACACAATACCTCCCCCATCCCACCTGGACAAGCCCGAGGGTCACTAGAACACCTCACCAGGGACACAGAGCGCCACCAACATTTTGGGTGCTGAGAAAAGTAATGGTCTCAGCAAAATCAAGGATGATGAGCCAAAGCTACTCTTATTGGATTCCCTGTAACCTCACAGGGGTCAAAATCAGAGCTGATACCCAAAGCCCATGTCTGTGGGCAGCAGGGATGTCCCACAGTCCCCAGCCTGGAGGGGGACTGTGCTGCCAGGAGAGCCACAGCCTCTGGAAGCAACCTGTGTATTTCACACACAACTCAAGCTATTATTTTCAGCTGCTACACAAGTGGCAGTGAGACTGGGAGCCCTCTGAGCCGGGCACTGCTCAGCTGGAATTTAAAGACCGGTGCAGGCATCCTATAGACATAAACCCACACCCTTGCAATGGTTAAGTCAAGCTTTGGGATCGCTGGGTGGAAAAGTGGTGGTGCTGGGCGTACCAGCAGAGGTTGATAGAAAACAGCCTGTATTTTTACTCCATTTGTGTGTCACAGGACAGCTGGTCTGTAGCTGGACAAATAAATCTGGCCATAACAGAAATCCAATTCAGCTAGCCCAGTTTGATATAGAAAAGAAGTAAAATCCCTGGGTGAGCAATGATAGGATGGATTTGAACTCAAACAGGGACCCCAGCCAATCCCATTCAATCCTGAATGCAGACACATCATTGCCCAGGGAGCTGGGCAGTGCTGGGACCCCAATCAATCAGGAACAGGAATTTTGAACCCCCTATAAAAGGGGACGGCCATAATAAATCTGGGCTGTTTCATCACATGATCTTTGTGAGTCCTGTCGTGTGTCTGTCTGCAGCCTAGGACCGTAACATAGTAAGTGGTGAATTCTCCACATGATCCACACAGCTATTCCGTGTGTAGAGCAGGGGAGACAGACGAGGCAAGAGAGCTGCCAAGCAACGAAAAAAGCTGCAAAAACACAGGCAAGGAGAGTTCTACTACAGTGAAAAAGCTCTAAAAGCAGAGGTGAGGAGAGCCCTACTATAGCAAAAAAGCTGCAAAAAACCCAGGCTTTATTAAACTTGCTGACATGGGCTAAGAACCGAGGGTTGGACACGACTAAAGAAGCTGCTCTCGATGTAAGTATTTGGGCACAGACTGGGAGATTTATAATAGAAGCAGCTTCCAAAGGCAACGAAAGCACCATGAAAGTTTTAAAGCCCCGGAAACTTATTTTGGACTTATTGAGGCAGACAAAAACCAAGACGTGTGGCAGGGACTGGGTGCTGGATGAGGCAGCGGGAGACATGGGCTCCCCTCCCAGTGCACAGAAGAAGCGGCTGATGAAGCGGCCGCCCCAAGCCAGCACCGAGCCCTGCCGTGCCAGATTGGGAAATCCTGGTGGGCGGCAGAGACAGTGCCCAGGCAGGCGGCACAGCCCCAGCAAGTGGCAAAATCCTGGCGGACAGCGGAGACACTCCGGATCACCCTGCGGCCGCGCCGAGACGTTGTGCTGTGCTGGACCACCCCAAACTGTTGTGCCACACCAGACCGTGCTGCCACGTTGAGCGGGTGCCCTGTGGCCACGCCACAGTTCCCCCTGCCCCCGGGACAGCCCCCCTGCCACCTGCGTGGTCAGCCAAGTCGCCGGAGCTGGAGCTGCACGTGCCCCTCATTGCCACAGAAACGCTCGGACTGCCTCTACCTGAAGCTGACCAGCTTGGATCCGAAGCCACGTCTATGGCCCTGTCCCCGTTGGTGACACCCAACTGCCACTGCAATTCGTGGGGGGGCCTCGAGGAGACATCACTAGGGATGCCTAGTGATACCCAGAACTGCACTGGAACCAAGAAATGCCAGCACCTCAATGCCAGACCCCGCTCCCACCACCACCACGGCCACACCATGCCTGCAGCCAAGGCTTGAACAGCCCGAGCATCACACACGGCTGATGGATAAACGAGATCCCCACAGAGGGAAAACGAGTCACTGCTCTACTGCCAGCCCCAGAGAGGAAGCTCTCGCAACACTGCCGGTACAGCTCCATCGCTGTTCCGATCGGATGCCATCCCCACTTGTAACCCAGCGAGCTTTTAGAAAGAGGTAAAGCGAATGGCAGTTGCAAGTGGGGATATAGAGGGGGCTGAGCAAATTTCTGGGCCCATGTCTTCACCATCATCAGAGAACTGGCAGCAGGGGCGTGAGACAGTTGCAGCATTCCCAGTTCAGCAAGGTAATGGGAGTTGTCCTGATAAACATGTACCCTTTAATTGGCAAATTCTCTCTGAGCTACTCCAATTAGTTGCTAAACACAGGCTGGGATCGCCTGCAGTTGCAAATATGCCAGTGAATTAACCCCCTTTGACATGAGGCAAATCGCAAAATTACTCTGTACTCCAGGGCAGTATATGATGTTTGAAGCTGCCTGGAGACATTCTGCAGAGGAACAGGGACTGCTAAACTCAGAAGCTTCACAGCAGGACCCATGATTTGGGGCAGGGGTTTCTCAACTCATGGGACTGCCTCCCATGGAAAGTCCACAGATGCAAGCCCATCTGAACCCCTCAGCACTAGCCCAGGCAACAGACGCAGGAATGTGGACCCTAATGAAAATTACAAACATGTCTGTGCCTACCAAAAGATATTCAAGCATATGACAAAGCCCCAACAAATTATATATGCAGTTCATAAAACATTTTCAGGATGCTATGGAAAAACAAAGTAAACAGCAGAGCGAGCAATCATTAATACTACAATTAGCATGAGATAATGCAAACAAAGACTGCAGAAAAGTTACAGATGCATTACCCAGAGAAAATCCATCCTTAGAGGAAATTATTAATGCATGTGCTAAGGTTGGAACTGGATCATATAACCTGGATTTATTAGCTAATTAGGACACAGCTGCGATAAAACTGACACCCCATTCTACAGATGTGGACAAGGCCACTTGTCCACCCACAGGTCCACCCCACTGGGGACATCTCAAGGACAGAGAAGTGTAAAAGCAAGCTGCAACTGATGTGGGAGGTTCGGACATGCGACCAAACTACGCAAGTCCAAATTTCATATTAATGAAAAATTTCTCAAGGACCAGGGCAATGGGAGACAAAGCAAAAAGGGAAACGCATAACAATACAAGCATTTTCCCACCCTCCAGTGCAAGCCTGTGTGGCCAGCTCACAGCAAGGACAAGAGGATCAGCTGGAATAGATGTTTCCACCTCAATGCCAATAACACTATAAGCTCGTTAAAGGTACATAAAGTCTCTTTTGAGGCCCAGGGGCCCATAGGGAAAGGACTGAGTGCACTGCTTATAGGGAGATCCAGTGCCACTTTGCAAGGTATTTTTATGCACACAGGTGTTATCAACACTGATTTTATAAGACAAATATATGCCATGGTATCAACCCCTACTCCACCCGTAACTGTCCCCTGCTTAAACCCAAATTGCACAACTCATTCCTTTTAAGTCTTCTGTTCCCAAAGCAGATTCTAGGGTGCAAGGAGACCGAAGCTTCAGATCAACAGGCGAGTCCCAGGTGTACGGAACTCAGGTCGTAGGTGATCAAAGACCTAATATGGTTTGTACTGTTATGATGCTTCAGGCAAGGCCCTCGCAGATAAAAGTCAGTGAAATAAATGACACAGGAGTAGAGGTCACTATCATCTCTGCCAACATGGCCTTCACCATGGCCTACCACACCTGTGGGATCTGCCATTGCTGGCCTCAGAGGGACCACACTGAGCTGACTCAGTAACAAACTTGCGTTGGTTAAAACTCCAGAAGGTCAAACTGCTAAGATTTGACCATACATCACTGCTGCACCACTTAATCTGTGGGGGAGAGATGTTCTGTCAGAATGGGGAGTTCAGGTGGGGTCGAATTTTTAACGGGGGCCACTGTACTGAAGGGCAGTGTATCCCACACTCGCTCTAAAATAGCTCACTACTCAGCCTGTGTGAGTATCATAGTAGTCCCTTGGGAAGGAAAAACTGGACGCCCTAAAAGCCCTGGNTGAGCTGACTCAGTAACAAACTTGCGTTGGTTAAAACTCCAGAAGGTCAAACAGCTAAGATTTGACCATACATCACTGCTGCACCACTTAATCTGTGGGGGAGAGATGTTCTGTCAGCATGGGGAGTTCAGGATTTTTAACGGGGGCCACTGTATTGAAGGGCATAAAGTATCCCACACTCGCTCTAAAATAGCTCACTACTCAGCCTGTGTGAGTATCATAGTAGTCCCTTGGGAAGGAAAAACTGGACGCCCTAAAAGCCCTGTAACAAGAACAACTAGCTCAGGGGCACACAGAACCATCTATGAGCCCTTGGAACATCCTGGTATTTTTCACAAAAAAGAAATCTGGAAAATGAAGGGTGCTTCATGACTTGGGAAAAATCAATGCTGTAACAGAAAGCATGAGTGCTTTGCAACCTAGCGTGCCATCTCGAGCCATGATACCTGCCACCTGGGACATGCTGATGGTGGACTTGAAATATTATTTTTGCACTATTCCATTGTACCCAGACGATACCTCAAAGTTTACTTTCACAGCGCCATCCATTAATAATGCCGCATCAGTGGAACGTTATCAATGGAAAGTTTTACCACAGGGGATGAAAAACAGCCCCAAAATTTGTCAATGGTACATTGCACAGGCACTCTCATCAGTGAGAGAACAATTTCCAGGGGCGTACTGTTACCACTACATAGATGATATCTTAATAGCAACCCCAACCATAAAAGAACTCTCACAGATCAGCCAAGCCTGTTGCAAGCAGTAAAAACATTCAGGTTGTAGGTAGCACCAGAAAAGGTGTAGCAGCAACACTCTAGAAATATCTAAGCCAAAAATAACAGATCACACCATTCAGCCACAAATGATTCAACTTTCAACCAAAATTCGAACTCTAAATGATGCACTGATGGTTCTAAAAGTTGAGTGGTTTATTGTTTGCAGTGTTAAGCTGTAACTTGTAATTTCTAAGCAGTTAGCCTGCAACACACTAGCCTGAAGGATTGTGTTATTGGTGATCTTGCCTGACAGCTCCTGGATGTGAGTGCTGTAGCTCCAGTAATACATATCACTGGCTAGGGAGAGCTAGGTTTGTCAACTTGGGTAGAAAGCCTCATTCAAACTAAGCATATGCTGTCTGTGTCATCCTGTCTGCAAAGGGCCATTGCCAGAAGGATAACAAAGAACACTTTGCATTTTTTTAATAAAACTAAAGGGGGAATTGTCACAGCACAGCTGGTCTGTAGCTGGACAAATAAATCTGGCCATAACAGAAATCCAATTCAGCTAGCCCAGTTTGATATAGAAAAGAAGTAAAATCCCTGGGTGAGCAATGATAGGATGGATTTGAACTCAAACAGGGACCCCAGCCAATCCCATTCAATACTGAATGCAGATACATCATTGCCCAGGGAGCTGGGCTGTGCTGGGACCCCAACCAATCAGGTGTTCAGGAATGTGAATTGTGAACTCACTATAAGAGGGGATGGCTGTAATAAATCTGGGCTGTTTCATCACATGATCTTTGTGAGTCCTGTCGTGTGTCTTTCTCCAACCTACGACTGTAACTTAATATTTGTAAAGGCAGAAAGGTCTCAGGCAAGATTACGGGACTCAGAACAAGATGCAGGAAATTCTGTAGGTACCAAAGCAAAATGTTTTGGGGCCTTGGACAATTAGCACTTGAGGGTATACTTGGCCAGGCACGTGCCCTGCCAGGACCTCTGCCCACAGCCCCACTGCCCACTGGGAGCCAGGGAGCCCCTTGCTTGTGGCACAACCTTCTCCCTCCCAACCCATTCAGCTTTGCAGCTCCAAATCTCATGGCAGGAAAGATTTTAAGGAAAACAGTTGAGGAATGAAGGGTTTGGGAGGAATTACTCACCCCTTCTTCCCATCCAGGCAGGACATCCCCTGTGACAGCAGCATAGCCCTCCCCTGCCCAGCACTGCCCTGGCATCTGCCACCACTACTGAACCCAGTTATTTGTGCATGGGTGGCACAAGTTGCTGGTTCGGTAACAAGGACAGCAGAGAACAAGGTGCTTGAAATACTTTACCTTTGGCAAAACCTGTTTCAAGAAAGGCAAGCATAAAAACCTCTGTGTACTCCTAAAATAAACACAAAGCTCTGTGAATGGATTTGTGCATCACAAAGGCCTGAGATCCTGAAGAAACTGCAGGAGTTTTGCAGGGCCAAACCTACCAGCAGCTGGAGGGTATCTCTGTCTGCAAAACAAACCAACACCTTAGCACAAAGCAATCAGTGCTGAGTCATCCCAGGCTATTCCCAGGCTGTGACTCAGCCGGACTCCAGCCGTGCTGCTCTAAGCTGGCAGCCTTCAACTTTCCCCTGAGCTCTTTGCAGTTCTGCTCAATACATTTAGGGACAAATTTTCTTCCTTGGGAAGTGTCAGAGAGGGGAAACTCAGAGCAGACGCCCTTCAGCAAAGTTATACAGCACTGCCTATATCAGGCTCTGTTTGTTGCAGGAGCTGCTGCTGGAAAAGCAGAGCTGGGAGCGTTTCCAGCCCTCCAAGTGCCTCCAGCACTCCCTGCCTTGCTCTGAAATGCCTCTACAAGGCAGCCCTGCCCACAGCTCTGGTGGGTACCAATCTGCAAAACTCAGTGCATACCATCACCTATGAGTAAAGAAATGCATCCAACAGGGAAGTCCACAAAGCCAATATTGTCCCAAGTCCTGCTGACAGTGAGGACCAGAGCATCATCTAAAAACACACTGGAGCACAAGCTGCTCTCATGCCAGGAAACTGTTGCTGAGTCCTGCTGCACATCTTGCTCCCCTACTCCCTCCTCCATCCAATCTCAGCTCTTCAAAGGCAAAATGACCTCTCTAAATTCTCCCAAAGGGTCACTCATCCACAGTGCTGATGTTGGAGATGCCCAAACACAGAGCATCTGCCATAAGGCTCCTTGCACCATCTTCCTCTCCTTCTACTCGCTGCTGTCTGCTCCAAAATGCCCCAAGACAAATTCTCCACAGGGCAAAACGTGCTGCATCCAGCAGAGAGGGATGCTCCTCTTCCACATCCCCTGTTCAGGCAGGGCAGCTGGCATGTTCTCCCCAGAAGTTCTGGACACCTCCGTTGCAGGGTGAGCATCCATCTGTCTGGCTGTGACATCTGCCTGGCCACTCATTAGTACCCAAAGGTCCTTCACTGCTGGGTACCAGCAGGCTGATGTCCCCTGTGTGACAGAAGAGTGGTGGCCCTGATGCTGACAATGGACAGATAAATAAATCCCATTCAACCAGAGCAGAGATGGTGGGAAATGTTTTCCATTGGTGATAAAAAGTGTCCCTCGCTGGCATCAGCAGCCACAGTCTAAAACCAGTGGCACAAGCCCTCAGCTTGTCCCACATCCAGGCTTAGGGACAGGCATGACTTATCCTAACACAAACCTGATTCCTGATTTTTAAAAGCAAAAGAAGCTGAGAATGCAAAATCATTGTCAAAGACGCTCCAAAGAAACAATGTGGATGTTTCATCCCCCAACAGTGGGGACCTTGCCAAGGACAAAGCCAACACTACTGAGTCTTGCTGCAGTTCCACTGATGTCCCATGCATTTCCAGTCACACTGCTCTTCTGAACAGGACGTTGTGGCCTCTCTAAAGGTCAGGTGGGCTCCTTATGACCACAGGCTCCTTACAACTACATCCACATTGGTGTTTGCACTGGTGGCCCACCCAGGGGAGGTGGTGACAGCAGTTTGGCAGGGCAGTAATGTCCCTGCTGCCGTGAGAAACAAGTCATTCATATGCAATTGTATGAGGCTGAGGTGATGGAAAACCTACACCAGGGCAGCTCCCCGCCCACTGAGACATTCAATCAGTGCTTAGCTCTGCTCACTTGCTTGACAGATGGCAGAGGACACGCAAAGGACCCTGTGTTCCATGGGACCAACACAGGCAAAGTTGGTGCCAGCCTGTATCCTGGGCTAGGCGCAGCCCCACAGGACGGGATAGGTCTCAGAGTGTGGCATTCCTCATGGGATGCCACTGCGGACCTGTGCTGGGACTTGAGCCACTGAGCACCCCCCTGCCCTGAGCATCTCCTCGCCAGGTGTGGGATGACACATTTGAGGAAGAAGATGCCTGTGCATCACCCCCAACAAAGGTCCCAGGGTCTCTGCAGCAGCCTGTCACAGGGATCCCATAATATGACACAGCAGCAGCAAAAGCCCCCACTGAGCACTGATCCCAGACTGGTATTGCTCTGCTGGCAAAGTCACTGCTCCCCACTGGAGCTGCCCCGGGGCTCCAAGAGCTGCTTACCAGCACACCCAAAGTTTGGGCTTGTATTTCAGGTCTGGGTAACCACAGGCCCAGAAGGCCCAGCAGCATTTTCCTTGAGGTTTCCAAAAACACAAGCTGGCACCACAGTGGTGAAGAAGAAAGGAGGAGAGGAAACAGAAAATAGACAGAGTGTAAATCAAAGCACTTAAAAATGGGACTTACCGTCCTCAATGATGACCTTGATGAGCCGAACTGAACCATTTCGGGCTTTGGCAAAAAAGTCCCTTAATTCTGTGGTGGCTGAAAGAACCAAAAACATTGTGATCAGATTTAGCAATCAAAGCAGGTGCTGGGTTGCACAGTGACTGACCAGAAAGGGGACCAACTTGGCAGGATAGAAACTTAAAACTTAAAAAAAAATTAAATCTCTGGTGCCAAAAAAATTATAATGAAAAATAACAATAATACAAAACCCAAAAAGCTGGGAGAGAAGAGCTGTGTCTCCCTGGGGCATCAGAGTTAAATAGCAGCTGGGAGCACATGTGATCCAGAGAACCTGATACTTGGCCTGGGTGAACATAATCACCCAAATTTAGATGATGGCTTAGCCAATGTAGGCAGGGAGAGCTCAAGTGACAAGTTGATTCGCTTTACAGAGTGGTAGGGTTGGCATAGTCGGGGTGGCTGGAGGATGTCCTGACAGGCTGTAGTGTCCTGGGCTTGTGACACACGGCAGGATGCTGCTCCCGAGCGGCTGGGAACCAGCACAACTCCAAACTGGAGAAGCTGGTTTAAAGCTGAGCCCATGGGGATGGGAAAGGCAACAGCCTCAGGGTTTTGCTCTGGAGCTGGCAGGGCTTGGATTGCAGAAGGCTTTTGGGAAGTGTTTGGGGGAGCATTCCTCCTCACCCCATTCCCTGAGCACCAGGCAACAGCAACCAATCTTCAGCATCCTACTAGGAGGCAGCTGGAGGCACTGGATATTGAAGGAGCAGCCCACAGCCAGCACTGGAAGCTTCATCTGCCCACCCTGGAAGCATCACTGGCACAGAACTCCCCGTGCCACCCGGGACACTCTCTGTGTGAAGGCAAAGCCCAGGAGATGTGGCTCCAAGGGGCCAACCCCCGACAAGGATCACCTCCTGGCCTGGCTCCCCCTAAAGCCACCCAAGCTCTTTCCTGGATGCAGCAGTGCAGCAAAGGGGGCCCTGTGAGTTCAAAGCTGCTGTGCTTGCTAGAAATAGTCAGGAAACTGATGTTGCAAAGATTAGAGATCTGGGCAGAGGCCCCTTAGCCCACACCAGGATCCATCTTGGAATCCCCATCAGCAGCCCCTCCGTTCCCAGTGCTTTGCTGTGCAGGAAGAGCCAGCAGCAGGAAGGAACCTGGAGCCTGAGAGCATCCACTAATGCCAAGGCACTTGGCAAAGGAAGCCATCCCTACAAGGGCCATATCCATTCCCTGCAGTCCCTCCAGCACTGGGTACCACCCTCAGCACAGTCCCAGGAGGAGCCTCGATGTTACCTGGCACCCGCACAAGGGACATGGGCAGCCATTGACTGTCACTCGGGGTGCCCTCAGTCCCCTGGAGGCAGACCCTGGGCTGGGGCCACTGCCTGCGGCTCCCCCAGCCCTGCGGGAGGAGGAATCCCTGGGGAGCGCCCAGGAAACTCCTGCCTGTCCCCCACAAGTGACACCTCTGCGATGCATCTGCTCCACCAGCTCAAAGCCTGCCGTGATCAGAGGTCTGGGTGGCTTCCCCTCCCACGGAGAGAAGAGGCACACATGAGGAAGAGCTCCCAGGCTGGCCCCCTGCAGGCAGCAGCTCCCATACAAACCCAGAAATGCCATCATGACAGGACCCTGCAGGAATGGGCACACAGACACCCCAGCAAAGGCACATCACTCCTTAATGGCATTTTAAGGGACAAACAGAAGGTTTGCTGGTGTAATCCCACCACAAGCATGCTCCCTCCAACAGCATCAAGGCATGTAGCTCTCCCAGTTCCCAGAGCAGACATTCACCCTCTCCTAGTGCCAGCTGGGAGATCAGCCCGCTCCTGCTGTGCCCAACCAAGGATACTACGATATTTTTAGCCCCCTTCCCTGTTGAGAGCGGCTGTTTCCTTCTAGCAGCATCAGTGATTATTGTACACACACAAGGCGGAAGAGGAAGAGAAAAAGACATTTATACACCCAGGAAACCTCATGCAGGAGACAAAAGCTCTTAATAAGCATTAGGATTCACCAATTCCTATTGCACTGCAAAACTGTGAGAGAATAACATTGCTCTTGGATGTTTCTATAGCATCAAGTTCAGGGAAGAAACAGGAAAGCTCTGCAGCACTAACCAGCTTGCAAATCCCTTCAGTCTGACCCCATCTGTCCCAGAACCCAAAGGCAGGTGGGGGGTCTGGAAAATCAGGAGTCTCGGCAAATGCAACCCTGTAGCCCACTTGGAAATGCTAGGAGTGCCCCGAAGATCAACAGCCAGGATGTTGAGTGGCTGACAAGTGACAGCCAAGCACTAAGGTCTGTGTAGGTACCAAGGGGTTGAATGGGATGAGGAAAAGCCTGGATGCTGCCAGAGAAGCCAAGCACACCACAGGAAATACCACAAGGTCTTCCAAGGAGGGAGACTATTTCCAGAGGAGACAGCAGCAAAGCTTTCCAAAAAACTTCAGAGGGGATTTGCAAGATTTAATTCTACTGATTTTTTTTAAGCAATTCTCATTTAAATAAAAACACCAGAGTGTCTCCAATGTCCCCTTCTGCCTCTCACAACTCAGAGCCAAGAGTGGGGAGGGAGAGGAATAAACCAGGGAAGGTTTGAGCATGAGCTCAGCAACTGCTTCATTATGGCATGATTACAACTTAATTGGCATAGCAGACTTGACGAGATGGCTTGCGTGCCTGAAATATTAATAGAGAAGTCCACAGTCAGCTCTGGAGGAAGAGCTAGAGGAGACCTCACCCTGGAGATGGTGCCTTATGGCATTCCCTGCCAGGAGTCTCCAGGATACAACTCAAGAACTGAAGAACCCATGTATGAGGAAACCATAAAAACCAAGGGAGAGGGAGGAGCAACAGAACAGAGGACTGAAAGGGACCCACACATCCAACTCACCCTCTAGACATGGGTTCCTGGAAAATCCTGAAACAAATAATCCAGAAATAAATCCAAACTGGGCTACAGCCAGTGTGGATCTACAGAGGCCAAGATGCATGAGATCCCTCATGCTTCCTCCAGCAGAGCCAGAGACCTGTGGGCTTCAGGGGGCTCAGCTCAGCTAAGTGTCTCCAAGTGTCAGATGCCAGCTTGGGAACACGGTGGTGGTAAACCTCCATGGCACGGACACAAACCCACATGGATAACTCACTCAGGGAGGTATCAGAGGTGGGATCGAGCAAGGTGTCCTGGGCACCTGTGGTGGGTCCAGGTTTATCCACATTTCCATGAACACTTCCGGCAGCTGCAACAGTGCTTCCTGCAGCTGTAAGGTGGGAAGCTAGAGGAGATGCAAGTGTACACTGGAGAAAAATTCACCGTTCTCTCGGGAGACTGGAGAAATGGGCTGAGAAAAAAAGAAATAGGATGAAACTTAATAGGAAGCAATGTATCTCAACTGCGGAAAGGACCAGACAGGGCAGGGTCCAGCAGCTCCAGAGAAGAGAGGAGGGTCACAAGCCAAGTCCAGGTTAGTCACCACACACTGCTGCAGGCAAAGTCATTTGAGAGGGCACGAACAAGAGCATGACCATGTTATCTGGTGCTGACAAGGCTGCAGGCACAGCACGAACAGCACACCCAGGCTCAGCATCGTGCAAGGAGCAAGGCACAGCACAGACAGCACCTGTGCCAGAGGGCACAGTGTGCAAGAGCCACCAAAGGAACTGCAGCTGGTCAGCCCAGGGAAGAGAAGAAAATCATTAACAGCTTGTACTGGTTTTCCAGCCAGAAACGTCAAGACCCACCTTGGCATTTGGGAAATCTCATGTTGAGGTGGCCAAACCCTGGGGAGGACACCAGGTCTCTATCCCTGCCCTGAAAAATGGATGTTGCGGCTTTGAGGCAGCATGAGCTTAGTGGCATCTGAGGAACCTTCTGGCCTTTCTACAGTGCAGCCTTGCCATCGACCTTCCTGGCAGACCTGGTGGGCACATGCACCCATGCCTCCTCAGCCACCCACCCAGCCCAAAATTGCCTTCAGCCATTGAGTCCTGCAGCACCTCTCCCTCTCACTCGTTTGTAGGCTGCAGATGAGTTGTCCCCTGCTCAGGAGCAACCTGCATTTAGAAGCCTGATAACAGCATGTCCCAGGTCCCCTTGTCCCACACAGCCTTCCATCCCAGTGGCACCTGCCACCCATTTGGGATGGAGGGCTGAGCAGAGCCAGCAGATGACACCAGGGTACCCAGGCTGGGCAGCTCACAGTGTGGCAGGGAGTGATAGCTGGCCAGCAGTGGCCTCCAGGTGGCCGTGAACCCGCAGGCAAACAGGCAGAGGAGAACTGGAGCTGGTGTGGAGAGGGCAGGATGGTGCCTCCCCTCTGGCAGCACTGACCAAAAGGTGCAGACCAAAGCCTGAATTCCTCCAGCTCAGGGAGTAGCAGGGCAGCCAGATCCTTGCGCCTACTGACAGACACGCTGCTTGCAGCCAGAGGACTGCCCTGTGCTGGGATGTGCCTGTTTGGATCCCCAGGAGATTTCAGTGCCGGGCTTGACGCATCGCTCTTGTTTAAACTGCAGAACGATGGTGCCTGTGGTACCACCCTGCCAAACAGTGTTCCCAAACTGAGCCTTTTCCCACTGTTTACAGCCCCAATTAGCTTCTCTGAGCAGAGCCGGGCTGAGGGGAGCCCGGAGTGGGAGAAGAGGCAGTGATGACAGCCGTAGCCACAGCAACGGCCACTCTGTCCCTGGGGATGCCAGGGTGCCAGCGGAGCCGCCCGCGCAGTCCCCGGGGAAGCACCGCGGAATGGGGATGGAGGCGACAGCCACAGCATCTTCCCCACACGTCCCTTCCTCCAGCCTCTCGCCCACCTGTCAGGGCAGCAACAGGTTTTTGCTCCCTCCCTGTGGCCCCCACGCAGTGGCCAGCTCCCAGATCAATAATACATGCTTCCTGAAACAGATGCCTCTCTCAACACATCAAGTCACCTTGCCCTCCCGACGGGAAACCCGAGCCTCCGGCCATCAATCTTTCATTCGCTGGACATAATCTTCAACTCGATGCCACTACAAGCAGCTGCTTCCCTTTCCCTGTCTGGGGCACAGCATGCTTGGGATGCAACAGGGAAACTCACCCAAAAATCCAGCCACAAACCAGGCAAAACCTGTCCAAGTACCAGGCCTGACAGAAGTCAAGATGGTGATGAATAAAACGTGATTATACCTGCATTACCCACACTTTCTCTGCCCAGACAGCTCTGCTCAACTCCTGATCTGGACATCCAGGAAAGGATACAACTGCAACAGGCAGAAAATAGCTTTTGCTGCTGCTAAAATTCCTTCTTTTCAGTCTATCCCAGTGTAACTCCTTAACGTAGTGCCTGCTCAACTCGCTGCAGAGAGCTTTTCTGCCGATGGATACAGTTGGCTGGTTTAAGCAGTAAGAGGATTTTATTTCTCACCATGGAAAAAATAAATATGTCCTTGCAAGGAATCTTTTCTGAGGAAAAAAGCTACAGATGTCAGAAAAAAATAGAAAGAAGGGAGGGGGGTAAAGGGAGCAAGAGAAGAGACAAGCAAAGTTTTTCTCCCAATTTTCTGTGGGGCTAGACTGTATTCTTGCAGGATTTCACACAGACAGCTCCTGGACCTTAGTGCAAATCCTGCCCAGAGACTTTCAGCCACCTGCCTGACACCAGACGTTTGCTTCTCAACAGCTGGTTCTCCACGTGTGCCCAGGACCTGTCTTGTCTGCACTTTGCCACCTTGGATTGGAGTTATTCGTCCCTTCCCTTGCTCCAGGGTAGGCAGCACTCACCCTGCAGGCAGCATCAGGTGTATCCTGGGGCAGAGTGGTGGTGCAGTGCACGTGGTGGGTCCTTCCTTGCCTGCAGAAGCTGCTGCTTGCTGTTCCTTTTCTCCACCAGTAAAGCCACCAGCAGAGCACTGGTTTGTGCATTGGAGGGGGCAAGCACCCAAGGACAGACCCTGGCCACAATCTCACTGCATTTAGTCTCTCACTGCACATTTTCCAAAGGATTTCCTCTACCCCACCACTTTAGGTGCTTGACTTCAAGGGGTTTGACATCTCGGAGCATTTATCTGGACTCCCACCGACACTACCGCTCTGGCCATCCTGACATGCCCTCCACTTGGATATGGGCCATATTCCCAGTGGGCATCAACCTCCAAGGTGGCCCCAGAAAAGAGACTGGGTTTGGTTCCTCAGAAATATCCTTGCAGAAGCCCAGTTCCCCATGAGTAAAAGGGGCCATGAACCAACCATCCCTTCTCCTTCTCCGATGGAACCTTGTGATATGTCTCTGGTTAGGGGGTGCCTCCAGCATTCCAAAGCTGTCCTCCAAATGTCTGCATCCAGGTGCCTCAGGACCCAGTGCTGCCTCCCAGCACAGCTCGAGGAGAGGGGCTAAGGCTGTGGTGGATGGGCAAAGAAGGTCCTTCTTTCTTCTCAGTTGAGAGCCAGGAAGGTGCCTGATTTCCATGAAGACTTTTGCAGACCAGCAGCTCCTGGGTCCCACCTCACTGCTCTTTTTTTACCCATCTGACAGCATTCCTGCCCATGTGCACCATGGTTATGCTTCTTCTGAAGCAAACATCCATTCCTACCAGATGTATTCCCAAAGCAAGATCCAGACCTGGGGCAAAAGGCAGCTCAGCTGTGGATGGGAGCAAAGGTCCTCCCTTATGCCCAGATCTTGTCACCTCCCCCAGAAAGAGCAGGTACCAAATTCTATTTTTGGGTTGAAGAAACAAAATGCATTTGATTGCTCTGCTTTTTAGATGCAAAAATAACCTCTAAGAGACTTTTTCTCTATCCAGTGGTCTTGAAAGAGATCCCAGAAGCAATTGAAAGCAGATGACCTCCCACCAGCATCAAAGCCCTGGTTCAGCATCGCCTCCCCAAGGTTCTAAGCTCAGGCAGCAAATGCTGTTCCAACCTAATGCCACTCAGAGCAAAACAGGGACAGCAAAAGCACTCAATGAATCCTCACAGTTGAAGCTAAAAAGCAGGTTTCCAGCCCCAGGAAGCCCACAGCACCCTTTGATAGCTTCCAACCGCCTCCCCAGCCTGGCAGTCTCCATGGCAGCCTGGCTTTCTTGCCAGCACCTTCAAGAGAGCTGCCTGGGTTACCTAAAAAAAATAATAATTAGCCTCTTGCCCCTGCATGAAAGGCTCAGGCCTGACTGCACTCCCTGAACCCCCAGCTCTCACTGCCATTGCTTCTCTTCCACCTGTTTCTCCCCAAAAGCTGGGATGACGTGGGAGTATTGCAGCAGGAGGCTGCTCCGGGGGTTCCCCACCACCACCTCACCCTGCCTCACACAGATCTAGCACAACGTCAAGCAAAATCCCTCGCCAGCTTGTCTGCAACCTCCTCTAAGCCAGCCGCGGAATCTGATCATAATTCCCCTGGGAGCAGATGTCTTCCTGAAAATATGTGAGAAATGGGAATGAAAAAACAGAAAATGCTGGGTGCACACAAAGATAACCAGGAAGAGGTGAATAATCCCTCCCCCTCAGCAAACAACAGACTTCAGCACCTCAGCAGAGGGGCTGAAAGTAGCAGTGGGATTGCTGTTCCTCATTCAATATGGAATCTGCTCTTTGCTGAGCAAACAGAATAATTCAATCACCATGACGGGGTGGGGCAGACTGAAATATTCCAAACTCACCCCGGGGCAGGGGGGTCCCTTAAAGCCTAGAGCACCCCAGTTGCGCATCACAGGTGTCGGAGGGACAGATTTGCATTCAGAGAGGAAACAGCAGCTTCCCGGAAGAGAGACGGCGCAACAGGGCATGGAGAGAGAACCCGGAGATGTCCAAGATGCTGCGACAGCAAGACCACCCAACACAAGCTATTTTCCATAACCACAGGGAGGTTTTTACACCACTTCCAGCCCAGGAATCTGCTGCCAGGGCAGAGTCATCAGGTGCATCCCCGCCCTGCACCGCGGCAGCTCCTTGGGGGAAGTCGAGTCCCTTCCCCTTTCACGCTGAGAGGGCACGTCATGTCCTACGGGCGACGGTGCCCCACGGTGACTCCCAGCACTGGGCACAGTTTGCCAAGCAGTGGGCAGCCAAGGACAGCGAAGGTCAGTGCTCTCAGAGAGCCAAGCTGGCACATCTCCCTCCCTGGCAGCTGCAGGGTGCCAGGAAGGACAGTACCAGCAGCACAGGAGCAGCCGGGCATGGCCAGTGAGCAACAAGCAGCAGCCCCCGGGGACACAGAGCAACAGGCACTGCCAGCCCAAACCCATGGACAGCTCTGCAGAGCACGGCCGGCACACCCAGAGCTTAGGTGTGTGCAGGGGTCCATCCTGCTGATTTTAAACTTTTTAAAGTATTGTTATATTTTTACAAAACAGGGACGATCTAATTAGAGCCTGAACTCCAGGCTCTCAGCCTAAGCCAGAAGCAATGAACCTGAACCCAAATGCCACCAACATCCACCAGCTCTCCCGAGTAAAAGCAGGAGAAACATCTAAGCATCATCGCTGGCCACTTCTCAGCTACGGCCCCTCCAGAAGCAACTGGAATGGAAGGATGTTCTCGACCATGCTGAAGGAACAAGGATGCTCATGCCATGAAGGACCAGCAGGCACAAATTCCCACCCCGGCACACAGGTGCTCACTGGAGGGAGCTGTGAGGCCAGTGTCCCCAGCTCCCTCCCGGGATACGCTGCGGGCTGGATTCACACCCGAGCGCACAGAGCAGGGCTCCAGGGGCAGCTGCTCTCACATCCCTGCTCGCATATTGATTCGGTTACATAAATTATGCAGCACCTCTACTCCTGATTAATATTGCTAATTGAGCTGGCAAGGCGGGGGGCAGGAGGGAAATACCGTGAGGACACACAGTCAGTCATGCACCAAGCACACTCAGAAATGCAGAAGCCGTCTTGTCGGGGTGCTGGCTGGGTCCTGTGTGGGTCGGGCGGAGGAATCGGGAAGCAGGAATTCGCTCGGACTCTCCGCAGCTCCCCCGGGCTGGGGAGCAGCTGGGGCTGAGCATCCCCCTAGGCAAGGGCGCGGTGGCCGGGGCAGCGCCCAGGCAGATGTGTAACACATCTGTCCGAGCACGTCGCGGCGGGTGCTGAGCATCAGCCCAGACAAAGGATGCGGGAGATCCCCGCACCGGGGGCACCCCGGGGCCAGACCCCCTCCCGCACCTCCTCCCGGCACCCAAACGCTCCGCGCCTGACTCAATGTCCCCCTCCCCCGCTAATCGCAGGAAATCTGCCGGCTCCTTCGGGAAGCTTCATCTTATCGCCTCCATCGCCGCCGCCGTCGCAGCACCGCCCGCAGCCCGCCGCGGCGGGGCCGGGGGTGCGCGGGGCNNGGGCTGCTCCGGGAGCGGCTCCGGGAGAGAGCCCGGGCGGGGTTAGGGGAGCTCCCGCGGGGCTGATACCGGGTGCAGCTTTAGGGGGTGTGGGGGGTGCGGGGGGGCCTTAGGGGAGTCCTGGCGGGGTGCCGGGGGTGGTCGCATTCCGCCTGCCCTTGCTGCGTCCCTCGGCTGCGGCCGCCCCCGCCCGCCGTGGCCGCCCGCAGGCACGCTTCGGCCTCCTGCACCGTCTGCGGGCGAGGAGAGAGCGGCTTTCTGCTCCAGAGGAGGGTTGGCGTGGCGGGGAATCCTCCAGCCCCTCTCCGTGCTTGCCGGGGGCGACACCAGGGCTGTGACAAGTGGCCTGGGCAGCACCGCTCTTAACAAAGTTTAAAACAAAGGATGCGGAAGACCACGTTTTTAGAAATCTCTTGGTTTGCTGACTTAAGTGGCAGAGGGGATGGGTCAGGCAGAACTTCAGCCAGGAGCTGTCCCCACGTCCTGGCCAGATCAGTCATGACCCCGTGGCGTTGGGATGGCACAGCGTGAAGTGCAAGGAGAGCACACTCCCAGTCAGGGACAAACATTACCAAGAGTGGAAGGAAAAGCAAGGGTGGTGGTTCTGCAATGCACTGTGTCAACAAGGAAATGGCACGATATGGGCTGCTGATGAGGGTGCAGGTCTCTGTGTCCCCAGCTGGACTTTTCCCTGCTGCACTTACTATTTCAGTCATCAGCAAAGAGATCCTTGAGTTTGAAAAGGGAGCAGGGAGGATGGAGCTGAAAAGGAGGGGCAAAGTGCAGCTGTTTGCAGGGGCTGCAGGGCAGCTAGCACAGCTGGCTGGGAGCAGGAGATGGGCAGTGCGTCCCCACACCTTACCTGGAGTGTTTGCAGGGTTATCAATGCTGAGAAGTCAGAGTTCAATGAGGACCAGGCAGCCTGCTGTCAGATCTCAGTCCGGAGGAGAGAGCCAGGCCTGGAGGAGGATGAGGAATGGCTGATCCTGTGCTCCACGCAGGTATTGCCCCCAGGCAGGCTGTGCTCACCCTGCTGCCAGCCTTTTGCTGCCACCCAAGGGCACAGGTTCAGGAAACACGGGATTGCTCCATCAGTCCTACATGCCCACGTGCTGAAACCCTTCCTTGGATGTGTTTAGGGGACCTCTGTACCCCATGGTGGACAAATATGTAGCTCTGCCTGTAATTGCCATTTCTGTTTCCATGGCCCATGACTTGCAGCATTTGAGGTCATCCAAGCCCTTGGTGCCCTCACCTTTCCTGTCCTCCCTGTGCCATCAAGGGCCAGTGTTGTCTTGCTATCACTTGGGCAGCAGCGTGAGCTGGGCACACAGGATGCTCTCACCAGACTCTGCCTCACTTCTTGTGAAATGGCCCTGTCTCCCCTAATACAGCACATTTCACCCATGTGTGGTGAAAATCCAGATGCTCAGAGCTCAGATGATGGGCCTGGCAGAGCAGCACATGGGCATTGCTTGAGTTTTTGCTGCCCAGGAGATTTACCAGTGGCAGGGAAGGGTAGCTGGGGTGGAAAGGTCAGGCAAAACACATACAGTGGCATCCTGGCTATGAGCCTGCCATCTGTGCAACCTCTTCAGCCCCTGTCTTGTCCCTCTTCCTCACGGCAGTTTCTGACTGGTCACTACTGGGCGCTCTTTGATGGCCATGGTGGCCCAGACGCTGCCATCATCGCCTCCAACTATTTGCACTACTGCATCAAGCAGAAGCTGGAAGAGATTGTGGGAGGCATCACCGAGGCCCAGCCCCCCATGCACCTCAGTGGACGCTGCGTTTGTGACAGTGACCCCCAGTTCGTGGAGGAGAAGCACATCCACGCAGCAGACTTGGTGGTGGGAGCTCTGGAGAATGCCTTCCAGGAATGTGTGAGTACCCCATGCAGGGCACCAGTCCTGCTGGCCCTCCCTGAGCCCTGGAAGGGCAGGGTCTGCAGTTCTGCTGCTTGCTGAGTAGACTGGGACATTCGGCCAAGCCTCTAAATGTGCTGAGATCACGCTGGGTCAGACGCCAAGGCCTGCCTCAGAGTTGTTTATTGGCAGTGCTGACCCAGAGCAAAGCTACAGTAGCTCTGTACAATTCTGTAGGACAGGAAGGTAGCTGTTGTCACACTCATACAGCACGTACAAGTCTGAGCTCTCCCCATCACCCTCCTAAAGCATCCATAGTCCAAGAGCAGCAGCTGTGTAGGCTGTACAGAAGCAACACTGTCTGTTACTGTGCTGGTTTCCTGTGGCCCATCCACAGTCAGTTTTGGTTCTGGATTTCTGCTGGGAGGGATGAGACAGTGTGTAGAAAGCAGCAGTCCAGATCACGCCAGTCTCCAACCTTGAAACCAACAGGATGAAGTCATTGGTCAGGAGATGGAAGCTACGAACCAGACAGGAGGTTGCACTGCTCTGGCTGCCCTTTATTTCCAGGGAAAGCTGTATGTGGCCAATGCTGGTGACAGCAGGTGAGTCAACAAATGGGGGAAGTTGCTGAGGATGAGCGCTGAGAGTTAAGCAAGGTTTCCAGCACCTTACTGTCCTGGTTTCAGCTGGGACAGAGTTCTGGAGAACACTGTTGAAAACCCACTGATCTTTAAGTTGTGCAAGCACTTCCCAGCAACAGTCAGGGACTTTTCAGCTTCTCACCCCACCAGCAAGGAGGTTTAGGGGCACAAGAAGCTGGGAGGGCACTCAGCTAGGACAGCTGACCCCAAGTGACCGAAGGCATGTTCCAGACTACATGGCACCATGCTCAGTGTGTGAACTGAGGGGAAAGGTAGCCTGGGGCCACTGCTGTGGAAGTGGCTGGGCATCAGTCAGCAGGTGGTGAGCAACTGCACTGTGCATCAGTCGTTTTCTAATTCTTTTCTCATGATTTTCCCTCCATTCCTGTCCTAATAAACTTTCTCTTAATGCACAGATTTTACTTTCCTTTTTCCCAGTTATCTGCCCCACTGGGTGGGGGGTAGCGAGCGAGTGGCTGTGTGGTGTTTAGCTGCCAGGTTAAACCACAACTGTGATTTAATCCTACAAACAGTAAATGTGCAGCCCAGCCATCCCCCTCCTGCCTGGCACAGGACCTTTTGAAAGAAAGGTGCTCTCATGCCTTCTGAAACAGTTTGGGAATTTCAAGGGACTAAAGCTGCCCAGACACAGCACTGGGGTGGTAATGCAGCAGTACACTCAGCCTGGCAGGTGTTTAAAAGTGAAGGGTGATTTCCCTCATTTGGCTGTGGCCCCCACATTCCTCTAACAGTGAGCTTGACCACTGTCAAACCAGACAAGCACAGTTCTCTCCTGCAACAGTGCAATTGCAATGGAGTTATTTGAAATACAGTGGCAATTTTGAACAATTTTGGGTGCACAGCTATTCTCTGGCACAGCTGAGCTTTGCCTCTTCCCTCTTGTAGGGCAATTCTTGTCCTGAAGGACAACATTGTGCCCATGAGCAGCGAGTTCACCCCCGAGTCAGAGAGGCAGCGAATCCAGCACCTGGTGAGTAACTCCTTCCACACATCAGACAATCCAGCTGCAAGCATCCCACTGGGCCAGAAAGGGCTTGCAGCAAAAGGACCTCCAGCTTTCCTTGAAGGCCACTTTGTGGCCATAATGTCAGCTGGCACTAGCCAGGGAGGGCTGAGGTAGAAATCCAACCAACAGTCTTTAGTGTGGGAGGTGCTCATGTCCTCACTGGAACATGCTTTCCCAGTTTGGTCTCCATTCTGCTGCTGGGAGTACCAGTCCTGAGGCAGAAGCAGCTCTGGTTCACCCCTCCATTCCCTCCTCCAGGCTTTCCTTTTCCCCAAGCTCCTGGATGGTGAATTCACCCGCTTCGAGTTTCCACGGAGGTTGAAGGGAGATGATGTGGGCCAGAAAGTCCTGTACCGGGATTACTTCATGGAGGGCTGGTGAGTCCCTTCTGCCTGAGGGCAAGGCTGCAGCACAGGGCAGCTTTACCTGCTCACACCAATGGGGAAGTGGCACACTGGAGAAGGAATGGAGATGGGGCACATCCTACCAGTGAGAGCAGCAGCATGATAGCAGGGAAGGATGCTGTGAGCAGCTCCCTCCAAAGGACCAGCGCCCTGACAGGGTGGTTAGAAGACAGTCAGGATGGTCCCTCTGGTATCCATGGCAGTGGGGCTGGTACAGGGAATCCCAAGCTGGTGCAGGTACAAGTTGGGGAGGAATAGGAATGAGGATCAACCTTGCCCCATCCTCAGTGAGTGCCTGTGCATGGGGACACCACAAGGGTTCAGCCAGAGTCAAAATGCTCTGGCTGGCTTGTACTATCAAGTCAGACAAATCCCAAGTCAACAGTGAATTCTCTGTTCCAGGGGGTACAAGACGGTGGAGAAAGCTGACCTCAAGTATCCTCTTGTCCATGGTCACGGGAAGCAGGTAGCTTAACGCTTTACACACTGGGAAGGCACACACAAGTCTTCGGCGGTCCTCAGTGTGCCTGTCACTCGTGTCACACTCTGGGGCACTGCAGCAGACCAGGAGCTCTGGTGTTCTCCAGCACAGCACAGTCCCACAGCCCAGATACAGCAGCTTCCTTTGCTGCCTGGCTGGTGTAACCCAGAGTCCTCTGGAGCACCCTCCTCCAGAGTACAGCAGAGCAGACAGCTGCCCTGAGGGAGCCTGCCCTTTCCTCATCTCCCCTTGCACACAAGAATTTGATTCAGATGAGAACTTCATCGGCTCCCACTTGGGACTGTCTCCTTCAGCTTTAGTGCCTTTCCCACAAACTGCCCTCCTTGAGGAAAGGCTGAGAAATGAGCCTGGAGAGGGAAGGAGAAGACAGGGAGAAGCAGTGACTGCAGCCATCCAGCATCTGCCTGCTGGGGTTGAGCAGAAAATTCCATCACCTCCCCCAGCACTACAACCCACATGCCACCCTGTTTACTGAGTTAGTGCAGAACTCCCTTGTCAGGACAAATGGACACCCCCCAAAGCAACCAAATTGTCTTTCTTGCCACCTCAAACCAAGAGCAGATGGCACCATGGGCTTCCTGAGGTCTGTAGCATTACCCAGAGCATACCATGGGCCACATGGAGCCATTCACAGTCAGGCTGTTTCTACACTCCCATCAGGTCATTGCTTCTGATCACTCCTCCATTTCCAGTCTCTAGAGGCTGTTCTGGATGATGCTTGGAGAAAGGTCCTAAAGCAACACATAGATCAGTCAGGACAAGCCACATAGCAGCCTTTAAAGGCACCACAGCCTGACGTTTCAATCCTGTTTTGCTTTGTTTGGGGCCAGGCTCGCCTGCTGGGGACTCTGGCTGTCTCTCGAGGCCTGGGGGATCATCAACTCAAGGTCATCGACACCAACATTGAGGTCAAACCCTTCCTCTCCTGCATTCCTAAGGTCAGTCACAGCACGTGGCAATTTGGGGATGGAATTAAACAAGCTGCTCCTCTGTTGGATGCACCTTTTACAGACTTGGCAGGTCTAGCATTTCTCCAAGCACCCTGGCCCCAGTGTCATCTCTCAGGGAAGTCTCATCTCCCTGCCCCCTCTGTTACACTGCAGGAATTGTCACAGATTTACTCCTCTGATTTCCAGGTGAATGTATTTGACTTTGCTCTACATGACATTAAGGAAGATGATGTCCTCATCATGGCAACTGATGGCCTTTGGGATGTTCTGTGCAATGACGAGGTGGCCCATGTGGTCAGGAACTTCCTTGCAGAAAACAGGACTGATCCTCAAAGGTAATACCAGCTTTGCCTTTGTTTTCCCTTCCAAAGAACCTGGTCAGACCTAAAGCAAGCTGAGATCCCACTGCTTCCAGGTCAGCTCTGGCATGACCACTCTTCTCAGTGACTTTGGAAACTGCCTGCTAATCTGCACCCATCCTAAAGTAACAATTATAAAAAGCTGATGCCTTAAAAACCCTTGTTATTTTGACAACATAAAGCCACATCTCAACGTTGTACTTAAGGGGAATAGTTGCTATATTAGTCCAAGCTTTGCATTTTTCTTCCCCCAGGTTTTCAGAACTGGCCAAGTGCTTGGTAGGCAGAGCAAGGGGAAAAAAGAGAGGCCACCAGTGGATGTTGGATGACAGCCACGAGGCATCCTACGATGACATCTCTGTATTTGTCATCCCACTACACAGCAGGGAAGAAGACTGACTGTCAGGATGACACACAGCATCTCTGTGTTCCCTTACTGTGGTACCATTCAGCATCAGCCTGAGACTGAGGGATTCCTGCTGCACACGTGTACACTGTCTTCCAGCAAAACCATTTGCAGTGGAACCTGAAATGCACAGCCAGCACTTGGCACAGGATGAACAAGATTAGCTCCTTAACAACGTGCAAGAGAAGCACAGTGGGCAATAAATCACTCCCTTTTCTCGTTGCTGGACCAAGGAGAACCTGCAAAGGGGGCCATGCAAGCCACAGGGCACTTTTTCTAAGATCTTTGCGGTACAGTCACTCAAATCCATATTTCTACTGATCCCTCTCCCTTTTTTAATATTGAACAGTAAGAATCAGTTGAGATCCAGCCAGTCTGAAGAGCTGGCTTTTAATCAGACTTGAACTAAGCTGAACTGGATGCATAAGCTAAAGCATCTCTCGTATCCATTTGCTGTGAGATGTGCTGAAAACCTGGGAGCTGCTGCCAAGACAGCATTTGGCACAGCCCTGCCTGTGGCATGGGAATGCTGGAGCAGTCGCCCAGACCTCTTGAGACAGTTGCCATTTGTAAGGCAGCACCACCTCAAACCCAGAGGATGTAGCCAGGTGTACAGAAGCCTCCTGTGCAAAGATATGTGCATTACTCTTATTTAAGAACACTGAAGTGTATTAGTAACACAGTGTACAGATTTCTAACAAATCTTAATCCACAGTTGCTGACACTTTCTCTATTCGGGGCATTTCTGACAGCAAAGCAGGTTTTGTAGCAGCAGCACTGGTGAGAACCAAGATGTTTCAGTGCATCAGCAGATACAGTAGAAAAGCTCCAAGTAAAATAAAACCGGTTTGTTGCAATTTGTCTGCAGTGCTGAATCTCAAGCACTTATTCCAGCAGAAACACACTGCAGCAGACAGGCCAGAATTGTCTTAAACTCTCAGGATCTGCTTCCCAACCTGTTTATTAGCCAGGCAAATTCAGGTCTGGACAAGCTTCCCATCTCCTCGAGTCCCAACTTTGGTTTTCATTATTCATTACACAGGTTCCAGGACTCCCTGGAGAAGCAGCCAAACCCCAATGTGTGTTTAAGTTCTGCAAGGATGAAAGTCCAAATAAAAGTACTTTGTTTTTTTCCCATGCATCTTACTGTGGTGTTATTCCTGCTGGGGATTTTACACAGACCTGGGCTGGAGGAAGAAAGCCTCAGAAAATCACAGGGCAGTTTTTGTTTTTAATTTGTCTTTGCTTGTCACCAGAAGTATCCCCTTACCAGAACTGCTGCAAAGGCTTGGTGTCAAAAGATTATTTCCTGCAGTGGGAGGGAATTCTCCCCAGGAATGGGGCAGCCTTCTCAGCTATCTGCTCATGGTATAAGGAAGGATAGAAAAAAAACATTTCTCTCCAGCTTCACTTTCCCCCCATCCTCTTAAATTTGACCTGAAAACAATCCACATGAGGATTTACCCATGGTAATGACACTGGCTGCTGTCCTCCCTTCAGTAGCTGTAACACATTTATACACATTAATTGTAATGATCCAAGATTCCTGTTACTCAAATCCAGTAAGTTATTTTCTCACCTTCTTTCTGAGAAAGAGCTCAGCTCTTCCATCCAGACCACAGGCTGCTGTGCTCTTTACCTAGGGCACCATAGCTCCATAAGTGGCTGTCACAAGGCTTCCCTATCTGGATACATTCAAAGGCAAAAAAAACCCTCTGAAAATGGGCAATTTATGGAGAGATAAGTTCAAAGAATCATGACTTCCACTACAGAATTCCTGATGCTCCAAATCAAAGGGAGATTTAAAAAAATGGATGAGTTTAACATTCCCCCTCTAAGAAACCAGCAAGTTGTATCACACTGGACAAATGCAGAATTTACAGCACTCAAGTGGTCTCTCTACAAAATATTTATTGGTCACAGCCACAACATTGAATTCTCCACATATGTAGTATTTTGTAACAAAGCATAATTTGACTTTATGTATTTACACTCACTGGCAAATACCACCGAGAAGTCCAACTCCCTATAGCAGCTCACGACCACAGAGACCAGTTTCTGAAAGGTTCACCAGGTTCCTGTCCCTGACCCAAAACCAAGGTGAAGTCTCTTAAAGTGCTAATGCAGCCAAGAGGCATTGGAGAAGGTACCCTGCTGCTTCCAAATTTGTCACTCAATTGCTCCTGCATCCTCCAAAGCAGGGATTGGGGCATGAATCCAGGACCCTTCAATAAAGTAACAAAATTCTTTCAAGACTGACTTGGAGAATTACACCTGAAATCTACAGCCCAGGCAGACATGCTCAGCCACCACACTGCTCACTTAGAGGTGGGCTCTTGAGTCTCATTTCCCCCTTGTTTTGAAAAAAGGCCTTTGCTTCATCCCAAAGAACATGGGGGAGGTTTACATGTCAGATTTGGAGGGGGAATACTGTTTACTGCTTGGCCACTCTGCCAGATCTGAGAAGGCTGTTTTTCATCAGATCTGTTTGTCATTGGCTGGTAGCCCTAAATACAGGAAATCACAGCCCTGAGACTCCTAGAGAAGCACAGAAGCTGAAAGCTAAAAGCTTTATTCACCTTTCCTGTCCAACAGGCTGAAATACACAATCCTCAAGTCCCCTGACAACACTTGGCACATTTCCCTCTTTAAAAGCCAGATGGAAAGCCCTCCATGCTACATCAGCAGAGATGTCTGTGCCTGTGTGGGTGGCAGCGGGCCCTGAGAAGGCACTCAGCCTGCACCCTGAACAGAGAACTAGTGCTGTTGTGCATGAGCCTGAACATCCCTCCTCACTCCAGAAAGCCACTGATGTGCTTGTGTGTGTATATCCTCCTAAACCACTCACTCCTCTGCTTCCCATTTCCTTCAACATTCCATTCCACAACATACCATGTTTTACAGCACTGCAAGCAGAAGAGAGCTGAACAACGACCTCTAGACAAGCGTTCAACACCACATTAACAAAGAGCTTTTATAGAATAAAAGACTTCCAAATGCTTCCCTGTGAAAAGTAACAAGGAATATGGCCAGAGGCTCTGTTCACTTCCTCAGGCAAAATACCTGAAAAACCTCAAAGATAATTCACTACTGGATGCTGAAGTTTGACGGTTAAAACACACTACAAACCCCAAATACCTGTATTTTACAAAGCACTGCAAATACCAATGAAAGTAAAATAGCACCAAGGAGCCTGAAATGCAACACTGCTGATTTAGTGGCTGAGGCCTGAGAAAACCACCTCCCTTTGCATGGGGCAGTTTTATTTACAGGCGATGGTGGGCCAGCGTAGGAAGAGGGGTGACATGAACCTTTCATCTGCATCTCCAGCAGCAGGCCTGTGTGGCAGAGGGAAAGCATCCATCACCCTGCTGGAGGATGGCAAACTCACATCACAGACCCGTGGTCAGAAATGCCCCTGTGGCAGGAGCAGCAGAGCCACAACCACAGCACAGACGGAGCCCCACGGTGTGAGCCTGGCCCGTGCGGGCAGCGCTCCTGCAGTGCCACAGGCAAGTGCTGCAACCTGAACCGAACCCAGCAGCGCAGAAATGCTTAGTGCCTGTCCCCAGCTCGTAGCACAGCACCTTTCCATGGACAAGGACTGGGAGGGGGAGAAAAGGCAAGAAAAAGCAAAACAGAAATGGCTGTTCTACAAGGCATTTACTTTCCCAGGGAGTCATGATGTGGACTGTATAAAGCTGAGATGAACTTTAACAGAGGAACATCAGGACAACTGACCTAAGGAAGAGCTCCAGCACGGTTTGCCAGCATGGAGTGGCACTGGAGAGCAGTAAGAACACGCCCATTACTGTCTTGTCACCTCGCCAGCTTTTCATATTTATGAGCAGGGCAAGGGAAAGAACAGACTTCCCAAGCTGTGACCCAGCACAAACCCAAGTGTGTTTGGGAAGGCAAGAATACAGTGAACACTACATTTTCGCCAGGCCTGTCCCAGCTTGCTGGTGGATGCATTCCACTGAAGCAGTATTTCAAGAAAAAGAAACTGGAACTGGGCTTGAGGCCAGCTTTTCTGTGCTACAAGCCCCTGAGGCAGGAGAGCACGTCCTTTCTCCATCTCTGTGCAGGGGCATTCCTTGGAGCAGGGCCACAGCAAAGCAGAGTCAGCACAGTCATGCCTAAGATTTTTAAAATTCATTTCTGAAGACACCATCTGACCAAGAATTCATTGCTCTTTTGGAGCTATCACTGGAAACCTGCAGACCAGTACCAAGCTGTGTGATGGACTACCCACCTGTCAGTTTTACCACCAAAGGGATACTGGTCTACGCCTGGCATGGGATGAATTTCGTGGAGCTTATTTACAGACCAGGGGACGGAAAACTGCATCAGTGAAAGTAAACAGCCTAGACACCTCACATTACTGGCCCACATCATATTCTTTTATATCTGAAAGTAAAAAAATATGGCCCATTCCCACTGCCCACCCACCCCATGATATTTACAAGTAAGATCAGCCAGGATGGTACACAAGGAAGATACACAGGCAGACTGTGCTTTCAGTCTCAGTGTGGTTTCTCCGTCTTCCTGCTGACAGACTCCTTTATTGCTCGGGACACTGGCCGGACCTCAGCAGGGCTGTCTGCGCCTCCAGGATGTTGGCACAGCAAACAGCAGAGAGGCTTTGATAACCTCTGACAGTGGATGAAACCTGTGCAGTTGCACACTAAATTGCCAAAAGTAAAGGATGACAAGATGTATGAGGTACGTTCACAGCTACCCACACTTCTGGTGCATGTTCCACTGCAAGAGAATCCAGCATCTGCCACTGAAAACTGTCAGTGTTCACATTTGGCACAGAAGTATTTGCATCTGTGGACTGCAGTGAAACCAGAGATCCCAAACGTTAAAAACATGCACCTATGGAAAGGAACTGCACGTTCCACATTGGAACATCAATAGCCTTGTGCACTTACAGCAGGAAAACAAATAATTACAGCTTTAAAAAATGCCACAAACATTTTGTAGATAAAACAGACTTCAGGGCTCTAAGAAATAACATTGTGTCAGTTCCATCTTGGGCTAAAGCCTGCCGGGCATGGACTGGAAGTAAGAACTTGCAGCATGCTGCTTCTTGAGCGTGCCAGGAGGTCAAGAGGAGCAGTCCTCACAACGGAATGCTGTAGATAAAGGTAAGACATGGAAAATATGCAGGGACAGGAACAGTCTAGGAGATGTAGGCAATTCCAAAACTATGCTTGCAATGATGTGCTGCTGTTGGCAGTATGGGAGCCATCCGACAGCAGCTGCAGCGTAGGAATTAATCGTCGATAGTTGGCAACCAGAAGGCCTGCAGAGGAGGAAAGGAAACACCTTTTCATAGCAGAACACAAATCTCTTCTACAACACCCTGTAGGAGCTGCCACCTTCTGCAAGCACACATGAGAGGCACTGAGCCTTCTCAGAATAATTTCTGTAAGGGTCAGCACCTCATGGAGCTCAGAGGAACTTAAAGTCCATTTCCTTACCATATTGGAACATGCACTAGCGAAAGTCATGAATTTTGGATTGAACTGCAGACAGGTTATAGGACCTGTGTGTTTTCCATCCAGTACAGCCACCTTCATCCCACTTTCTCCATTCCAAACGTGGATCTTCCCATCCTCCGAACCTGAAGGCAGGAGTGGAAAACAAGATACGCAAGATGCACCGGAGAGGTCAGCAAAGGAAAAACTTTTTTTCCTGTCAGAACTTTAGGAATAGACAGGTCTCAATTTCATAACACAACCTTTTAGAGCTCTCCAAGTGTCACAAGAGCATGTACAAAACATCACAGAGTTAAAACACCTGTAACCAAACAGCAGGTTTGCACCTTTGCACTGCAGAGACTCAACTACACAACAGGGCAATACCATTCAGGCAAAGATGTTAACTACTGTCAACCAGTAGGAAAGGAGAGCTGACACCTCCAGCTGTGGAGGAGAAACCCTGGGCCAATCTGCACCAATGTGCAGAGGCCAAGTGCTGGGGAAAGAGTCATTGTTCACACAAGTTCTCAGTTCAGACACAGGTAAATGTCTCAGTATGCACAGAATCAAACCAAAGCCTTTACTGTGGAAGGTAACCAGATTTCAATGCACTACACCAAAAACCAGAAGCTCCCCTGGAGATATCTACTCTCCACATTACTATAATGGGACAAGCTTTCGCTTTAAAATGACGTTTTTCAAACTCTCAGCCTGAGAACTTTATATTTTTATAATTCAGTTCTGCTTTAGACTCATTTTAAATAGGATTCCTAATAAAAATGCAAAGCATTTTCTTCTGCTTCTGTATTTATGCCTGTAGCCTTTCAGGAAAAAAAAATAAGCAGCACAAGTTGCAACTTAACCATATGTAAAAACTGAACCGGAATAAGTGGTTTGGAACTTCTACTACTGTTTTAATTTGGATGAGCACAACAGGAAGGTAAATATGTGCAGTAAAGTGCTCTCCAGAGACAAACTAAACAAAAACCCCACCCCTCTTCTCTGCAATCAGGAAGTTCTCAGCTAGAACAAAAGAAAAGAAGTTTTGCCAAGACCATCACTCATACAGGAAAAATGAGGATCTGGATACCAAATTACCACAAAATTATACATATTTGATATATCAGCCATAGAAATAAGAACAAAAAATAAAGTTCTAGGAAGGGGCAGCACCACACAGACTCATCTGACCTTGTGTCCATAGGTCCTGTTGGGGAGCAGGTGACTGAAATGCTCATTTTGCTTGTGTGCCCGAAGTGCAGCACCAGGCTGTACAGGAGTTTCAAGCTGATTTTTGCCACCTGCTTCCCTCAAGAGTCCATCCTGCAGAGGGCCAGGGAAATCATACACTGGGAGCCATCAGGCTGATGCCTGCAGCTTCCATCAAGGGTTAAGAGCTTGTTCCACAGACATGGGGATTTACAAGATCCACATGAACAAACTTCAGCTGCCCCAGAATGTCACCAGTGCAGAACACCCCGGGGGGTGTACACATGCTCCAAGCTATGACACCACTCACCCAAGCACAAACACCTGCTTTGGTCATCAGGAAACAGGGGATGGCCACAACACAGCCACAAAATGCTGTGAAGCAGCACATCAGGGTATCCCAGCGACAAGGAGAGGACCACAAACTGTGTGACTGGTCTTCCCACACTACAATAGTTTCCTGGTTTCTTATCTATTTAGGAACAGCACTTATATGCTAGAAAGACTTCTTGCTGTTTTTTTTGTATTTCAGTCTCGAGAACACTGAGCAATCTAACAGAACAGAACACTGTCAGTGCAAAGAAAGCTTACAGCTGCATTGTATTATATAAATACATTCTGTTTCCCAACAGACACAGCTTTAGCCCTACATAACATGCCTCATTTCAGAGCACTGAAATTCTTGCCAAGAATTATCTTACCTATCATGATGAACTGAGAGTCTGGTGTGAATGATGCCTCCAGCGTGACAGCCTTACTATTGTTATAACCCTATGGCACAAAACAGGAGAATATGTAGTACAGAGTGTGTCCACAGCAATCTCACAACCAAAGGGCACCTGTTCCCCAAACCAACACCAAGTTTTCCAGCAAGAACCTCAGGCAGCAGGCTCACCCCAAACGTGTGCAGGACAGCTCCTTTGAAGGCATCAATCAGCCGAATGAAGCCACCGTTCGTCGAGATGAGGATGAGTTTCCCATCGTTGCTGAACTTCAGGCCTGTCCACTCACACGTTCGGTCATATTGCATCTTAAACGTAGCAAATGGCCCCTACAGAGAGCAAATGGGAAATACGAGGAAGACTATGCATTGCTGTTAACAAGAATCTGCTTTTAACCTTAGCACAGGAAAGTATTTCAGATTTTTTAAAAGACAATCCTTAGCCCTAAGATACCAAAAGACAGTGTCACGGCAAACATGTCACTGCATGTGTAAGTTTCAACATATGAATCCAGTTTCCAAAATAAAAAAAGAGTGCAATAGGCTGTTTCAATCCAACACTTCCATACTCTACCACAATCTGCAGCACAAACTAAATTAAGGTAGGAGCAAGTTTTCGAACAAGGTTGCTAAATGAAGTTAGAGAAAGAGTTTGAGCCAGTGTAATCCTCATCTAAATTTTGAAAACCATGGACCTAACTATGCCCAGTGCTTATTCAGTTCAGCTGCCCACATCAGTACAGTTTAATTTGAAATTTCCATCCTTTCTGACAGTACTGGCTCAACTTTGCCAGTGTTCTTCCAGAATAAGCAGCAAGGGAAGAAAGGCCAAAACTGCACAACAAAGAGCCTAAACTGGAGTTGGAAGCAGGTTCAGGAGTCAGCACTTTAACATTCGTTAAGAGTGTACCTCAGGATTTGTATCTCTTTCTGTCCATGAGATGTTTGCTCACTGAGAACTCTCTGGATAACAAGGAGGCACCCCAGACAGCAAGGCTCGAGTACACAAATCCAGCCTCTGAGCACTGAGTTTAGATTACTTCTTGCAAGATAAAAGTTGTAAGAAGGGAAGTTAGGGTACCTCACCTTGTCAAAAGAACGGAGATCATAAAGCTTCACCATTTCAGAATTGACTCCAGCAGCAAAAATCAATCCTTCTGGGTCAAAAGAACACACTGGCTTCCCTTGGAGATGCATTAAACCCTAGAAATCGAAATAGCCAGAATTATTTGGCAAGACTGGTGCTCCCATTCCTACCACCACCCTTTGAGTCCACTGTGAGCAGGATAGAACACTAGGAGAACAAATTAATTTCAATTGAAAATACTGAGGTTTTACAAAGGTTCAGACCTCAGCTTTCTCAACTTCAGGTCACCCTAGAGAGCTTCCAATTTGCTTCAGTGACAAAGTTTACACCAAAACAAATCAAAACCTCATTCAAGATGTCCTGCACTCCAAAAGTCCCCACAGAAGGGAGGTTCATATGGCTGTGTTAAGAACCATACCAGGCAGCACCACAAAACACTGCTGCTGGGATCAACAGCAATGCTCTACCACTTATGGCTGCACAAGAGGGGAAAAAAAAAGTACTTTGAAAGCAAGGGAATATCACCCCTGAGCTTTATATGCCTGTTTAATGAAACCTCATACCTGCTAGAAGCCAACAGATCTTACATTTTAAAATCGATAGGTTACTGCAAGTGCTTATTTTTAATGTTATCTTTTCCTTAAGTCACATAGTGGAAAACACTTGAGAAAATCTGGTAAAAGCCAACAAAATATGTAATTTTCTGTATCATGACTAGGAGTCTGTGCATGCTAGTCAAACATTTTTATTAAATGTATGCACATAAACAAGAGCACATCTTTGATTAAATCCGTAGCACATTTAATAGGTTTCTGCATTTTTCTTTCTTTTTGCATTCCTCTCTAGATAAAGTCTAGAGATTTTACTACTTCTCTTCTTTCCCTCACAGGTCAGTTTTCCCTGTGGTCTCTGAAGGTACAGCAGTGAGTTCAGCCAATGCTCAGGGCCCTGGTGAGGGGGCCAGCTCTGCTTTCCTGGGAGTATGTCCAGGCAGTATGGCTGCCATCTCACGGACCAACTGAAAACTACAAAGAACACTTCCTCAACCTGTTTCCCAAACTTGGCTGGATGTAGCTTCAAGTTACAAATCCGAGTTTTACCATTCTTACACCTTAGCATTAATCATAGAATTGCTACTGCACTTACAACCCTATCTTATCTGCAGCAGCTTGGAGATGGAGATTCATCCCAAGGGAAACCTACATAATGTAGTTAAAGCCCTACTCCCTAAAAAAAGCAGAATTAAGATCTTCTATCTTCTTCTGCCAGAAGGGACTTGGTTTGAAGATCGATAAAAACATTTTGTAATAAATGTAACTTTTTTCTTTCTCTTTCATTTACAGTTCTATCATCTGGAATAAGCAAAGAGCCCTCTCTCGTTAGCAAAATGGTCCTGGAGTGATGGGGAAATTTGAGAGCACAACACTATGTATCCAGACACCAGGACAAAACAACTCAGGACCACCAAAGGTAGAGAGATTCTACTTCCAATCTTTCATTCCTGCCACTGCTGCCAGTTCTTGTATTTTTCTCAGTCCTTACAAGCCTGCTTCCACTAAAAAAAGTAAAATATTCCAGCAAAGTAAATAAAAACAAATAGGGTTCTGTTTGCTATCAAGTCAAATCTGCTCACAAACAGTTCTGATGAACAACAGAAGTGATGCAAGGAGCTGGCAGACCATATGGCTCTTGTGTTACTTTAGATCACCAGTTTCTTCAGCAAATTTAATTGCATCAAGGCACCAATTTTAGACACACACTACCAACACTCAGATAAGATGAATTCACAACACAGGAGGGATGCCAGCTCTGAGAGAATACCCTCTGCATAAGGTAGCAGCCTGATGAACAAGCTGATGACACCCAGCCCTTCTCCTGTTTCATCAGCTGAGGGTGTTAATTCTTGCCCTCCTCAGTGCCTCTCCAGCAGAGACAGGTGAGAGCATGTGGTGCTACACAATGTCACACACACACACTGCACAGAGATTCCTCATCCAGGCTCCTTCAGGAAGGGGTCAATATTAAACCAGCAGCACATACTTCTGGCAGTATTTTTAATTTGTTACAAACACACATCCATTTTTTATCCTTCCAACTGAAAATTCAACACATTGTGCACATGAAATTTTGTAACCTACCTGGCAATTTGGAGAGCGGAGATCCCAAAGTCGAATAGTTTTATCCAGAGATCCGGAAATAAAAGTATCATCCACTGGAGACATTGAAAGAGCAACCACTCTGCAATACAGAAACACACATGCATCAGAGACAAACCAAAGAAGTGAATGGAGCAACACCCACCCCAACAGTTGTGGACAAACCCGTAAGTGAACAGAGCCAAAGGCAGTATGACCCAAGTGTAATGGGACTCATGGCCATTACCATTCTGATTTCATTTTCTCCTGTCCTGCCCCCAAGCCACACCTCACCTTTTTGTGTGGCCCGGGAAATACCGAATGTATTTGTTGTCATGCAGGGAGAGGTATCGGATTGTGTCTGAAACATAAACAAACCATAAGCTTTATTATACCACCAGCCCAAGGTTATCTGAAAGTGATCACGCAGTTACTTGCTCCCCAGAGCAATAGTAATCTCACCACAGTGCTTAAGTCTGGTCATTTAATTTCAAGTAAGACTTTGAAAGAGAATCAAGTTAGAAACAGACATCAACCAACTCAGTTCTTAAGCAGAACTGAAAATTAGACAACAGGAAAAGATACTTCCCCTAGTCTGAAGTCATGTTACATTTTAAAAACCACTATAACGTGACTTATGCAAGGTAATTTCAAAGGTGCTAAAATTTAAGTAGCAGCTGTCACAAAATGGAGAGTATGAAATGTACAGAGTTGATGCTACCACTTTGTAATCCTTTGCAGCACAAATCTTGCTCTCTTTCCTACATACACATACAGCAAACAAATCTCCAACTAAGTGGTACACACAGGAAATGTATCAATTCTGGCACTGAGCTAAAGATAAAACCAGTAACTTCAAAGCCAAGACAAGACCATTAAAAACTAGCAAATCTCTCTTCTTTTTGTTTATTCTGGCAATCGACAGCTTCACACTTTCTCTGTACTTACAGCAGCTAAGCTCTAGGAAGAGGACAGAGTAATCTAAAGCTTAGTGCACTTCAAGCAAGTCTAAACATAAATTGAATAGATGAGAGCAGCAGCAGCACATTTCTCAAGGGCCAATTTAATCCTGAGTATAGGCGAATATACCTATAGAAGAGTAGCCCCAATTCTGGAAGATGCTGTTGAGACTTCCTCCCCAAAATTAAAATAAATCCTTCTAAGAGGAAATAATTATTAAAATACAGAAGCCACTTTTTAATCTTTATGTGCAGACTCTGTACCGCTGGAACAAGTCCTGCTAAGGATCAAGGACATTTTTACTTTTGACTCAGAAGAACATGTGCCAAGAGGATGCAACATGTACTCGGCATTTTGACAGTCAGAGGGGCTACTGTGTTCAGAATGCTTGGAAAGGCTCATTCAGCAAAAGTTTCTAGCTGTGAAAAAATTATCAAGTTCTCACTTTTGCCTGAGGTTGCTCATCAAGCTGAGATCAGAGGTTTAAACCACCCTCCAGTATTTGACATGCAAACTAAAGCTGATTGAACAAGCTGGAAATGTGGTACTGGTGACAGACAGGTCTTACAGGCTCTAAGTGACCTGAGGTGATTATCCAAAATATAAATCCTTAACACTAGTGTCATATCCCACACTGGAGAGAACCAACATGCTTCAAACTTGCTGTTAAGACTCATCTCTAGTTTTTCCTTCAAGAACTGTCCTTACCTGATCTCCAAAGTGTCCGTGCAGAATTCCATCCTCCTTTGCTAAAGAGGAAGCACTGGGGAACTGTGCCCCCTTCCGATCCTCACTGCTGGCAGTGCTCTGTCCCAGGCAAGGCAGTGGCCTGTACAGTTATCTCCTGTACCGGGTGGTATCATAGACCCTCAAACTGTACAAACTACTACCTCAGCCTGGAATCAGGCAACAGGAAATAAGTCCAGAGGTCTCGAGGAAATCTTCACAAGTAGATTGGTAGCAATTCAACAGAAAAAATGCTTGGAAACAAGCACCAGCACTCCTATAGCATGTTCCTGAGGTAATTTTCCCTCCCAATACCTGCAAAACAGGTTAACACAATGCACCTTGCCCATGACCACATGCATTAGGGACTAGAGAGTACCTGGACTCCTACAGAACACACCGTTGGTTTTACTAAGGTTACAATTTGTAACAGCAACAAATATTCTCACATTGTCTCTTTTTCTTTTCTTCTAATTAAGTGTTCACCATAATGCTACCCTGAGGCAGGAAGACTTTTAAGTCTTCAGTCTTACCAGTGCTTATAAACAAGAAGGCAGCACTCAAAATGGCATGAAAATGCTTCAATAGATTGTTAATTATTAGATTGTAAATGAAATAACAGCAAAATAAAAATGTGACATATAGTAATAACATCATTAAAAAAATAAGTAGGTTCTGAAACAGACTAAAAAGGCATGTGCTTCCTGTAACACTTCTAATCCTTTTACACCGTTATATCCAATTCTGGTGGAGACTTCCTTGCTACTCTAGATTCAGGCCCAGCTTGTTCTAGTTTAACCTGACTTCCTAACTCTTAACTCCCATCTTCTCTAAATTCACAGCCTTTGTAATTCCTTTAGTAGCCCAGCATACATCACAAGGCACCAGCATCTCTACGATTTTCATCTCTGCAAAGGGAAAACCAAGCCAAAACCTCTACTACAGAAATTATGAGTCTACATGTGCAATGTTAAAATCCATTTATGAAGTGTTGCGCTAGGAGACTTGGTTATTACAATATTCTTAGACATTGACTACTACAACCAGAACCAAGACTGAGCTCTGTGACCTCCTCCAGGCTTGGCTGGTGATCTGTTGAGTTACCTGAAGCTCCTGCCCTCCCTTCCTCTGCAGCTGAGCTGTGTGTACCAGAGCTATGGCATTTGGCCCAGCTGCTCCCTCCACCTCACTCACAGGTAAGAAATGAAGCTACAGAGGCTGATGACAGCACTGATACCAACACCAAATGAACAGCACAATGAAGAACCCAAGTTTTATCTCCCTAACAATGTTTAACCCCTCAGTTATTGCAGCAGTGAACAAAACATGTGAAGAGGCTCAAGGGATTAGCACCAAGCTGTGCATTAGTGGTGGACATTATTCCCTCATCTGCCTCTGTCAGAGTTCTCAACACTGAAGAGCTGTTATACCTTTTTCCCCATTTTTAGCACTAATTATCCAGACATGTAGTGTAAGGAGATCAATATGAGCCACCCCAGTGGATCTCTTACCATCTATTTTGTTGGAGCTGTACACGACAGTGTTGGCAGCATGTGTGTATCTGATGAGGTCCACTCCATACTTCTTACTGTACAGGGTCCTCTTTGGTCTATCAGGAGGAAGCAGAAAAAAATGCACTCTCTGCAACAAAAATCTCAAAACAAAACTCACATCAACAAGGCTCGTTCCCACTGAGGCATTACATCATTGTCTCAAGAAGTCAGATGTTTTTATACAAAGAAAGAAAAGCTTTTGTATTTGATTTTCAAGCAAGGATCTTGCTATTTCTCCAAGACTATCCCTAGGCTTGAGGAGTTCTCTGTAACACCTGCAAAATGCACGTCTCCTCCAAAAATTCCTTCTCCTATGATGTCTACTGCAAAAAGAAAAGGAGGAGCTAACATAATGAGCACAACAAGCAGCACTGCCTTACTGTGCCCTCGCCCATTCAATCTCCCATTCATCTGCTGCTTATTTTAGATTGAGTATAATTTGTCTTTGTTACTTCAAAACCTAGAACAGGGTGTCTCATTCACGGGGTATTAACCCAAACACATCTATATACCGATCAGCTATAACAGACATAGTAACAGAGGGACTTTCCCAAACCACTGCAGAATGATGCTCCTATCCAACCTAAAGGCAGGAAACTCAAATTTAACATTTTGCAACAGAATGAAAAACACTCTAGTGAGAGTGAACACAACCTACAGAATTGGGTTTTGGGGGGTCTGGCAAGCAGGTAACACACTGCAGTACTAGACATTTAAACTGCAGAGTAAGCTTAGAAGCAGCTGGCTAATAAGGGTATTTCACAGCAGTGGTGCCTGTTTGAGCAGGGCAAGGTCTCCACCACCCTCCTTCCCCCTTCATCCCCAACTGAGGAAGCACAAAGGTTTCAGAGCTGGGCAGTGGACCAGTAAGGGTACTGATCAACACCAAAAATACCACCTCTTCTGGCAGTTATTTTTAATCCAGAAATTCACAACTCTGGTTATTACACAGGCCCACAAAATATTTTACCCACACAACCAAAGACAACAGCATGGGAATGGAAACAAACAGCAGAAGCAGCTGAAACCAATACTGCTGCCAAGAGAAAAGTTTGTCAGACTACACCCTCAGACAAGATATTCCTATTATGCTGGACTTTTCCCTTTCTTCATGAGCCTCAACCTGACACACCCAAAAAAGAGCACAAGTTGGAAACTTTTCATATCAGAAAAAAAACAGACATTCATTCTTAAATATCAATTCTCAAACAGCAGAAGCCATAGGGCTTTGACTTCAAACAAACTTGCTGGGGACAAATTCCCATGCTGTTGTCTTTGGTTGTGTGGGTAAAATATTTCGTGACTCTTCCCCAGTTCCTCCAGCAGTTTTTTAAATCGTTCTTCAGATCCAAACATGCCACACACTGAAAAAACCCCACCTAATTTAAATTTTGACACACTAATATCATGTGTGATATACTTCTCCACACTGTTTTCTGAAGTTACCTCAGCTGTGACCAGTCTGGTGGGAATAAAACCCAACAACAAACCAAGTAAAAAATCCCAATCTCAAATATATTACAATATATATTATCTCCTCCTAGTTTGGCTTTTATTTTTCTATTACAAGTTTAAACATTAGAAGATTTACTTAGAATAAATTAATACAGACAGAGACAATAAAGATCAACAGACAGACAAAAGCACATTTACCAAAGAGAAGGAAAAAGGGTTCTGTGTTCTACGAAAGGTGAAGTTTTCATGTAAACCAATACAAACAGAAGTGTGTCACTGCACATAAGACCTGTTGCCACTCAACCCTTTTAAACACAAACAAGAAAACTAAATACTTTTTAAAAACAAATCACAATCACTAAACAATTCCAAGGTCAATCTATCCAGCCCACTTACAAAGAAAGAAATACTGACAAAGAAAAATACAAGACCTCAGTCAAAAGATGAGACAAAACACAGGTAAGGTTTGTAGTGTCACCCATGCCTTGGTGTGAATCACTGCTGCCATGGGTTAAACATCACCCACAACCAGGAACGTGGATGTGCCCAGCAAACACCACAACTAAGCAGGAGTCCAGATCTCTCACTTTATTTGTATCAATAACACACAATTCATATACAGTAAAATACAAACAAAACCTTTACCAGAGCACCATTCTATCATAGCAGGGCCACCAGTGTGCAGCCACGCTGTCCCCAGCCCTGGGGACTGCTGTACATCCCAACTCACAACTGCCCTACAAGTTTTCACGATCCTTCCTTAACTCCAAACAGACTCCAGTGAGCCTCTTAGTTATGCTTCTGAGCCAGCTTACTGTGGAGGGATTTGGTGACACAAGATGGGTTAAAAATTTCATAATAATTTAGTTGTCTTCACACTTTGAAACAGAAGGGGAATTTCAGGACCAAAATGATCGGATGCTCATGTCAGTTGCCTAAGCCCAGAACAATACGGCAAGGAAATAACCTTGTCCTGTCAGCCCTTGGCTACACAGCACTCTTTCAACTGTCCTGACACTGTCAGAAGCTGAACATCATCAAGATGGGGTTGGACAACTCTCACAGAGCTGTAAAACTCATTTTGGTGTGGCAAAACAAAGCAAACTAGGTGAGGATACTCCTAAAGTACAACCAAATAGCTGCATTTTAATTCCACCAGAACTGCTCATTAACAGAAGACACACACCAAATTTTCCCACTTTTACACAGGGAAAGGCGTTAATTTTCAGGCCATTTGATGAAGTAGGGTATCCTACATTGAACCCCAGGTAGCAGGACATTTAATTTCCTCCTGACCATTATATCCAAGCAGGTGAGAGTTCCAGGCTCTTGAAATTGTGATTTATAAGGAAAAATAAACCATCTACAAGGCTGAAACTGCCACAGCAATGATTACTCAGAGACCGGAAATACCATCTTCACATGAATTTCCAGCGACAAAGTAATTCCAAGCAAAACTTTCCAGGTTAGAGAACAAGTATGTCCTGCATCCCTAGCTACCCCTAAAAATCACAGCTACACTTTTAAGCCAGCTAATAGTGCATGAGACACTTTCATATAATTTGAAAATTTTATAACCACTAGAGAACTTCATCCTGACACAGAAGTTACCTTGAAACTACTCTCACTGCCCTGCAGCACTGCAGTTGAGGACCACTGATCTACATTTAACTTAATTAAAGCAAACCCTCTGGCTATATAAAGCACTTCAGGATTAGATGGAGATTGGAGTGAAAGGGCCAAATGCCTCCCAACCCACCAAACTATTCTTTACAAGTTTGAAAGGGGAAGAGCAATCAATACCATCTGCATTAACATCACTCAGCCCTGCTACTACTGTATATAATTAAGATCTGGGATTCCACCCATGGCACACTCCATATGTATAGAGTTACCTGCTCTTACATAAATGAAAATTAAATATTTTCACATCAGAGCTCATTCTAGCAGATGGGGAACATCAACAACTTTAATGTGTAAAGCAATGAAACTACACAGAAGTCTAAAATAATATATAATAGGCAATCTTTCCTCCCAGCAAGTGTGATGTCTTGGCCTGCTTGGAAAAGTAGGAGGGTTAGGAATACCTGGTTTACTAGAAGATATATACAACACTGATATAGCTCTATTTTGATGCTCCCAAGCCATTTCTTTTCCATTCCTGCATTACCCTGTCCTTTCTATTCCCTGTCCTATAATGCACACACTTGTTTTCCTTTCACTTCCTGTGTGGATGTCATGCTTCCCAGTCCTGCCTTTAGAAAAAAAACCAAAAAAAACCAACAACCCCAGAACTACATCTCTACACCAATAAGCACATGTAAAACTTAAAACCTGAAGGAATTTAAAGCAGACAAACTCACACGTGTACAGAGAAAGATTTTAATGTCATCATGACACCATTTGGCTTAAATTGTTCCAACCCTCATAGTCTACAAACGCCCTTGGGTGTAGGTTTCCATCTTCTGAACAGGAGCACCAGATCTCAAGTGCTCTGCAAATTTCTGAGAGTTTACCCAAAAGACAAGACGGGAACCGTGTGATCAATGGTAGAAGATAAAACCGGACAGTTAAATGACAAACAGAAACACACCCTCAATTCATTACCCTGAGGTAACAGAAATCAATCAACGCTTTGATTGATTACAACTAAACTAAGACAATGTTTGAACACACAGGCAAATCACAAGGATTTTAGCTGTGCTTTATAGATAAGGACACAACTAGAGAAAATGATTTAAAACACAGGGACCATGTTTGCCTGCAGCGACCCAAGACACCACTTAGGAACTGGGTTTTATGGAAAACACCATCAGGTTTTTAGAAGTTACAGTGATACATGCCACACCATCTGCACCTTTTGGCTAAAAGCATTTAGCCAAGAAGTTACACTCAAATGAGGCATTAAAATGGTGCATCTACACACTGCTCACAACAACCACTTCTCCACTAATTAGCGAGACCTGAGCCTAGAGAAGCCGGACAAGTCAGTTCCATACCTGCAGCAATCCCGAGACCAGACTGAATTTTTTAGGTTTAGCAACTGCTTAGCTCTCAGAGAAGTGAACTTTCGCTTACACTTAGGAAATTATCGCCAGTCTCCAGCCTGCCAAGGTAACGAGTCCACCCGCAGGGAAGGCATCCCTGCCGCTGGGATCCTACTCACAAGCCTATGCTAAAAAAAACCAGGAGAGATGCTCAAACTAAAGCTCACCGGCCAGATCTGTGGGCACGGCTTGTCCCCAGAGGCCCCTCACACTGCCCCAAAGGCCCCTCATACTGCCCCAGAGCCCGGAGACCGCAGCCCCCAGCCCCGCCACTCACTTGCCCTCCTGACAGTCATAGAGAACGATGGAGTCATCGTCGCTGCTGGAAATGACAGTCTCGCCGTTGGGACTGAAGTCGAAGCAGTTGATCTTGTCCGAGTTCTCGCGGAAGACCTTAGCCACGCGGAAGCTCCGCAGCACGTTGTCCGTCAGCTTCATCCCGCCCGCCGGGCCGCGCCGAGCGAGGGCGGCGATGCCGAGGGCAGCCNTCCCGGCCCGCTGTGACTGTCAGCATCTGTCACCGTCCCGGCCGCTCCCGAGGCCCGAGGTGGGAAGGGGCGGCGCAGGGCGGGGCCGGGGTTCATTACCAGTTCATTCATTACCAGCTCGTTACCCGCCCGCCCGTCCGTGCCTATTAAGGAGCGGGGGGCCGAGGTGAGGGCATGACGTCATCCCGCAGAGCGGCGGGGGTGCTGTCGTGCCGGTGCCACGCGT
>WBMY01013880.1:310797-330935 GCA_013397315.1 Donacobius atricapilla
AGCGCGGCCGCCCTCGCTTTGCTCCGGGCTCTGAGGGAGCGGGGGAGCCTCGGGACAGCCTCACCCCGCGCGGAAAATATTTCCCATATTATGCCGATTTAAGGCGTTTTTCGGAGTTTCCGGTGGAAACCAGGGAGAAATACGCTGGTCGGCAGCCGGCTGAACATGAGCCCAGGTGTGCCCTGGTGGCCATGAGGGCCAGTGGCACATGGCCTGTATCCGCAGTAGAGTGGCCAGCAGGAGCAGGACGCTGATTGTCTCCTTGACTGGGCACTGTTGAGGCCACATTCTGAGTGCTGTGTCCAGTTCTGGGCCCCTCAGTTCAGGAAGGATATTGAAATATTGGAGCAAGTCCAAAGAAGGGCAGCAGGGCTGGGAAAGGGTCTGAAGCACGAGTCATGAGAGGAGCAGCTGAGGCAGCGGCGGGTATTTACCGTGGAGAAAAGGAGGCTCGGGGGTGACCTTAATGCTCTCTACAACTCCCCGAAAGGAGGTTGTAGCCGGGTGGGACTTGGCCAGCTAACCACTGACGGGACAAGAGGACGCAGCCTCAAGGTGTGCCAGGGAGGTTTAGGTTGGACATCAGAAAGAATTTTTTCACAGCAAGGGTGCTTAGACATCAGAATGGGCTGTTAAGGGAGATGTGGAGTCACTGTCCTTGGAGGTGTTCAAGGAAAGGCTGGCTGTGGCACTCAGTGTCGTGGTCTTGGTGAAGCCGTGGTGTTGGGTCATAGGTTGGACTCGATGTCTCCCGGTTCTTTTCCAACATGGTTGATGCTGTGTTTCTGTGGAATTGTATATGGGGCGCATGTACTATACTGGCATCTTGGCAGAGCCCGGCAGGCACAGCCTCTGGGCAGTCCAGTGTGACCAGGGAGCATCAGTCAGCTCCCGCTCCTTTGAAATACACTGTGATGACTTTCTCACCCTTCCCTTCCTACTTTCAGTCCATCTATTGCACGTTTTTATTTCCCAGTAATTTTTATTCCTCTAAAAACCTGTTGGCAACAACAGCAACGCCACAGCTGTAGCACCATGCTTCTACACCACATAAGCTCTCAGGTAAAGGTGAGCAGCACACACTTAAGCCTTTGAGAGACACACCATGGCTTTTGAGGGTGCTACTCCACTACACACACCTTGCAACTGCTTTTTTCTATCGGAAATCCTGATGACAGGCTCAGTGTGCATGTTCTTATGTATTTCTTACCTTAAAAAGCTGCTCTTGGAGTATAAGAGTAGCTGTGAGAATCTCACCCCACGAAGTTTTCTGCTATTTTAAATTTAGAAACTAGCAGATCTTGTCACTTCAGTCCTGCAGAAACTCACAATCAAAAGAAAAAAGTAAACTGTAGATGCCTTCCTGAACGTTAATTGCATTTCCTTTCAAAGTGTCCAGAATAGTTTGGTTTTGCTTTTGGATCCTGTTGCCCTCCTGTGGTCAAACCTCAGCAAGTCCAGGGACTGTTAAAGCTCTGCACGTCCTTCAAACAGGCTGAATTATTTTGTGTGCATGTCTGATTTAGCTAACTATTTCTTTTTTTCAGAGTCCTTGCCCTTGCAGTTTGCTTGCTGGAGTTCCCTGTTACATGTTTAGAGATCTCAGCCGACTCATCCTTTCACACGGCAGTGGGATTGGCTCCTCAGAATGATTTACCTTTTTCACTTTGAAACAAAGTCAAGACTTTCACACTGGAGTCCAGGGGTACCAAAACATGCCCTCATTCCTCCTGAGGGTCTCGGGGTCAGCTACCCCTTTGTTAGGCCAGTTCAAAACCTACAACTGATTTTCGTGTGATGAGAGGTTTTAGAAAAGGTCGGAATGTCGTGCCTCCTGCACACTCTAAATTGCAGGATCAAAGCCCGGATTATCTCCTGTGGGCCCCAGAGGTGACTCACCAATAACATCATAAGACAATTTACTTCAAAACACCTACAATACTTAGCTAAGTTTTAGAGTTGTATAACACCGTGGGTTGTTGATTTGATATTTTGTCACTTCCTTTTTATTCTTCTGCCTTTCTTCCTAATCGTTGGAACTTAGTTTGTCAGTTTATACCAATCTGGAATTTAGCTGGCAGGATAATTGGATCTCCTAGAAAAATGTCATATTAAGTAGGAATTATGGATAATACCCCTGCAAAATTAGTTAATGGAAAAAATGTTTAATTGCTGCTTGAGTAATATCGATCAAATGCAGTTATTCTACCTATGCATTTCTGTATTAGATGCCACTGGAACCTGCACAATACAGGGACTTGTGCTTGCTCAGCAGCAACAATTCACACTTCTTCCCACTGAGTGCCCTGAGGTTTCTGTGGGCCCTGACCTTGAGCTTATCAGGGTTCCTCTGGAAGGTGCCTCCATCAGCAGTTCCCCCAGATTAAGCGCTCTGTGCTACTCTCTGGGTCACTAATGAAGCCATGGGGTGACACAAACACCAGCCGAGTCCCTGCTGATTTCCAGATGTCAGATGGACCCTGAGCCACTGCTTTCTGCCCTCTGAGCCCAGTGGTCAGGCTGGTTTCTGGCGGGCTGGCTGTGATTGCCCAGCCCACCCTCCAGCATGCTCACAGGAATGATGTCAAAAACCTCGGCAGAGTCCAGGCAGTTCACATCTGCTGCTTTCCACGTTCCCCACAGCCTCTTGTCTCAGCCCAGAGGGCAGCTGTAATTGTCATCCTGTGACTGATTAAGATTCCTGGCTCTTTCTCCTCTTATGTTATTTCCAGCTGAGGAGCTCATAATTTTCTGCTATTAATCCCAAAGACCATGACCTTGTATTTCACAGCGCTGAATTTCAACCCCTTTCTACTATTCCAGTCCTCAAGGCTTGCAGCTTTTCATCTTCTCTGGAATACTGTGATCCTTCCCTGTATTTTAAATGACTCTCATCTTTGATGGCAAGTTGACTCAGAATAGGGAGTTTGAGAAATTACAGCATGAAAGGAAGTAGACTTGGCATGGGCTTGGCTTCAGGGTAGTAGTGTTCTGTGTTGAGCTACAGAAGAATTTTTAGTGAAAAGTTTTTCTCCCTTGCAATTCCCAGAGCATGGGAAAATAATTTCCAAAAGGTATATAGGGAGTGAAGAGAGTGTGACCTAGAAAAACTAGTAAGATGCGTATGTCAAATCCAGTTAATTTTTTTTTTTATTAATGATACTGATCTATATATGTAAAATGCTGAATGGAACACTTATCTTCCCTGTGTTTGGCCTTAAGCCACATTCCCCATCAAAGGCAAAGAGACCCTGTTAACACTTTCCTGGTGAGTTAATCAGTCATGAGAGCAACATCTTTTTTCCAAGCAACATATAGAAAGCCATGTACTGGAAACTAAGACTCCTGGGTTTCCCAGAGCTCAGCATATTCCTAAAACAAAGGTATCCAGGCTCCATCCTACTTTCTCCCTTGCCTGCCTGGCAAACCCTCTGGTCTCATCATACTGCTGCTGACCACCCTCATCCTTTTTCCCACTTATGGATGCAGGAGCACTGCAATGGGAGGGGGAAAAGGGCCCCTCACCCTGTCCCTGCACACCCTCTCGTGCACCAGACTCTTCATACCTGCCCGCCCTTGCTGCAGACATTTTCTCTTTTGCCAAATGTGAATGAGGCAGTGCAGTAATTTTATGCAAATCCATGTGCAGATTAAAAAATTAATCAAATTCTGAAATTTTCATTTAAAGAGATTAGTCTTGAAAAATCCCCCATCTAATCCTCCCAGAATAGTCACTTGGAACAAGCCTTCACTGTGTTGTTTCCCTCCTGGGTTCAGTGCATCTCCTGGAAAATTTTCTTGTAATGCTTTTGGGACCATGTAGAGCAGCAAGCTTGGGTTTGAGCAGTGCTCAGCAGGCGAATTAAAGTTGATATATCAAATGATAGAGGAGATGTGCCAGTAAGTGGGAATGGGGGAGTTTAAGGCAGTAAAATCTCCACTCTGTTGTACTGTGTAGGTAAATTCCCCTGCTGATGCAGGAGAAATGGAAGCGGGGAGCTTTGGTGAGTCTGCCAGTAATTTACATGCCGAGAGGCCAGAAAAAAGTCGCACAGCAAGAAAAACGAGGAGCAAGAGACTCTGCTAAAACTTACTGTGTCTGGGAGTTTACTGCTGTAATCTGTCTCTTGGAGCTTGAGCTCAAAATTATCCTCGAACAACTGGGGTTTGATCCAGTGCTATCTCAAGTATCTTCCTAGCCCCTCAGGGATTTTGAAGTTGACACTGTACAAGGTGGGCCAGCCACCAGTCCTGGAGGAAATCCAGAGGCATACTGACAGCATTGAAGATAAAGTAACTTAGGTCCCTGAAGTTCTCAGTTAAATCAGACATTCTGGCACAGCATCCTCTGATCTAGCAGCACCTGAAATGCTCAGGATGTGTTTGTGGTTGGGTTGGCCTGCAACAAGCTCAATTGCCCCGACTTCAAAAAAACCACAAGCCCAGGATGCAAATCCTTGAACAAACCTCCAACCACAGCACCAGGAACAGCTCAGCTCTGCTCAGTGGTGGCAGACTGGTCCCTAGAAAGGAGTATTTTTCCAGCTTTCAAGTACCTGCCATGGAGTGAGGTGCTGGCTCACTTTTCTCATTGCATGGGCATGACCAGCTCATTTGTTCACTGTTTTCTTCCCCAGTGAGCCTCCAAGTTTATGGTTCAGACTCTGCCCCGCTATGTCCATGCTTTTGGTCTCTTGCCACCATCCAATTTACTTGGCAGCTTTACCACATTTCTGCCCCTACTGCTGGATTGTTCCTGTCTCCCTCTGACTTTGGGTCCATGCCTGCAGAATTCCTTTAATTAAAAAGTTAATGAAAGGTAATGCAAACGAGTGTTTTGCCTGTATTTTATCACAGTCCAGCTCCTTCCCCTCCCTCTTTCCCAGAGAAGGAGAAAATTAGAGGTTGGGGTTTTGCTGTTTTTTGGTGTGAGAGCTAACAGTGGAAATTTCTACAGGCTTCGGAGAAGCCCTCTGAAGAAAGGGCTTATAATGGTGTGTGTAGATTGTTATAAGTGCGCAGATTGAAATGAATGAAAGCTGAGGAAGTTTTCATTTAAATGGGATTAATCTAAACCTCTTACAATCCTCCAGCTCTCTTTGGAACAGGCAATTCTTAGCATCATTTTCATCCTAAGCTTAGTGCGAACTTACAGGAAACTTCTCAAAAGACTGTCTACATCCCAACTCCAAATTATCCCAACCAGGGACAAAGGGAAGGTGTGACACCTGAACCTCATTTGTGCCTATAGCTTGTCACCTAATATCAATATAGAAGAGGGCTCATTCATCCTTAAGTGATTTTCCTGAGAAACTGGGAAACTAAGATTAGTGCCTGAAGTAATATGAGTCACATCATCAGCCCCTTCTCCCAGCCCAGATTCCTCACAGCCAGCAGTGGGAAGAGGAAAGCACAAGGATGTGAGGGTGTAATTTCCCCTCGTGCAATATGTAGCAGTTAACAGGCAATTACACCACTTCTAAACCCACCATCTGGGGAGGGAGCCTGAGAGCTGCCATTTGGGTTATTTTTCTTTCCGCAACTGCTTGTGTTGTGGGGTGATATTCAGTTCTCTTGATCTTGATTTTAAAGCCTTAGTAAAATGAGTAGGAGTTTTATTTTTTGTTAATATCTACAGTGGATTTCATAGCACTGATTTATAGCTGTTCCCTGATGACATTTAGTACCCAGTGCCTGAGACTGTATAAATAAATTACATAAAAACAGATTTGTGGTATCATTAGCAGCACCCCCATTCCAAGGGGAGCCTCCAGTGAGCCTGTGTGTCTGATCAGAGCTGACAAGGAGCAGAGTTACACACTGAGACATACAAAGCAAATGGATCTGTTATAAATGCATATTATAAAGTTGGCTTTTCACAAATATTGGGGTGAATGCTATATGTATAGTAACCTTGTTGTAAGGATAAAGTTCTTGTTTCTGCCATCAGCAAAACTTAGACATGGTAGTGGGATGGTTGATACATGGTTACGCCTGCGATTGAACATGTGATGAGGCCCTGCTGCTGACATGCCAACCATCAACATTGACCCTCCGTGGAAGGTATGGACCAAGGCCCAAGCTGGAGGTGATAATGAAGACACAGCCAAGAAACACGTGTGCTCTAAAAAGGTGGACCCAAGGAGGGGCCATGATTAACAGTTCCTGGAATATGGAAACCAGTTCATGGAAAATAGGCTGATGCAATAGAAACGGTATTTTAAAAAGGCCTCTGAAACAGCAGGCTGTGGACTTGGCTGAATGCCAAGTCACCTGGCCAGCCCTAGTTCCTTTGAATAATTTGTCTCCTAATTGTCTTTTTTTTTTTTTTTTAATTAAACCTCTTCCTTAAAATTTACCAGGAAAGTGAGCCTCGGTCTTCACAGATCTGTGCCAAATTCAGCTCTCTGTCACTCTGGTATAAAGTTGGATAACCTCTGAGTGCAAGGCCTGACTGGCACTGTATTTACTCTGCCTTTACACCTGTGCTCTGAGATCAGTGTCGGGCAGTGGACCCCAAAATCCTGAGACGCAATAGAACGGTGCTTGCTGACTTCCACAGACTCTGAATCAGGCCTCGATGGTTAAAATATAATCTGAGTTCAGAGTGCAGAAAACAGATTACATGCCTGCTTTTGTACTGAAATGCTTTCCAGAGTAAGCATTAGCAATATGTACACAAGTGCCAGATGAATTAAGCTGGCATTTCGTTTTTCCACCTCCAGTAGGAGAGGATTGCTTTTAAAGAACTCATGCCTGCTGTGTCATGTCTGGAGCTGGAGCTGAATGGGGCTGCCAGGAGGGCACGTGTGACAGGAGCCACAGTTGCAGGTCTGGTTGTGCTCAATTTCCCCGGGCTTCAGCAGAGACAAAGCCTGTTAAAAACTTTGAACTGTATTTTCTTAAACTCCCCTGACTCCCTTTAAGCTTTTCTTCTCCAGCCATTTCTGTATTGCACTGCAGAATGACCTGGGGTGTGATGCACTTCTGCTTTGTAGCACCTTCCTCTGCACTGTGCCCACAGGTGAATCAGAGACCTGCTGGGAGCAGAGATGCTTATCTCAGTTCCTGAGAGGTGCACAGCTGACTTCACTGCAGTCAGCACAGTTATTCTGACCCTCATTGAAGTGGGGTCAGTGGTTTAAACTGCTGGCAGCATCAGCTGCCATGAAGTTTAAGAGTCTAGTAAGAAAGTGGCCGGGGCACCGTGTCTTTTGTTCTCCTATCTCCTCGTGGTTGAAAAGCCAGTCCTTCTTACCAGCACCTAAAGGGAGTACCCATAGGTCTTTAATCTGTCTTGGCTTTTGGCTTTAAAATCTGTTCTAGGCAATTAATCATTTACTGTTACTCTTGTTCTTAAGGGTCTTTTCCCACTTCAGTGATTCTTGGGGTTCTTTCTCTGACAAACCTTTCATTCTCCATATAGCCTTACCTACAAGTCCCTTGTCCCAAGATTTCAGAATGTGCCCAAGTTTCAGTGCCTGAGAAGGTGTTTAGAGGTTTTTTGTGTAGATGCTTTGGGTCGCTGCAGCAAAATAAGGCAGATTTAGACCCAGAGGAGCTGTTGAAAGGCTTGTCCAGCTTAATGATTAACACCTTGCAATGCTATGGGAGTGTCAGGACAAAGAGACCTCTGGACTCCTGAGCTCGCCTAAAAGAAGCCCTTGCACAAAACGCATCCACTTACTAGAGAGAGGATTAACTCTCTCAGGTAATTTCAATGGGTCTGTGATCAAGTGTTGCCCTGTGTTGCCCTGTCTGCTTCAGCCTCCTGGCACCCTGCCTTAAATGCTATGAGCAGGAGAGATGCAGATCACAAGGATCTTTGATCCTCAGAAACCAGCAGTGAACTTGCTGCCAGTTAACAGAAGGAGAAATGCTGGGAGGGAATAGATGTGTGTGTGCTGGCAGGGGCCACCTTTCCTCTGTCAAGACAAGTATCTGCCCTTGAGCAGCTGAGATCTTTCAGTCCATGCACAGATCTGTTGCATATAATGCTAATGCTCAATGGAGAGCAGCTCAAATGGGCTTTCACAGACACAGCTGGCAACTTTGCCTGGATATGAAGTCAAAAGCTCTAAATGTGATTTTAATGGATAATGAGGACTAAAAGAGAAAGATAAATGAAGCCTTGTGTTAATTTGCTGTGTGGTGAGGAATCCTCATTACTGGTCTCTCTGTGGCCACCAGCAGCAAGGGATGAGGCAGCCAGCTAGGCTGTTGTTTCTCCTCAGTCCGTGTCTGATGCTGCAGGGACACATGGGGCAATGCACAGCCAGAGGATGAGATCAGCATTTGGCTAGCATGAGGAAAGGAGTTAACATAGTGAAAAGCTGTTCCACCCAGATGCCCTGCGCTCTCCAGGACAGAGAGCAGCTTCCAGAGTTTGGAAAGGTGTCAAACACTAAGCAAATAGAAATGATGGCTTGCCAGTGGCAAATCTACAGTGATGGAGAAGCTGGCTGGCAGAGCTTACCTTCCCTGCAGGAGGTGATGAGATTGCAGGGGAATCACAAGCTGATAGTTTGAAAGTGACACTGTCCTTCCCTTCTTCCTGCCTGGGGAGAAGTTAGAAAATGCTGCTTGTATGGCACCTTAATCTAGGGGAAGAGGAGCTAGACTTCCATGGTTCATGTTTTGGCCTCTGTTCTTTCTGTGACAGCCCTGTCTCTTTTACTAGCGAAAATGTTCACTTTCCCTTGCAGGTCAGAGTCTGCTGGCTGTTTCAGCCCTTGAGGCCAGTGCTGGCAGAGAGTGCATAAGCCCACAGCACAGAGCGGCTTAGCCCTGCCAGCCGGTGCACCATGTCCCTCCGCGAGCACGCACTGTCCCTGTTCCGTGGCGCTGTGGGCACCGTCCGCCCGGCTCCCATGCTGAAGAGGGCTCTGAAGCTCCAGGGAGATGGGTGCCCTCAGCTGCTGGTCAAAGGCCAGGCCTTTCCAGTGAAGAGGGACCTGTACCTGGTGGGTTTTGGAAAAGCTGTGCTGGGGATGGCTGCAGCAGCAGAAGAGATCCTGGGAGACCACCTCACTCGAGGGATTATCAATGTGCCGCTAGGGATCCAGGAGAGCCTGCAGCGAGCAGGAATGCAGTAAGGACTGTTTCTGGACAATTTTGGGGAGCAGGAAGGAGGGTGGGCTTCCAGATTGTCCTCTGTGGGATGTTGCTGTGAACACCTTAAATCCTTTTGAGCTGCCCTTGCTCTGTTGCCCACCCCATCCACCCCACCACTCTCATCTTCAACCACCATCACATCCCAGTGACACCAGTGATGCAGCCCACCTCTTGTGCTGGATGTGCTGACTCTCTGGCTATGGGGAAGAGACACTCAGCAAAGGCCATCTGCCTCTCCTGGTGACTCACTGTATGCCACTGCTACACCAGGCACCTGCAGGTGACAGCCTGGCTGCCTGTGTGGGTGCACAGATCCATGGTGTAATTGCCTCTCTTACCTCAACAGGGAGATGCTGCTGAAGCCACACAGCAAAATCCAGGTCATCGAAGGCGCCAAGAACAACCTCCCAGATGAAGAGGCTCTGAAGGGAGCAGTTGCCATCCTGGAGCTGGCTGAGGGTCTGACTGCCGATGACCTGCTCCTTGTGCTCATCTCAGGTCGTGTGGGGATCCCAGGGAATGGGATTTGCTCAGGGTCCCCAGCTGCCTGCCCACCCCTGGCCATGCAGCAAGGGAGTGTTGTGCTGTGCCAGCCCCTTCAGCATGGACACTTGCACCTCTGATTTTCCCTCTCCCTTCTGCCATCCTTTCTCCAGGGATGTAGTAAGGGAGAACACAGGGCTTCCTGCTGCTGTAGTGGACACGCTGCCTTTCAGCACTGGAAAGAGGCTGAGCTGCACAGGCTGGGTCCTGCAGTTGTGCTACCACATTGAAGTGGCACCTCTGGGCACAGCCTGGCAGCTGTTCTCACCTCTTGGCAAGGAGATGCTTTCTTCCTGCCCCCTCCTTACATTTGGGGATGCAACTTGGAAGCAAGCACTTGCTAGACTTGCATTCTTTGCATTTGTGCAGGAGTGTAAGTCTGAAAGCTGATTTGGGACTGACCTTTCCCAGGGTCACTAGATCCTTCCCAGCTAATGGAAATGAGGCCTCCAGGTACCACACAGTAAGCCGCATGCCTTGCAGGGGCAGCCCTGCACACCCCCAGGGCCTGGCTGGTGGCCCCCAGACTGTCCCCAGATCCAGGACTGTGTAAGGAGATGCATCAGAGGGATGCAGTGATATCACCTCATCCTGAGCCCAGTGTCACAGGACAAAAGCATGCAGGGGCTTGGAGCAGCTCTGCAGAAAGGCTATGGTCTCCTCTGCTCAGTGTTTATTCCTCTGTGGATGCTGAAGCCTGATCCAGTACAGAGTAGTGCCATTAGGCAAACACCCAAGTGACTGGAAGCTAGCTGTGCTTTCTGGGGATTCCCCTGGGCTTCCTCCTGTCTTTTGGCTACAGGGATCTCCAAGAGACTCCTCAGCCCTTCAGGGAGCCTGTACAGGATCTCCCTGTGGCTGTGACTCCCTGTGCATGTGCACTCCCACACAGCAGCCGGTCCCCAACTGCTCCTGCCTCTCAGCTAGATCCCTGGCTATTGACTGAAACACAGGCATTTGCATTTGTTTTTCTTGCTCATCATGTTTTATTGATGCTGATTTGTCTCAAACCTCTGAACAGGCTTTGCATTTTGACAGTAGCATTCAGCTGTACTTCTGTGCATGCTCACTCTCTGCACAGACCTTGCTCTTTTCTCCTCAGTGTTTTCCAGCCATTCCACTTTTCCATTAGAATTTAGCCTTATTTTCCACATTTCCAATAACTGCTTGTATTCTCATCAGTGAAGCTATCACCCTGGACTTGGGGTATGCTTTGTCCTTTGCATTACTGTCCCCCCTTTTCTTTCCTCCCAGGCCTAGACAAGTGCAGTTCAGCAGTTTCCAATCTTGCTGCATCCCTAGCCAGTGTTTTTACACACTATCCTGAATAAATGGCGCCACCAAAGCAGGCAGTGTCCACATGTGGACAGCACTGACTGCTGGGTGAGTTGTGGAGGCCATGCTCCCTGCTCACCCATCCACATAACCCTTGAATATCAGTGTGAGGACCCACCTGTAGCCCGGTGCAGAGGTGAAGGTAGTTGCTGTTCCTTTTCTGTCATCCCCACCACACTGCAGGCTTGTGGAGCCCCCATCCAGCCAGGCTCACACTGCCTCAGTGAAGTGTAGCTGACTGCAGAAAGTGCAGGACAGCAGTGATTAAAACCCATTGCTGAAGATGACTGAATTGTCCAGAGATGTTTAGCTTAGGTCCCCAATCACCTCTGCCTTCCCTCCAGACACTGGTGAGGGAAGAGAAAAGGTTAAAGCCTTGCTCTCCTTTGTCCTCCTTTTCCTGCTATCCTGATGTCCTTGCTATCTCTTCTGCATCCTAGGGGGTGGATCAGCCCTACTGCCTGCTCCCATCCCTCCCATCCTCCTCAAGGAGAAGGAGAAACTCACAAAGATGTTGGCTTCCCGAGGAGCTGCCATACAGGAACTGAACATTGTCCGGAAGACTCTGTCCATGCTGAAGGGTGGAGGGCTGGCCCAGCTGGCACATCCTGCACAGGTAACCAAGGGAAAGCCCCTGGTTGCCCAGAGGATCACCCATCTACCCTCAAAACAGAGGTGCAATCAACTTGCAAGGGTTTTTTTTCATACTGAGTGAATAACTTTGCACACTGTTTTGGGGCTCTCTGGCTGAGATTTCACTGAGGACCAAAACTCTCAGGGAGACAAGAGATGGAAGAGTGGGATTTCAGACTTGGGAAACATCAGCCATCCCATCATGCCACTCTGCAGACCCCAGCCCACACCCAGCAGGCACTTCCAAAGGTTGGTGCTTCAGCACAGTGCTTTCAAGGCTGGCTCTGACCCTTGGCTCCCCTGGTGGCTGTTCTCAGTGTGTGCCATTGCTGAACCCACAGTAGGTTGGGCCTGAGAAGTGCAGTGTCACAGGTTACATCTTCCAAAATGATAGTCCAGCTTCAAAGGGGACTGTAAATCTGTGGGTTTGAGCAGGGCAACATGACATTCACAGGTCCATAAAATAAAAATGGACAAAGACCTACCCTATTTTCATCAACTTTGATGAGGGGATGGCACTCAGAGCAGTGCATATGCCAGGGATTTTTTGTGGTCACCTGTCTTTGCCTCCTGCAATAACCTGTGGGCATTTCTTTCCATAGGTGGTGAGTCTCATCCTGTCTGATGTGATAGGTGACCCCCTGGACATCATAGCGAGTGGGCCCACTGCTCCCAGCTCCCACAGCGTCCAAGACTGCCTTCAGATACTCACCAAATACAACCTGCTGCACAACCTGCCCAAGTCAGTGGAAACAGTCCTCTCCAGCTCTCCCACCAAGCCCACTGCTCCAGAAAACTACTCCCATGTTTCCAACATCATCCTTGGGTCCAACACACTGGCTTTGGAAGAGGCCAAATGCCAGGCTGAGCGCCTGGGCTATGCAGCTCTGGTCCTGAGTGCAGCAGTCCAGGGGGAAGTTGGCCGTGTTGCCACACTGTACTGCCAGCTGATCCAGCTGGTCTGCCTGGCCTTCACCAGCCTTGGAAAAGGGCCCTTGAGTGACGAGCTGAGGGAGAATCTCCTGCAGCTGGCAGCAGAGCTACAGATCCCAGGTTTGGACCTGGATGAGTTTCTACAGGCCCTGCAAGGATTAGGGTCTGACAGACCAGTCTGCATCCTGGCTGGTGGAGAAACCACAGTCCAGCTCCAAGGAACCGGCAAGGGAGGGAGAAACCAGGAGCTGGTCCTGCGTGTGGGGCTGGGGCTGCACAAAGCTCAGGCCACAGGAGCCAGCAGCCCCCAAGGGAGGTGTGAGATCCTCTTCCTCAGTGGGGGAACAGATGGGCAGGATGGGCCAACGGAGGCAGCAGGAGCCTTCTGCAGTCCAGGGCTGGTGGCTGAGGCACTTCAGGAAGGCCTGGATGTGGAGGCCTTTCTCAGGAACAATGACTCCTACACGTTCTTCTGCCAGTTCCAAGGTGGGCATCACCTGCTGGTGACAGGCTTGACAGGCACCAATGTCATGGACATCCAGGCCATTTTAATTAGAGCCATGGAGAGATGATGAGAGCTCCCTCTGCAGATATCCAGATGCACTTAATTAGGAGCAGGAGTAAATGAAAACACCAAAGCTGTGGACAAATGCAAACTACTTAAATTAGGGCTCACTGTCAAGGCTGCTAGTGTCTTTGACAGAAAGAATCCACTAATTAGACACATGAGTGGATGTCCACAGCAAAAACAAGCACTTGTAATTGGGGGGGATCAGAGGAAGGTAAGAGGTCACATTACAGACAAGGAAACTGGATTTAAGACTTGTGACTGCTTCAACTACAGTTAATTTAAGAGATGTGGGGGAGTTGAGGCCATGGCAGGGCTACCATGGAGAGCCCTTGCTGCACTGTTGCACTTGCAGTGCTCCCTGCTCAGGAGCAGCTCAGCAGCAGGGTTTTAAGGGTTCACTGGAGCAAATTACAGTGCCCAAAGGACCTAAAAGCAGTAATAGCAAGGCTTGCTCACCTGAAACATGGAGGTGCTTGGGGGGATGTGACACCCAGAACCCACTCCACATGCCAGCACAGTGCCTTACAGCTCTTCCCACATGAGGGTACTGAGATGGCAAAGACCCCAAGCCCAGCAGGGTGCACACCCAGGAGTGTGGCTAAGAAGCACATGGGCAGAGAGAAGTTCTTGATACTGGCTGGGTGACATGAGCAGTGCGCAGTGACATAGGGGATGACATACCTTCACTCTGCAGTGTAAGGGTGGGGATGAATGAAGTGCAGTGACAAGCCACTGGCTGGACTGTGTGGAGTCCTCCAGCTTCCTTCCATCCACTGTAACATCTTCCCCACTGGTCCCTGCTGGGAGAGCCTCCGTGCCAGCAGCACGTATGCTGTGAGCTTTCATGGTGTTGTTTTCTAACTGTCTAGAAAAGTGTCGTGCATCCAGCCTGAACCACTGACCTTTCCTCTGCACTGAGGCAGAAGTCGCTGTCATTCTGATTAACTCTGCTAATTCCACAGAACAAAAGGCAAGGAAATCTTCATGCTCAGCTCTCCTGACCCATGCTGCTGAGCTGATCAAAGGGCAAATCTGCCAGAGCTGTGCTCTGACAGGGAGCTGCTACCCCCACATGCACGAGAACACGGTGGTTATCACGTTTTTGTCACCTACTGCAGTGTGATATGTTGGAGAGCAGAGATGAGTTTGGTTTCCCAGGACATGGAGCTCGCAATGGGGCTGGATTTCAGGAAGGTTTTGCCTGCAGCAACAGGCACACTAACAGTTTGGCTGGATATTCAAAGGACTTCTGCTCAGCAGCCAGTATGACCCAGCACGTCCAACTCCTTTTGAATATCCGTCTGTTTGTTACAGAGCCTAACTGGGAGCCGAGCTCTTTTGAAAATCCAGTTCTAATGTAATAGGACACGCTTGACTCAGACTCTTTCCAGACAGACCAGCCTACTCCATGTGGCTGATCTCATCTCGTGACATAAATACACCGTTGTGCCAACACTCTGTGGTGTCTCACTGAACAGTCAGTCATTCTGCACCCCACTTCAAGGTGGATCAGAGGGTGGGGTTTTGAGGACGATGCAAAACCTCCTATTTTGGTTTTGAAGCCAGTATCTGACAAGTAGGGATATCAGCAGGACCATCATGGGGCCTGGTGTCAATGCCAGGCTGGCAGCTGGACTGTCTGGGCTACAGTCCAGGCTCAGAATAAGGCACAACCCTGGGAATTTCAAAACCCCAGTCCTGCCCGGTGGTTTAAACTCATCCGCGCATCTCATTTGTCCTCAGAGTCTGAAGGTCTCCTCTAACATGCCTGAACTTGCTCACACTGGCAAACAGCTCCGAGATCTGCTGGGGAAAATCTGCCAAGCGTTAGAGAGCTTGCTGTGCCCCCATAATGTCAGGGGGTGGTTGTGCAGGAGGAGCTGCTTTGTGCTGTGTGTTTTTCTCCAGAGGTCGCTGGCAGGTCGCCTGCTCCATGCCCAGCAGGGCAGCTCCATGGGGGCAGTAAAACAGGCAGTGATACAGCTAAAAGTATGGGCTGCAGCCAGGATAACTGGCTAGAGCTGGCTCCACAACATGGTGAATGCTCCCTGGACCATTCTGCTCCTGGGGAATGCGGAGTGACTCCGATTTCGGGCTGGGGTGCCTGGCAGAAGGGTCACTTCAGCAGTGGCCCAGTGTGCCAGCCTGGGCACACTGCCACAGGGCCACCATAACCCCCTGCCCACAGCTCTGCCACATTGCTGAGCACCATCCTGGACTTCGAGTTGTTGCTTGTGCTGCCTCCCAGTCAATTTCAGAGGATCTTGGGCTAGTGCTGGCTGGCTTCTGGGAAATGCCTACCCCAGGTAGCCCAGGCAGTGTCCTTGCTTCCTGAATGGTGGCTTTTCATAACGATTAAAGAGTGTGTGTTGGGGAGAAGTCTAATAAAAGGTTTGTTGAAAGGATGGAGCTGGTTGAAGTGCATTTCCCATCTGCCTGTGCTTGGCTGCCATATATGGATTTTGTTCTTGTCCTTTCTTTCCTAATGAGGAGATAACAGGCCAGGGTGATGTTCAGCAAGAACAACCAGGCTACAGTAATACTTCTCTGATGCTTCTACCTGGGTAACGCATAGCTTCATTTCCAAGGGATTGCTTTGGTGGACCTTGTGCAACTTCTACCTAGGGACAAAAGGAGCATTGGAGTGTGCGCAGCCCTCACAGACAAAGCATCATCTTATTCCTCTGGACTGTGCTCAGTAGGGAATTGCCTACTATTGCTCCAGCCCAAAGCCAGCTCCCTCTGACCTTCAGTTCCTTCAAAAAAGGGCAAAAGGCCCCATGCATGAGCCAACATACATTTGGGCCACACTGGTCAGGTTTAGCACGATTTGTGAGATAACACAAATCTTAAGACAAGAGCATTGCTTACCTGCCTCGTAATGATTTGCCTCTGGGCTGGCAGGGCCTGGCAGAAGCAATGACTTTCCCATTGGGAACTCAAGTGAGTCACCACAGCTGAGCGGGGCTTTGCAGCTTCTCCATGCTGTCCTGGGTGGGATGTTGGCCTCATGGGAGTAAAGCTGCTGAAGAAACCAGAGTGTGGCTGCGGTCACACTGAGCAACCCCTGTGTGTGGGCTGTGCTGGCACCAGCTCCATGCCACCCTGGCTCTGGGGTGCTTGTGCCTAAGGAGAAAAGTCACAGAGAGAGTGAGGATAATAAGAGCCACTGGGGCTTGACACTCACAGTCCCTTCCCTTTTTATTAGAAAAGAAAACTTTCTACACCAGCCAGCCTTCAGGAAGGAATCAGTTGGGTGAAGATGGCCAGCGGTTCCCTGGCCATATCCCTACACATGGGCAGGGGACACTGGGACACTGGGCGGGAAAAATGCTCATATGCTGGTTGGAGGAGCAGGTGAACAAAGTCTGGGTTTGCTCAGGGTTGATTTGCTCTCCTAAATCGGAGCTCGTAGCCAAACAGTGCTAACAGCCAGGAGAAGTAACAGCGTTATTAACAGCACGAGCTTTTGGCAGTAAATTAAAAATCTTGGCTGCCGCCCTTGGCTCTGCTCTTGCCTCTTAGAAGACATTAATATCACAGTTCCCCAGCATTCCCATTATCACTTCATTAAGGATCCAATAATGATAAATGTGGATGGTTTTATTTTGCACAGAGCCTGATTAATGGCCAATAATTCACTAGGTGTTAATGGGGCCCTTCCTTTATGAAGACGTTGGAAGGGGCTGCCTTTCATCTCCTCCACAAGCCACGATTTTCACTATTTTCGCTAATGTGACAGATATAACACAAACCTTGAAAGAATGGCTGAGGCCTCTTGAGAAACCTTGAAGAGCACCGTGCCTGGGGCAACCCTTCCTGTCGTGGCCATTCCTCAGCATCTTTTTCCTCTTCTTCCTCTTCCTCCTCCCCTGTGCTGCTGGCAGTGCCTGTACCCAGATGCTGCCAGAGGCTGTCGCGCATGTCCCAGGATAGTCGGGGACAAAACCAAAGCAGCAGATTTCCCAGGGATGAGCCCACGAGTGCAATCACTGGGGCTCTCCACAGCCAATGTGGTGCAGAACCAGGCTCACCCTTGCAAGGGGGTGCAATGCAGGGAGTGGGCTTGTGCTGGCCTCACCCCAAAGCAGCTTGGTACCCCTCAACTGCATCCCAAGAGGACTGGGGAGCCTGGGATGCAGGATGGAGTCCCGGCTGAGGCCAGCAATCCTCCTCCAGCACCCCAGGGGACAGCTGTGGTGGCTCCTCCGAGGCTGGCTCCCGTGGCACGCGGGCTGCTCTCCGCCGTAGGACCCCAGCGTATTGCACGGCTTCAATCCCTATATGAAGTGGCATGTATAATCACATAGGAATAAAAAGCCATACAAGACGGGAGGCTGTGAGATGCTCCATGCCTGAGGACAAGGGACAGTCCCTCTGCAGCGGCTGCCACGGCCCTGCTGGGATGGAGCCAGACCCCAGGGAGCCCCCAGGATTCCCCCCAGCCCCTGTATGGGGTCTGTAGGGAGACACAGGAGCCCTGCATCAAACAGAAAAGAGAGGCGATGTGTCAGCCAGGAGAAAGCTTGGGAGGTCCAGAGCTGCTGGAGAGTGAGCCCCAGGAGGTGTCAGCAGTTGCTCCCAGCTCTCCCAGCTAACAAGGGCCTCCCATCCCAAGACCCTGCTAGAAGCTGTTACAAGACTTGCTCTGTGCTACACCCAGACCTCCTCCCCTCTCACAATGGCCATCTGGGAGCATCACCCTGCAGGAGCTCCTCCAGCCTGGGAACCCTCTGCTTGTACCACCATTGTCCCCCAAGGCTTTACCAGCCCCACCAAGGCAGTGGGTACCACAACCCTCCAGCACCATCACAAACTCCTGGGGAAGGGAGAAAAAGGAGCCAGCCTCCTCCCTGTGGAGGTCAGAGCATCATTCTCCATCTGACCAGGGAGAGGAGGGCCCAGCAGCTGGAGCAAGCGGCTGCAGGGAGCCGTCAGCTCCCAAAATCCCCTGGCAGCCCATTAGGAGCAACTCCTGGCTGCCTGCAGGAGCTCTTGACACGGGGCCAGGCAGTAGCATGAAAGAATGGATCCTCCTCTATGGAGGTGGATGTGGGTGGAAGGAAACCAGGGAGCTATTCCTCCAGTGAACGCTCACAGAGCAGCACTGGCACAACCCCATGTTCAGGGGTAGGGGGCAAGCAGTGCAGGCTCCCCTGGGAGCCCACCCAAGCAGTGCTAGGGATGAAGCCAAGTGGTGACCAGCAGAAAGGGCTGTTTGTGCCACCTCCTCTCCTCCGGCCTTTCTGCTCACATCCTGGCAGCAATTCTGGCATCCAGGGGACGGGAGAGCTGGAGCAGTGCCTGGGGCAGAAGAGAATGGGTGGTGGTGCAGGCTCATGCAGTGCAGCCCAGATTGGGAAGGGAAGGGTCTTCTAGGTAAAAAAAAAAAAATAACAAACCCACAACTAACAAACAAAACAAACACACTAAACACGCCCCCCCCCTCAAAAAAAAAAAAAAAAAAGAAACAAAACCAAAAAAACAACCACAACCATCCAAGGCAAAGTAGCAATACACTCTCTGGTTGCTACACACCAGCAAAATCTCTTTTTGCTGGCCCAGGACAGCATAGCCAACCAGCAGCCTCCAGCTGAGCACCCCAGTGTTGTCCTATGCAGCTCCAGAGGGGCTGAACCACCCTAGAGCCATCACCCTAGGCTCCCCTTAAGCCAGCAAGAGGAATTTCAAGCCTCAGGCTGCCTTTCCATGCCACATGATAGGACTGGGAATATCAAAACTCTTCAAAAAACTCCCAGAAGCCTTCCTCCACCCCCAGTGCCCAGCTTTCTCCAGGGGCTGGAGCTGTGCAGAAGGGTGGACTCTTGCACATCATCCCTCGTGGGATGTCTGGGCCCATGCTGAATGGTAGATAGGCAGGAGTCCTGAGGCAAAGGTCTCCACATGTCCCATCCCTGGGGCAGTGCAGGCAGGGGGCTGCCAGACACCCAAGGAAGGGGGAATCCATCCACAGAGAAGCTTTTTTCAGTGCAAAACCTGGGAGGTTGACTTTCCACATCAGTATTTCCAAGGCTCTTGCCCATCTGCTCTGAGAGCTGTGAAGAGGTGAGTGTCAAACCACATCTCTGCCACGTTTTTGGAGAATGGAGGGGTCATTCCCACTGTAGAGGGGGACAGCCCTGGCTTTCCCTCAGCCAGGTTGTGCCGTGGAATCTGCCAGATTAGGCACTGTGACTCTTTAGAAAGCACAGTTTGAGGGGCTTGACCCAACCAAAATCCCCAGTAAAACCCACACAGGAAGCAAATGGTGCCAGGCATTAGGGTGGCAGGGAGGAGACACTCACAAGTGACCAGACCACCAGAGGGAACCCAGCACTCCTGTGGCTCACTGTAAGGGCTGCGCCGGCTCCGTGATCGCTCCTTAACTGCCTCCAAACCAAGTCAGCAATTACAGGATCATCAGCTGATGAATTGTAGGAAAAGATGTGTTTGTGAATCACTGCACCCCGGCTAGGTAAGAACACTACCAGCGCTGTATTTGGGAGCAATTACTCTCCCCGAGCATGTGAATCATTAGGTATAATTACCCCAATAAATAAAAGGAAGATAACTCCAGTCTCTAGCCTAATCTAGATCAAGCAATTTTCGAGGAGAGCTGTATGAAATAAAACCAGGAGCACAAGACAGAGGGAAAGCAGGAAGAGGACAGCTTCAAAACCTGGACAGTAATCCTTCCCACAGCAACCAAGGCCAGCAGGCAGCAGTGGAGTGTCTCCCACAGGTCCTCACTGGTGTTTGGTGGCGGAGAATTTGCCATTGAGGGCTCAGGTTTGGATGCAGCAGGGTTGTCCCTTCCCAAGGCAGCATCTCACTGGAGCACAACTTCACTTAGCAAAAGTTCCCCTGCTACAAAAATGCAAACAGGTTAAGAAGAAAAAAAGCATATTTATTTTGGAGATGATGGGGGGGCAAGTTACTCGAGTCTAATGAAACCATTTTGCTTTTCCCCTGGGAAACACTGGAATTAGAAAAAAAAAAAAAAACAACA